>OZ007564.1:27310515-27910515 GCA_963931875.1 Pollenia griseotomentosa
ATCGATTGTCGACATTTGCTTTCTAAACCCGTATTGCGTTTTGGAAAGCCCATCTGCAGCTACGATGAACTCCTCCAGTCTATTACAAATAATCCTTTCCAGTAATTTGCCGCTCGTATCTATCATGCACAATGGTCTGTACGATGACGGATCCTCTAAAGGCTTCTTATTCTTGGGTAGGAGCACAAGTTTTTGTCTCTTCCATATTGATGGGAACGATCCATATTTTAAGCAGGAGTTCACCAACCGTAGGATTTGATAAGGGATGCACTTAACAGCCTCTTTTAAAACAAGATTGGGGATACAATCAGGTCCGGGAGCTTTCTTGTCTTTAAATCTCGAGACAGCCCCCTGGATTTCAGGTAATGTAACCTCGGGAAAGTTAAAAGGCTCCTCAAGAATTTGGTTGTTCCATGCTGGAGCTAGCTGTTCTGGAAAAAGGTGGGTGACTATATTACTTAGGGCTGTAGCCTCCATAGGCGAGGGGGTACTTAAACACTTGAGTTTCTTCCTCACAAGCTTATACGCTAAGCCAAATGGGTTATTATCAATATCATCACAGATCTCCAAGAAACGTAATCTTTTACTTCGTCGTATTGCCGACTTTAAAGTCTTTCTCTTTGCATTCAGAGTCTGGCGATGTAGTTCGTTTTCCACTCTACCACGAGTTCTAACATACATTCTCCTGGCACGGATACAGTCTTTTCTAAGCTCGGCTATTTCCTCAGTCCACCAATACACGGGAGTTTTGGTAATCCCGCTCTTTCTTTTCCTCATAGAAACATTGCACGTTCGTGTTAAATGCCTTATAAACTGCTCCGCCATATTTTCAGGTGTGCCGTTCAATTCCAAGTCCTCCATAAGTACGGAAAATAACCGCCGGTCAAACGTGTTGGCTTTCCACCCAGGCAGGTTACCAACGTTGCCTATTGTGCGTGCAAGTGAACGTTCGTGTATGTCCATAATTATAGCGCTGTGGTCGCTGTGGGTATATAAATCGCTAATACCCCAACTTATACGATTTCGGATATTTTCACTTACAAATGCAATATCTATGATTGATCCCCCTCCATTTCTTCTAAACGTGTGTTCATTTCCAGTATTCATCAGTACCACATCAAGCTGAGCAAATGATTCCAGCAAAATCTTGCCCCTTTCATTAGTTCTCGGACAGCCCCATTGCGTAGCCCAAGCGTTGAAGTCTCCTGCAATCACTATTGATGTTCTCCCGGCCGCATCGTTTGTTAAGGAATAGATAATCTTCTTGTAGTCTTCAATGTCATATCTTGGAGGAATATAGCAGCTATATATGCATATTCCAGAAACTGTTGCACGTACAAAGCCACATTCGGTGTTGTTGATGTGTTCCAAAGTTCTTCTGTTTACAGCCCATATTGCGGATGAATCAGTGGCGTCACTGGTCCAACATGGTAAGCCAACGTTTCTATATTGTTCACTGATAATGCACAAATCCACGTCCAAATTACGAACACTCTGGTTCAACAGATCCTGAGCAGCTTCACATACATACATACATACATACATACATACATACATACATACATACATACATACATACATACATACATACATACATACATACATACATACATACATACATACATACATACATACATACATACATACATACATACATACATACATACATACATACATACATACATACATACATACATACATACATACATACATACATACATACATACATACATACATACATACATACATACATACATACATACATACATACATACATACATACATACATACATACATACATACATACATACATACATACATACATACATACATACATACATACATACATACATACATACATACATACATACATACATACATACATACATACATACATACATACATACATACATACATACATACATACATACATACATACATACATACATACATACATACATACATACATACATACATACATACATACATACATACATACATACATACATACATACATACATACATACATACATACATACATACATACATACATACATACATACATACATACATACATACATACATACATACATACATACATACATACATACATACATACATACATACATACATACATACATACATACATACATACATACATACATACATACATACATACATACATACATACATACATACATACATACATACATACATACATACATACATACATACATACATACATACATACATACATACATACATACATACATACATACATACATACATACATACATACATACATACATACATACATACATACATACATACATACATACATACATACATACATACATACATACATACATACATACATACATACATACATACATACATACATACATACATACATACATACATACATACATACATACATACATACATACATACATACATACATACATACATACATACATACATACATACATACATACATACATACATACATACATACATACATACATACATACATACATACATACATACATACATACATACATACATACATACATACATACATACATACATACATACATACATACATACATACATACATACATACATACATACATACATACATACATACATACATACATACATACATACATACATACATACATACATACATACATACATACATACATACATACATACATACATACATACATACATACATACATACATACATACATACATACATACATACATACATACATACATACATACATACATACATACATACATACATACATACATACATACATACATACATACATACATACATACATACATACATACATACATACTGTGAGCGTCAAAATAAAGTGTACAGCTAGTTTTCCAATGAAAAAAGTTTTGTAAGTTGTAAAAAAAGTAATATATCTACTTTGTCAAATTTGATCAGACTTCAAGCTTGCTGTCATCTGTGAAAAATACGTTGCTCCAAAAATTGAAAGCAAGTTGGACAAAAAAAAAAAACGTGATAAAAGGTGGAAATAAGAAATTCAACGGAAAAAATACAGTATCTATAGTGAAGCTTGATAGTGTTGGCTTTTGTAATATGTTATAAAACAGATGGATCAGCCCAATAGTCGCTCGATATCAACTCAACTAAACATTTGGGAACATTTGGAAAGACAAATAAAAAAAAAACATAAGGAGCAAGCACTCTCTGAAGAAAATTCTGCAGGAAGAGTAGCCAAAATTGTCTACTGCGCTATCTTTAAAATGGTTGGAATCAATGCCAAAGAAACTAGAAACCGTCCTAAAAGCAAAAAAAAATCAAACAAAGTATTAGCCACTTCACTTTTCTTAGTATTTTAAAACTGTACACTTTTTTTTGACGCCTTAAAAACGGAGTAAATTTGTTTTTTATTGTACTGGTTTTGTTGTTTTTGAAGTATTTTCAATTTTTAATTTTAATTTGTAATAACATTGTCCAAAGTTTTGTAAATGATAAAAAACTTCTAAAAATTTGAATTCTTTTTTACTAAAATAACACTTTTTATATTGGAAAACCAGTTGTACACTTTATTTTGACGCTGACAGTACATACATACATACATACATACATACATACATACATACATACATACATACATACATGATAGGGCCGAGCTCAGGCTACTATCGGGGTCAGCAGGTGGCGGATCGCTGAATGGCCTGCAGATATGTAGGTTCGCTGCGAATATCTAATAAGCAGTCCCCGACCAAGAGCGGCAGAGTATGAGGGTACACCATAAAGGGGTGTTAATGCCCACTGAAGACTATGCGACGTGGCGAGTGGATACCGCCACTAACTAGGTATCCTCCACGGGGGTGCACTCAAGGGAGGTGCAGTAAGGAGAGTGACGTCTCCGTGGTTCCCCCAGTCATTATTTCCGCCGAAGGGCATTAAGATCAAGTCCAGTACGGTCTTAATTATGGTATTTCTGGAAAACTGGCACGATTTGACATACCCCTGGGCTGACAGCTGTGGTATTCTGGAACCTGAGTATGCAGAAGTGAAATTCTGCAAAAACGGCTTCCCGGCTAATGCTACAACTGCCTCCGTTCCACCAAAACCTAGCAAGTCTCAAAGTACTTTCGAGGTTCGTCGCCGTTAAGTTGGTGCTTGCAGGATCGGATGCTTATTCCCGACTTACACGGATCTGGCTCTGAACAGAAGGTTTCATGAGGACCTTTTGTCAACCCTCGCATGGCCTCACTGCTTGCAAAGACAACCATGGGATCTTGACGTGACTGCATAATCGAATCGGAGATAGAGGCTTTGAGTTGGGACCAAACAACATGAATTATGAAAACAAACAACAACAAGGAGATATCGTGAAGATGAGGGATGAAAGGGGCGCAGAGAGCCCATTCGCAAGGAGTTCTGTGATAATGAGATCACCAACAGCAACTGTGGCAAGTGAGACGTCTAGCAGCTGCAAAAATCCACGTAGTAAAAATATGGATAAGTTAGGTGGTAAAATTAGGAAATTAATGGA
This sequence comes from Pollenia griseotomentosa, assembly GCA_963931875.1. Taxonomy (NCBI): domain Eukaryota; kingdom Metazoa; phylum Arthropoda; class Insecta; order Diptera; family Polleniidae; genus Pollenia; species Pollenia griseotomentosa. The sequence continues at coordinate 27,315,066 of OZ007564.1, forward strand.
TTTTCTTAAGGGAAAAACTAACGTGCATAAGGAAATTGTTACAATTTCTCGTGAGATAGAGGCGCTTTTTATGCAAGTTTCGGAAGAGAATAATAGTGCGCCCACAAAAAGTGACGAAACTGTACTTGTTAGCACACAAACCCAAACAGAGGAGGCATTATGGCCAAAACTACCGCAAATAGCTGCTCCCAAACGGAAGAGGGACATCACAACCCTCAGCCCAAAGGAGAACAAGTCAAAGAAGAAAAAGGATACTATCCCAAAGATAGTTGGTAATGGTGTAGAAAACTGTACACTGGGCAATACTGTTTTGACAGACACCATAGCCGAAACATCGGAAGGTGAAAGGACCAACTCTGATTGGGTCAAAGTTCGCCCAAGGGCTAAAAATAGAAAGAAACCTGTTAAGACAAGGAATAGAAGGAAAACTGGCCGCCCAGATGCCCTTGTTATCCAGACGTGTGGAGAAACCTCGTACGCCGACATACTAAAGAAAGTAAAAAGAGATCCTAAATTGGAAATTCTTGGCCAGAATGTGAATAATATAAGGAAAACTGCGAGAGGTGAACTACTTCTGGAACTTAATAAGCCTGCGCACCAGAGTACATGTGAGTTTAGGCACACAATAGAAGAAGTCCTTGGCACGACGGCAGAAGTTCGGGCGTTGACTCACGAAATATTACTCGAAATAAGAGATATTGATGAGGTTACAGATAGAGAAGACGTACACGAGGCGTTAGTGAACCTATCTGAAGAGTTTAAAACACTGCAGCTTTCTGCAATAAAATCTTTGAGGAAAGCTTACGGAGGTACACAAACGGCCACCATTAGCCTTAGTGCTGGATTGGCAAACAGACTACTGGAAGTTGCTAAAATCCGCATCGGGTGGGTCCGGTGCCGAATACGAGAAAAAATAAGCCCACGAAGATGCTTTAAATGTCTGGACTTTGGTCATCCAACTACTAATTGCAGAAGCCAATTTGATCATTCGGGCAAATGCCTACGGTGTGGAGAAACTGGACACAAAATAAAAACGTGTAAAGAAAGCCCCGTGTGTATGCTTTGTAGTAGTGCTGCTTCTAGCACTAAGAGTGACCATGTAACAGGATGCGCAATTAGCACTAAGAGTGACCATGTAACAGGATGCGCAATTTGTCCATACTATCAAAAAGCGCTTCAGTCACTTAAAACTGGAAAATGAGAATACTCCAAATAAATCTCAACCACTGTCAAGCCGCTCAAGAGCTGCTTAAACAGAATGTTCGTGAATTAAATGTCGACATTGCAATACTAAGTGAACAATATCAAAATGTTGAATCCCCAAACTGGGTGTCTGATGGTTCAAACACTTCAGCAATCTGGTCGGTCAACAAGTTAATACTACAGGACAAAACAACACCACAATGTGGATTTACCCGCGCCACAGTTTCTGGAATACACATCTACAGTTGCTATATTCCACCAAGATACACTATAGGAGAATTCCAAACCATTATAGACAACATAGTCTCGGATGCGATCTCCAGAAATCCTGTATTAATTGCAGGTGATTTCAATGCATGGGCTACTGACTGGGGCAGCTCCCGAACAGATGGAAGAGGTAGGATACTACTTGAAGCATTTTCGGTACTTGACGTGGTGTTGATGAACACAGGAAATGAGCAAACTTTTAGAAGAGGAGAAAGTGGGTCAATTATTGACATAGCTTTTGCCAGCAGTAGTATTGTAAGTCGAGTAAAATGGAGTCTGTCTGATCATTACACACACAGCGATCACTATGCCATAACTATAGACATAGCACTTGAACAACCACCCGCACCTGTCAATAGGCGGACAACAAAGTTGGCAGGCTGGAAAGTTAACACACTTGATAAAGATGTATTCAAAACCACAATGGAGGACTTGAATCTGTATGGCGAACCCGAAGCTATGGCAGAACAATTAGTTAACAGAATCTCACGAGCATGTGATGCATCCATGGTGAGAAGGAAAAACAGCGTAAATAAGCAACCAGTCTATTGGTGGAATATGATATTCATCACCAAACGTTTAAGGCTAAGAGAAAATCGCTTAAGTTAGCGATACGTAGAAGCAAGAGAAGATGTTTTCTTGATATCTGTGATGATCTTGAAGATAACCCGTGGGGACTTGCCTACAAATTGGTAACAAAGAAACTTAAATGTTTAAATCCCTCAGCACCAACAGATGAGTCAGTCTTTAAGGGAATCGTGGAACACCTTTTTCCTTATGAAACACCGACTTCCTTTGAAAATGAAATACAAGAAGATGTATATGACTATCCCATCGTGACAAGTTCTGAAATCGAGGATGTAATCGTAAAATTCCAAGATAAGAAAGCTCCAGGTTTGGACTGTATACCAAATCTTGTACTGAAAGAAGCCTTCAAGTGCTGTCCAAACCAATTTACATCCCTGATAAATGCGTGTTTGAGACAAGGCATCTTTCCATCAATGTGGAAGAGACAAAAACTGGTTTTGTTGCCAAAAGATAAGAAACCTCTTGATGAACCGTCCTCCTATCGACCTCTCTGTATGATAGACACAAGCGGAAAATTGTTTGAGAGCATCATCTCTAAAAGATTGGAATCCTGTGTCGAGACCGCTGGAGGTCTATCTGATAACCAATTCGGCTTCAGGAAAGCAAAGTCAACTGTAGATGCCATCAACGTTGTTGTGGAAACTGCAGCCAAGGCAATTGAAGGGAAGTGCTGGAAAAATGGTGCAAAAGAGTACTGCGTAGTCGTCACGCTAGACGTAAAAAACGCCTTCAACACAGCTAATTGGGAGGTCATTGTGAATACCCTCACTCGATTGAATATTCCGCGTTACTTATTGGCCATAATAAGGGATTATTTCCGAAATAGAGTCCTGTTTTATGATACTGATAGAGGAACAAAGCAGTATCAGGTGACGATGGGCGTTCCCCAAGGATCTGTCCTTGGTCCACTGCTATGGAACGTAATGTATGACGGCGTTCTAAAGCTAAAACTACCTGAAAGGGCTTCAATCGTTGGGTTTGCCGACGATTTAGCATTAGTGTGTGTAGCCAAGGAGCTACAAGAAGCGGAAACTGTTACCAATGCCAGTATACAAGTTGTTCGATCCTGGCTCTCATCTGTGGGACTATCCTTAGCTGATCATAAAACCGAAGCGGTACTTATCAGTAGTCGAAAATCAAGAGAAACGTTAAAGCTAAATATTGGAACATGTTGCATGGAGACAATGCCGTATCTTAAATATCTTGGCGTTATGATTGACTGTCGTCTCTCGTTTAAAAATCATCTGCAGTACGTAAGTTCAAAAACTACAAAAACATGTCTAGCACTGTCCCGAATAATGCCAAACACAAGGGGCCCAAAATACCTACAGAGAAAACTCTTATCGGAAGTTGTGAAGAGTATAATTCTGTATGCATCCCCTATATGGTCAGACTCTTTGAAGCATTCAACTTATTCTAAACTCATTACCTCAGTGTATAGGCTCACTGCCCTACGAGTATGCTGTGCCTTTCGGACTGTGTCAGACGAAGCAGCTTTTGTTATTGCTGGTCTGATACCAATCGACCTGCAAGCTCGAGAGTTTATAACACCTACAGCAGAAACTGTAGGTAATGTAAATATTCGCAAAATGGAGAGGAACATAATGGTTGCTAAGTGGCAAGCCCGCTGGTCAACATCCGACAAGGGTAGATGGACGTATAAGTTAATCCCCAACATTGAGGACTGGTTCTACAGGAAACATGGTGACCTAAACTTTTATCTCACGCAGATGTTAAGTGGACATGGTTGCTTTAAGTCGTACCTGTACCGTTTTAAAATTGAGAGGGATCCGTTCTGTCCATACTGCACTGGTGATGTGGAAGAGGATGCCGAACATGTATTTTTCATTTGTCCTCGGTTCAATGATGGGAGGGCCAACTTGGAAGTGTTAGTAGGATGTAGAGTCAGACCGACAAGCATTGTATATATAATGTTGTCATCCTTGGGCAATTGGGAACATGTATGTAATTTTGTGAAATTGGTTCTAATTGAACTACGTAGTGAAGAAAGGATTCGAAGGGGAATCGAATTAGTCTAGTGTAGGTTTCTACCTTTTCCCACCCTGTGAGGTAATACTTTGCGGTAGTTCCACAGGGACTCTTGGGCTGTTGAAACGAGGTTGTTTTAGCGTGTTAAAGTCTCGCACTCCTGGCGCTACCATCTGGCCAGGGTCTTTCGATGATTTTTTCCTCGTTTAAAAAAAAAAAAAAAAAAAAAAAAAAAAACATACATACATACATACATACATACATACATACATACATACATACATACATACATACATACATACATACATACATACATACATACATACATACATACATACATACATACATACATACATACATACATACATACATACATACATACATACATACATACATACATACATACATACATACATACATACATACATACATACATACATACATACATACATACATACATACATACATACATACATACATACATACATACATACATACATACATACATACATACATACATACATACATACATACATACATACATACATACATACATACATACATACATACATACATACATACATACATACATACATACATACATACATACATACATACATACATACATACATACATACATACATACATACATACATACATACATACATACATACATACATACATACATACATACATACATACATACATACATACATACAGGATGGGTGATATGTCGTATACGTGAAAAGATTTCCCCAAGAAGATGTTACCGATGCTTAAATTTCGGTCACCCAGTTAATAGATGCAAAAGCCCAACTGATTATTCGAACTGCTGCATACGCTGCGGCGAAGTTGGTCACAAGATCAAAAGCTGCACTAAAAAAGCAATGTGCTTGCTTTGTAAAGAAAATGGATCTGATACAAACCACATTACAGGATCGGCGGGCTGTCCGCAATATAAGAAGGCGTGCCAAAACCTTAAACATTTATGAGACTGCTGCAACTAAACTTAAATCACAGTGAAGCTGCTCAGGATCTGTTGAACCAGAGTGTTCGTAATTTGGACGTGGATTTGTGCATTATCAGTGAACAATATAGAAACGTTGGCTTACCATGTTGGACCAGTGACGCCACTGATTCATCCGCAATATGGGCTGTAAACAGAAGAACTTTGGAACACATCAACAACACCGAATGTGGCTTTGTACGTGCAACAGTTTCTGGAATATGCATATATAGCTGCTATATTCCTCCAAGATATGACATTGAAGACTACAAGAAGATTATCTATTCCTTAACAAACGATGCGGCCGGGAGAACATCAATAGTGATTGCAGGAGACTTCAACGCTTGGGCTACGCAATGGGGCTGTCCGAGAACTAATGAAAGGGGCAAGATTTTGCTGGAATCATTTGCTCAGCTTGATGTGGTACTGATGAATACTGGAAATGAACACACGTTTAGAAGAAATGGAGGGGGATCAATCATAGATATTGCATTTGTAAGTGAAAATATCCGAAATCGTATAAGTTGGGGTATTAGCGATTTATATACTTACAGCGACCACAGCGCTATAATTATGGACATACACGAACGTTCACTTGCACGCACAATAGGCAACGGTGGTAACCTGCCTGGGTGGAAAGCCAACACGTTTGACCGGCGGTTATTTTCCGTACTTATGGAGGACTTGGAATTGAACGGCACACCTGAAAATATGGCGGAGCAGTTTATAAGGCATTTAACACGAACGTGCAATGTTTCTATGAGGAAAAGAAAGAGCGGGATTACCAAAACTCCCGTGTATTGGTGGACTGAGGAAATAGCCGAGCTTAGAAAAGACTGTATCCGTGCCAGGAGAATGTATGTTAGAACTCGTGGTAGAGTGGAAAACGAACTACATCGCCAGACTCTGAATGCAAAGAGAAAGACTTTAAAGTCGGCAATACGACGAAGTAAAAGATTACGTTTCTTGGAGATCTGTGATGATATTGATAATAACCCATTTGGCTTAGCGTATAAGCTTGTGAGGAAGAAACTCAAGTGTTTAAGTACCCCCTCGCCTATGGAGGCTACAGCCCTAAGTAATATAGTCACCCACCTTTTTCCAGAACAGCTAGCTCCAGCATGGAACAACCAAATTCTTGAGGAGCCTTTTAACTTTCCCGAGGTTACATTACCTGAAATCCAGGGGGCTGTCTCGAGATTTAAAGACAAGAAAGCTCCCGGACCTGATTGTATCCCCAATCTTGTTTTAAAAGAGGCTGTTAAGTGCATCCCTTATCAAATCCTACGGTTGGTGAACTCCTGCTTAAAATATGGATCGTTCCCATCAATATGGAAGAGACAAAAACTTGTGCTCCTACCCAAGAATAAGAAGCCTTTAGAGGATCCGTCATCGTACAGACCATTGTGCATGATAGATACGAGCGGCAAATTACTGGAAAGGATTATTTGTAATAGACTGGAGGAGTTCATCGTAGCTGCAGATGGGCTTTCCAAAACGCAATACGGGTTTAGAAAGCAAATGTCGACAATCGATGCAATTGAAATGGTTGTGAGCATTGCGAGGGAGGCAATTAAAGGCAGTAGTTGGAGAAAGGGTTCCAAGGAATACTGCGTACTTGTCACCCTGGATGTGAAAAATGCATTCAATACGGCAAACTGGGAGAATATTGTAAATGCTTTAATAAGTTTGAATACTCCTGCATACCTGGTGGAAATTATAAAGGACTATTTCCGAAAGAGAGTTCTTTTATATCAAACCGACGAGGGGATGAAAGACTACAGGGTAACAGGTGGAGTACCACAAGGATCAGTCCTAGGACCTTTGTTATGGAATTTAATGTATGATGGTGTCCTAAGAGTAAATCTCCCTAAGAGAGCAAACATAATCGGCTTTGCAGATGATATTGCTCTGGTGATGGTGGCAAAGACGTTAGACGAGGCTAAGACAATTTCTGAAAGTGGTATCCAGATGGTTAAAGCATGGCTCAATTCAATGGGGCTAACACTGGCCGATCATAAGACGGAAGCTGTACTAATATCCAGCCGTAAAAAAGTGGAATATCTAACCATCGATATTGGAGGGTGTAAAATTAAAACTAAAGATTGTCTTAAGTACTTGGGTGTCGTGATAGACAACCGTTTATCGTTCAAACACCATTTTGATTATGTGAGGGATAAGGCTGTAAATATATGCTCTGCATTGTGCCGGATAATGCCGAATACAAGAGGTCCTAGGTATATGAAGAGAAGGGTATTAGCGGGTGTTGTAAGGAGCGTCATTCTCTATGCGGCTCCAATATGGGCGGAATCCACAAGGTTCAAGACATACAGCGGTAAAATCAGTGCTGTCTACAGGCTAGCGGCGCTACGGGTATGCTCAGCATATAGGACTGTGTCAGACGAGGCAGTTCTAGTTATTGCGGGGTTAACACCAATTGATATCTTGGCTAGGGAGGCAAAATGGAAATTCTTGTCTCGGCGCACATCGGGAAATGGTACAGACGCAAATGGTTTAAATAGCATGGCAGAGTGGCAAAGGAGGTGGCAAACCTCTACCAAAGGAAGATGGACGTACGCGCTGATACCTGAATTGGAAGTTTGGATCAGTAGGCGACATGGTTATTTAAATTTTTACCTGACGCAATTTCTAAGCGTGTTTCCGTTCATACTTATATCGCTTCGGATTTGACAGCTCGCCGTTTTGTCCATGTTGTATTGAGGATATGGAGGATTCCAAACATGTGTTCTTTGTGTGTCCTCGTTTTGACCTACAGAGAGCAAACCTACGACGGCAAGTCGGTGGAAATGTGAATCCTGGAAATATAATCCAAATCATGCTGGTGTCCTTGGAAAACTGGGAAACAGTAACCGAGTATGTTAAAACGGTGCTTTTGGAGCTACGAAGGCAGGAAGATGTTCGAAGAAGATCATTCGCTGGTTAGGGTTTAGTAACCTTCCCCCCTGCGAGGTAGTACTTTTGCGGTGGTTCCGCAGGGATAAGGGGCATGTGAAACGAGGTTGTTTTAGCGTGTTAAAGTCTCGCACTCCTGGCACTACCATCTGGCCAGGGTCTTTCGATGATTTTTTCCTCGTATAAAAAAAAAAAAAAAAAAAAAAAAAAAAAAAAACATACATACATACATACATACATACATACATACATACATACATACATACATACATACATACATACATACATACATACATACATACATACATACATACATACATACATACATACATACATACATACATACATACATACATACATACATACATACATACATACATACATACATACATACATACATACATACATACATACATACATACATACATACATACATACATACATACATACATACATACATACATACATACATACATACATACATACATACATACATACATACATACATACATACATACATACATACATACATACATACATACATACATACATACATACATACATACATACATACATACATACATACATACATACATACATACATACATACATACATACATACATACATACATACATACATACATACATACATACATACATACATACATACATACATACATACATACATACATACATACATACATACATACATACATACATACATACATACATACATACATACATACATACATACATACATACATACATACATACATACATACATACATACATACATACATACATACATACATACATACATACATACATACATACATACATACATACATACATACATACATACATACATACATACATACATACATACATACATACATACATACATACATACATACATACATACATACATACATACATACATACATACATACATACATACATACATACATACATACATACATACATACATACATACATACATACATACATACATACATACATACATACATACATACATACATACATACATACATACATACATACATACATACATACATACATACATACATACATACATACATACATACATACATACATACATACATACATACATACATACATACATACATACATACATACATACATACATACATACATACATACATACATACATACATACATACATACATACATACATACATACATACATACATACATACATACATACATACATACATACATACATACATACATACATACATACATACATACATACATACATACATACATACATACATACATACATACATACATACATACATACATACATACATACATACATACATACATACATACATACATACATACATACATACATACATACATACATACATACATACATACATACATACATACATACATACATACATACATACATACATACATACATACATACATACATACATACATACATACATACATACATACATACATACATACATACATACATACATACATACATACATACATACATACATACATACATACATACATACATACATACATACATACATACATACATACATACATACATACATACATACATACATACATACATACATACATACATACATACATACATACATACATACATACATACATACATACATACATACATACATACATACATACATACATACATACATACATACATACATACATACATACATACATACATACATACATACATACATACATACATACATACATACATACATACATACATACATACATACATACATACATACATACATACATACATACATACATACATACATACATACATACATACATACATACATACATACATACATACATACATACATACATACATACATACATACATACATACATACATACATACATACATACATACATACATACATACATACATACATACATACATACATACATACATACATACATACATACATACATACATACATACATACATACATACATACATACATACATACATACATACATACATACATACATACATACATACATACATACATACATACATACATACATACATACATACATACATACATACATACATACATACATACATACATACATACATACATACATACATACATACATACATACATACATACATACATACATACATACATACATACATACATACATACATACATACATACATACATACATACATACATACATACATACATACATACATACATACATACATACATACATACATACATACATACATACATACATACATACATACATACATACATACATACATACATACATACATACATACATACATACATACATACATACATACATACATACATATGATCAATCTAGGAAGAGGCCGTGAAGCTCAACAGCTGATGATAAGTAATGCTATGAACAAAGGAATAGATATAGTATTAATAAGTGAATATTATGCCAGAATTGAAGGAAGTGCTTGGTACCAAGATGCTCTGGGCAAGACATCTATATATCTGCGTAACCCACAGATCACAGTAAATAGAATTGAGGAAACAAATGAAAATTTCGTTGTCATACACACTAATGATGTTCGAATATATAGTTGCTACTTTTCACCGAACATGGAGATATCAGAATTTCAGCATAGCATTGACAAACTAGAACAACACGTAAAGAATGGCAATAAGCCGGTACTGATAGGAGGCGATTTTAACAGCAAGTCATCAGAATGGCTTTCAGCAAAGACAGATAAAAGAGGTATTTCGGTAAGTGAAATGATTGCATCTTTGGGACTGATTGTCTTGAATAAGGGAAGGTCCGCGACCTACAGGGGGCCGTTATCTTCCAAAAGAAGGGAATCTCGATCGATTATAGATATAACTTTTGCGTCACCATCAATAGCAGTTAAAGCGTTAAAATGGGAAGTCCTAGAGGAGGAAACACTTAGTGATCACCAATATATAGAAATGGAAATAGATCTATCGTGTCACAATATAACTACGAACCAAACTCGAATCAGATGGAACACTCGAAAGATAAACAAGCAATTATGTTTAGAAAACCTTACGACAATCAGAACTACAACAGAAATAGGATATAGTTTGAATATAGAAGAAGTTGTCGCTCAACTTACCAATATACTTACCGAGATTTGTAATGCGGGAATGACCAGAACCAAAGTTCTTGGTCGATCACGGAAGCATGCTTACTGGTGGAATGAGGAAATTGCCAGACTCAGAGGAGAGTGCCACAGGGCAAAACGAATAGCCACGCGAAGCAAAGGTGACCTAGCGGTAATAGAAGCGTACAGAAGGGCTAGAAAAAGCCTTAGAATGGCGATCAAAGACTCCAAGAAAAAATCGTGGGAACTTCTATGTGACGAAATAAATAAGGACCCATGGGGACTTCCGTATCGAATAATAATGAGGAAACTAGGAAATCGAAACACAATACCAGGCATAAAAGATCCAACTTGGGCATATACTATAGTCACCACACTTTTCCCCAAAATTGATAGGGACGGTTATAATTTTTCCTTACCTCAATGGGCACAGGATAGTGACCTTTTCTCGCACAAAGAGGTAATTGATGTAAGTCGCACGTTAAAAAAACACAAGGCACCAGGACCAGATGGTATCCCAAACGAGATCGTGTCCCTGGTGTGTGAGCATTGGCCCGATATATTTAAGGATACTTTCAACAGTTGCCTTAAAATGGGAATCTTTCCAAAGGCGTGGAAGAAACAATATCTTGTATTGCTACGTAAAGCTGACAAACCATTGGATAATCCATCTTCATATAGACCCTTATGTCTATTAGATACCTGTGGAAAGTTCTTGGAGAAATTACTGCTAAATAGACTTGAGATGGAAATAAATAGAAACGGCGGATTCTCAAACATGCAGTTTGGGTTTGTAAAAGGAAAATCAACTATTGGTGCTATCCGTGAGGTTGTAAATACTGCAAAGAAAGCCATGGAAAATATGAGATTCTGTTCTATCGTAACTCTGGACATTAAAAATGCTTTCAATTCTGCGAGCTGGAATGTAATCCGTCAAACAATGCGAGATCGAAATTTTTCGGAATTGGTAGATAGTTATCTGCAGGACAGAATACTGGAATATGAAATAGATGGTGGAGTAAACTATTACGAGGTGTCTGCTGGTGTTCCCCAAGGCTCTATTCTTGGTCCATTCCTATGGAACCTAATGTATGATGGACTGTTGAACATAAACTTACCAGCGGGTTCGAAACTAGTGGGTTACGCAGATGATGTGGCTCTGTTAGTGGACCAACCCTCTACACCGTTGATAGAGATAGTGACGAATGACTGTCTTGCGAGAGTTAGTAGGTGGTTGAGATCTAAGGGTCTAACACTTGCGGCAAATAAAACGGAAGCGATTCTTGTAACCAAACGGAGATCTTTCGAGTATCCGGGACTAAAGGTCGAAGGATATGAGTTGATTATCAACAAAACCCTGAAATACTTGGGAGTAATCTTGGATAACAAGCTATCTTTTGAACCACACGTTAGGATGGTAACTGAAAAAGCTCTGGGAACAGCGGCGAAACTGGCCAGAATAATGCCAAATATTAGGGGTCCAGGACAAACCACCAGACGATTAATTGCCACGGTTGCATACTCACAGGTGCTTTACGCAGCTCCTGCTTTCAGCGATGCTGTCAAAAAAAACAGGAAACTTAGGGATATCCTGGAAAAAGTGAATAGGACTTGCTCGATACGAATAACGTCAGCATACCGGACTATATCCAGCGCGGCTGTGGCTGTACTCGCTGGTGTACCACCGATCGATCTGTTACTGAACGAAAGAAAAGAAATATACGAAAGACGAGAACATATAACACATGCAGGTGAAAACTTCGATGGTAGAGAAAAGACACGTATAAAAGATGATGCAAGGGAAAGGCTGCTCCAAACTTGGCAAGTACTATGGGATGAAACAGATAAGGGTAGATATACCCACACTCTTATTCCAAACATAAGGGCTTGGATGGGTAGAAAACATGGAGAAATAAACTTTTTTCTTACCCAGGTATTTAGTGGGCATGGCAACTTTGGCACATACCTAAAACGTTTCAGGAAGAGGGAATCGGATGTTTGCGAACTCTGCTGTAGCTCCGAAGACAATGTTGCACATGCCGTTATGAAATGCGGCTTTTCGCGGAGCAGAGGAAACATATTTCAGGAAATGTCTGAGAATATCACGATAGCTGATATATTTAACTTAATGCTATCAAGCCCAGAGAGATGGAACCAATTTTCACGTGAAATGGAATCTATTCTGAGAGCGAAAATGGAATGGCAACGAGCACAGGCGCCGAACCCCTAATCTCATACGGATGTATGATGGACGGGGGAGTAGGAAAAGGTGATGGTTGATGACCAGTAAAATGAACTCCACCCCGAAGTAATGCTAGCGTGGTTCCGGGGTGGTGGTTCCGGTGTAGGGCCACTAGTTGATAGCTCGCTATCACTACGTCCAAAAAAAAAAAAAAAAAAAAAAAAAAAAACATACATACATACATACATACATACATACATACATACATACATACATACATACATACATACATACATACATACATACATACATACATACATACATACATACATACATACATACATACATACATACATACATATCGAGCCCTTACCGCAAAAAAGCTTAAGCGACATAATTTTCAATTTTCGTTTTTTTTTTAATAAATAACTTTATTGGCAACACTTGCATCATCTCCTAAAATGTCATGGTCACATAAGCAGGGGTGCCAGATGATTTCGGTAAGAAATCGGCATATTTTCCAAAAAAAAAATCGGCATTATCGGCACTTTAATTTAAAAAAATCGGCAAACCAAAAATACCTATTTTAAAGACAAATAAATTGTAATAAATAAGAAAAAAAAATTTATATGTATATTCTGTATACATATAAAGGGTGTTTTTTTAAGCTAGATAGAACTTTAAATTGTAAAAAGTAACACAAAAAATTAAATTTTGATGAAATATTTTTTTTATCGTTTCAGTATACTCTGACAAATCATCATGAATAGACTCACGCTTGAACAACGCTACGAAATTATCCAAATTTACTTTGAAAATCAGTCGTCGATTCGCGCAACTTATAGACGACTTCATCACAAAATTGTGTTCAGCGATGAGGCGCATTTTTGGCTTAACGGGTTTGTTGATAAGCAAAATTGCCGCATATGGAGCGAGACCAATCCACAAGAGACCCTACAGACTACATTACATCCAGAAAAATGCACCGTTTGGTGCGGTTTTCACGCTGGTGGCATCATCGGACCTTATTTCTTCAAAAATGAGGCCGGAGCTCGCGTTACGGTCAATGGAGATCGTTACCGCACCATGATCAATGATTTTTTGTTTGAAAATATGGATGACATTGATCCGGAGGAGATGTGGTTTCAACAGGATGGCGCTACGTGCCATACGGCGAACGCAACCATCGACTTATTGAAATCAAAATTTGGCGATAAGTTGATTTCGAGAAATGGACCTGTCAATTGGCCTCCAAGGTCGTGCGATTTGACACCTCTCGATTATTTCCTGTGGGGCTACGTGAAGTCACTGGTTTATGCTGATAAACCAGCAACAATTGACGCCTTGGAGGCCAGCATTGTTCGTGTTATTCGTGACATACGGCCAGCAGTGCTCGAAAAAGTGGCCCAAAATTGAACGTCCAGAATGCGCTTCGTCAAGAACAGCCGCGGTGCCCATATGCCCGAAATCATTTTCAAATGTTAATGTCACGTATTGATCTTTCGAATAAAAAAAAAATTTTGATTACAATTTAATTTTTTGTGTTATTTTTTACAATTTCAAGTTCTATCGGGCTTAAAAAACCCCTTTACATATGAGCTTGACATTTTTATTAAATCCTAAATTTTAATATGAGCATCAAAATAGTTTAAATTATGTAAATTTGCCCTATGCCCTATGCTCCAATGGGAGTTAAAGGAACATATATATCTATATATATAAAAATGAAAAATGTTTGTATGTTTGTTTGTTTGTTTGTTTGTTTGTTTGTTTGTTGGCTTATAGACTCCTAAACTACTGAACCGATTTTCCTGAAATTTTTACAGATACATCACGTGAGCCCTAAAAATAAAATAGGCTACTTATTTTTTCGATAGGGGCAGGGGAATTGGTATCCCCCATAGGATGCCAATATTAATTATCGCATATATTAAGATCCGCTGCACGCATTATGCAGAACTTTTGGTAGTAAGATCTTCTGAGCCCCAAAATTAAAATTAAATAGCAGCGGGGGAAGTGGAGTCCCCCATAGGACGCCAATGTTTAACATCGCATATCTAAAGAACTGTAATAGTGAGAATGTTCAAACTTTCTAGAAGTCACTCTTATGGTATACAACACTTTTGAAAATAACAATAAAGCGGGTAGGCGCAGGGGGGGAAATACCTCCCATAGGATGCATATATTAAATATCGCTCAACTGAAGAATTATTAAAGGGAGAGTCTTCAAAAGTGGTTAAAGCTATTATTATAGTAAACTATAAATTTCAATATACAAATGGGCGGGGTAGACGGGGGAGGAGCAGTACCCCTCATATATAGAAATATTAATAAGAGCCACTGCACGCATTTTGTTGAACTTTTGGTAGTAGGATCTTCAGAGCCCCAAAATTGAACTAAAATAGCAGCGGGGGAAGTGGTACCCACCATAGGACGCCAATGGTTAATATCGCATATCTTAAGAACTTTTATAGTGAGAATGTTCAAACTTTGCAGAAGTCTCTCTTATGGTATACAAAACTTTTGAAAATAAAAATAAAGCGGGAAGGCGCAGGGGGGAAATACCTTCCATAGGATGCATAAATTAAATATCGCTCAACAGAAGAACTATTAAAGGGAGAGTCTTCAAATATGGTTACAGCTACTACTATGGTAAACTATAAATTTCAATATAAAAATGGGCGGGGTAGCCGCTGCAAGCAATTTGTTGAACTTTTGGTAGTAGGATGTTCTGAGCCCCAAAATTTAAGCACAATAGCAGCGGGGGAAGTGTTACCCCCCATAGGACGCAAATGTTTAATATTGGATATCTTAAAAACTATTAAAGTTAGAATGTTCAAACTTTGTAGAAGTCACACTTATGGTATACTACACTTTTGAAAATAAAAATAAAGCGGGAAGGCGCAGGGGGGAAATACCTTCCATAGGATGCATATATTAAATATCTCTCAACTCAAGAACTATTAAAGGGAGAGTCTTCAAACGTGGTTAAAGCTACTATTATGGCAAACTTTAAATTTCAATATAGAAATGGACAGAGGAGGAGCAGTACCCCTCATAGATAGAAATATAATTTAGAGCCGCTGCACTCTTTTTATTAAACTTTTTGTAGTATGATCTTCTGAACCCCAAAATTGAAATAAAATAGCAGCGGGGAAATGTTACCCTCCATAGGACGCCAATGTTTAATATCACATATCTTAAGAACTGTTATAGTAAGAATGTTCAAACTTAGTAGAAGTCACTCCTATGGTATACTACACTTTTGAAAATAAAAATAAAGCGGGAAGGCGCAGGGGGGAAAACCTTCCATAGGATGCATATATTAAATATCTCTCAACTGAAGAAGTGGTTTAAGCAGTGTAGCGAAGCGCACCGGGTTAAGCTAGTATATATATATAATTTGAAATAATCTTTAGAATGAAGAATTCCTTGCAAAGATTAATTTTGCAGGGTACATCAAGATTTTGTTTTACTTAGGTTGACTTGGCTAAAAATGTTTCAACATTGGCGGAAGAATGTGAAAGCATCATAATTTGTTGGAAATGTACCAGAATTCTCACTTTTAAATCTAAATTTTTTTGCCAAAAAGTTTGTAAATTTACTTAAATTTCGTACAAAAGATTGGCTATCGGATGTCCCTGCATCATCCTCAATTGCGCTTATTAAAATTATTTTTTGATTTTATTGATTTCATTAAAAGGAAATATGAATTAAGCTTGCCTTAACTTTTTTGTAAGTATCAATATATTTCCAAATTCGAACATAAGTACTTTATATTTTTTCATTTAACTTTTTTTCTACTTTTGCTTTTTGTCAAAAAAATTGTTTATTTTCTTATTTTGTTTTGATTAAGTCCTTTAATCTTTACAGTTGAAACATTTTCAAATAAAATGTGTTTGTCGGGTTAGACATACATAACAAACACTGCATATAATATAGAACAAATCCAACCCTTTTTTTAAGTAGACGCGCTGAATTAATAACATTTCTCTCTTTTTATTGAAACAAGTATTGCAATTATACCGTGTTTTAGATGTTTATCAAAAAATCGGCATTATTTGAGCAAAAATCGGCAAATCGGCACTTTGATAATTTAATGGCAAAAAATCGGCAAAATGGCAGTCCTGCACATAAGGAACCTTTGCGATTTTATAGCAAAAACAATTTTATCGTAAGCGACAACATTCATACAAAATTTGTATGGAATAAAATAAAAAACCCATCTCCTGCAGGGCTGCCAGGTATTTTTTTTCCTTGTCCCCAAAAAAGTCAAAATAAATTCCCAAAAATCCCCAAATTAAAAAACAAAACCTTAAAAAGTTAATATTTTTTTTGTGTTTTTTTCTTCTGGCCAAATTAAAATTTTTTTAAAAAAATAATAATAAGAAATCCCCAAAAATCCCCAAATAAAAATGTTAAGTAAACAAATTCTTCATTTTGTTTTTAGCGCTCGGCATGTTTTTTTAAATTCTTGTTATGCGATTTCAATGGGGAATTACAAGCAGAACAACCTGCGGTTTTTGAAGACGAATGAGCCAATTTGTAAGAATTTGAAGCTTGTTAAATCGATTAAAGCCATCCTTAAAATCAACAATAAAAAAAAACATATATACGTCATTTGTTTAATACTTCGATGCATTCTTTTTTGGAAACTTTATTATATTGTCTTTCATATTTACTTATTTTGGAGAACACATATTTGCTTAAAAAATGTCTTTAAAAAATCAAAAATTGTATGTGTCAACGGTTTTAGATTCTTTTTATACCCTCCACCACAATTAGTTGTGAAGAGGGTATACTAAGTTTGTCATTCCGTGTGAAACTTTTTTATTATTCATCTCAGACCCCATAAAGTATATATATTCTGGTTGCTTGAGTAATTCTAAGTCGATTTAGCCATGTCCGTCTGTCTGTCCGTCTGTCCGTCTGTCCGTCTGTCCGTCTGTCCGTCTGTTGAAAACACGCTCACTTTCGAAAAACTCAAAAGAAATAAACAAACTAGGTGTCAAATTGCTTGTAGTTATCCTAAGCAGTTTGGGATTGAATTTCAGCAAAATCGGTTCAGTAGGACCAGAGCTATGAATCAAAATGTGGAACCACCACCTTCAAAAACTTGATAATTTTGTTACAAAAACTAACATAAATGATGCAAAAATGCACGGAATGACATAAGATTTTGCACAAGTCCGTTTTATTCGACTAGAAATGACACTGTAAAATTTCGCGAAGGTCGGTCCATAATTTACCCTAAGCCCCATATAAACACTACTCCCGGAAAACAGTTTAGTACGCCTAAAACCGTAAAAAATAATGCAATCAAACCAAAGCTCGTCACAATTTTATAGGACTATAAATGATACTGTGAAATTTCGTGAAGATCGGTACATAATTTACCCTAGGCCCCATATATGCCCTACTCCCGGAAAGCAGTTTAGTCTCCTAAAACCATAATTAATAACAAATCGTCACAGTTTAAGATAATAATAATAAAAAGACATCATCCTTAAACATTCGAACTGTCGGTGGAGGGTATCAAAGATTCGGCACAGCCGAATATAGCACTCTAACTTGTTTTAATTCTTATTTTTCAAAACACTCACTCAAGAATAATAACATAAGTTTATTGAGTAGCTTTTACACACGCAACAAAAATGGTAATCTTAATTAGGACCCTTTACACCGTATTCGGTGTTGATAAGACTAAAATAAAAGTTTTGCTCCTTTTTCTGATATTTTATATACGAAACAAAGAAAAATATGCGTTAATAATAAAAAAAAGGGAAAATATTAAAAATGTGTAAAATCCCCGAATTTTTTTTTTAATCCCCAAAAATATCCCCAATCCCCAAATGACTTTCTTTGTCCTTTTTGCTCGCATGAAATCCCCTATTTTGGGGATAAATCCCCAAGTCTGGCAGACCTGATCTCCTGTAAAATTTTGTTTTTGTCTTTTAAACTTTTTTTTGCGGTTATGACTCGGTATATTAACATGATCTATTTGCATAACAGGACATTTTTGTGTTCGGTTTTTATGGTTCTAAAAAGCCACTCTAGACAAATTCACTCTTGACACCAATAAACAAATCTTATATTTTATTTAACCTTTAACGCCAATAGTCACTTTTTTATATCTAAATTTGCTTTTGGCACCAAAAGGTAAAAGTTTATCTTATATTTTCTTGGCTTTAAAAGTATTTCCATATTATTTTCTGTAACTTACTTTATAAATTAAATTTGTTCTTTACCTAACTTCCCTTAAAAGCTAGAAAGTTTTTTAAGCAAAAAAAAAAAAAATAAATAAATAAAACTATAAATCCCACCTTAATCCCTTTTAATATGAAAAGTTAAAACAATAAAACAAAATAAAAAAAAAGAAAAAACTGTAAATTCTTTACAACTTACCAGCTTCAGTATCATTAAAGAATTTTGGCTCAATATTAACGTTATACTCATAAGGTTTTTTTAAAACTCCTTCTCTGATATGAATACCTTTGGCATTTGTGGGACCACAGCGTACGGAAAATCTGCAGGAAAAACAAGAGCAAACGACAACATCAACAACAATAATAAAAACACATTAGATTTAATACATAACACTAAGTATAAAACAAAAGTGCATTAATTAAAAATGCACAAAAGATGTAAAACAACAGCCAACCATTACAACAAAGCAGAACAAAAAAACTTTTCTGTTTTTCTTTTGTAACACAAAAATATTTTACATGCAAAATAAAACTAAGTTTTTGAGATTAACAACTATAAAACAATGACTATGACATGGTTAGCGGGATTGAAGGAGGGGGCATTAGTGGAAGAGTAGTTGAAGCAGCATAACAACACATACCTTAACATATTCTCGACAGCTTTATCGTGTTCCAACAAATGCTCAAAAGCTTTTTCAACATTTAAAAGACCACTGCCTTGGGCAAATGGATCCACATAACCTAATTTAGTGGCAGTAGCGCAAATGGCACGTTTAATACTAAAGGGTGAATATGAAATGTTACGTTGCTTCAAACCCGAGATAAGTAAAGCTGGAAGAGAAGATAAAATTACATAAATTAAAAATAAATTAAAAAAAAAAAAAAATTAAATTTTGTGCTCACTTACCTATAGCCCCAGCAACATGAGGAGCTGCCATGGAAGTACCGTTCATAAGGGCTGATTTGGACATGGTGAATTGTGGCACGGAAGTTATAGCACCACCAGGAGCACAAACTGTCACCCCCTGACCGCCATCGATGCAGGGATCTCTTGAGGTCCAAGTGTAAACATTGGCGGGTAGTTTTTCACGCATAGCATACTCGGCCTCCATCATTTGAGGCGATACATAAGCGCCCACACCAATGCAACTGGGTTGAGCGATATCTGGTGGGGTGCCCACAGTACACAAGGCGGGCCCATGATTGCCAGCTGAGGCCACCCAAACAACGCCATACTTGTTAACCACTTCGCTCATTAGTTCACCAATGCGGCTAAGGGAAACACAGCCAAGAAAAGTTTATAAAGGAAACATTAAATTACGAGTATTTTTTAAAGAACAAAAAAAAACATTAAAACTAAAACCAGGATGTTGAGTTTGTTCTTATGTTTCTCTTTTTTTCAACAACATTGAATAAAACACTTTATATTTTGAAATTTCCTTCTTGGTTTCTTGGATTGTTGAGGTTGTTAGTGTATAGTAAAAATGTGTTAATGTTGTTGGTGGTTCACAAAAACTAACAAACACTCACACACAGAGAGAACAAACAACAATTAAAATTGACTTAAGTGTTGGGGGAGTTGTTTGGCAGTGTGGCTGGCTGATGGAGAAAACGGATTTTAAACTAAACAAACAATTTACCTTAAGTAAGGTTTTCTTTTTTTACGTCGTTTCTTTTCAATGATTTCAGGAAATCTAAGAGGAAATGTTTTTATTTTATTTGCAATAGAACCAAAGGAAATTTCAAATTAGTTTTAAAGGCGTTTTTATTTTCTTTATTTAACTAAAAATAATAAAAAAAATATTTACTTACCCTGCATTAGACCAATGGGAATGTTCGCCATAACTCATATTTATAACATCAACTTTTTGTCCCGAACGACATAGTTCCATTACTTTCATCATAGCTCTTACTAGGCCTGTACCAGTTTCCATGGAACCTAAACGCCCATCGCCGATGGTCATCGAGACAATTTTTGCATTCGGTGCTACACCATCAATGTCTTTGGAAGAGTGATTGCCACTGGCAATAGAGGCCACATGGGTGCCATGAGGTGCTAAAAAAAAAAAATATATCAATTATTTATATATTTAGAAGACATCCTTTGTTTAAGAATATACACATTGTTCAATATGATACAAAGCTTCTTTTGGAATTAAATTTTTAAAACCACAAGTCAAATAAAAAATTAGAAGTCTTCTTGGACATTAAATAACACTTTTGGCACCAAAGGTACGTACCATGACTCTAAAAATGTTATATAAAAAGTAAATTTTTACACCATAAGACTTTTTACACATCAAAAGTCCCATTTAACACTAAAAGTGACTTTACACACATCAAAAGCCACTTTTGAAACCAAATTCACTTTTAAAATACAAAATGTCACTTTCGACACCAAAAGTATTTTTTAATATGATAATTGACTTCTGATGTTATTTAAATTTAATATTTCTTTTAATTGCATAATTATTATAATTATAATTATCGGTATCTACAAGCACTTCTTACATTCTTAAATTACTCAAAGTTTTTTTTGAACAGAATTCTGAAGCATCTACGAACCCCAGTTTGTTACTACTGGCTACGGTGGAAGGGTAATCAAGGGAAAAATTTCATTTACATATTATCGAACTGGCTTCAAACTTCCTCTGCAACGCGGTATAAGCCATGTGCCAAGCTCGTTACTTGTAACCGTTTTGGATAAAATAGTTTAAACCCATTTGAAGCCTTGTCCATATAAGGTGCTGCATCGTTTAAAAATAAAGGGATCTTTTGTCGAAATCTTGAAAATCTGGTATTTAAAGCAAAACTCCAAAAGAATTTATTTATTAACTGTCTGGCCCACGATGTCGACAAGAACATTTCTTTCGTATATTTATATTCGTATATATATATATATATATTTTAGTTTTTTATTATTGTTTTCAATATAAATATGCAAAGGAAATGTTCTTGTCGACATTGTGGGCCTAGAGTTAATTTTAAATTTTTATACCCTCCACCACAATTAGTTGTGAAGAGGATATACTAAGTTTGTCATTCCGTGTGAAACTTTTTTATTATTCATCTCAGACCCCATAAAGTATATATATTCTGGCTGCTTGAGTAATTCTAAGTCGATTTAGCCATGTCCGTCTGTCTGTCCGTCTGTCCATCTGTCCGTCTGTTGAAAACACGCTCACTTTCGAAAAACTCAAAAGAAATAAACAAACTAGGTGTCAAATTGCTTGTAGTTATCCTAAGCAGTTTGGGATTGAATTTCAGCAAAATCGGTTCAGTAGGACCAGAGCTATGAATCAAAATGTGGAACCACCACCTTCAAAAACTTGATAATTTTGTTACAAAAACTAACATAAATGATGCAAAAATGCACGGAATGACATAAGATTTTGCACAAGTCCGTTTTATTCGACTAGAAATTACACTGTAAAATTTCGCGAAGGTCGGTCCATAATTTACCCTAAGCCCCATATAAACACTACTCCCGAAAAACAGTTTAGTACGCCTAAAACCGTAAAAAATAATGCAATCATAGCAAATTTTGGCTCGTCATAATTTTATAGGACTATAAATGATACTGTGAAATTTCGTGAAGATCGGTACATAATTTACCCTAGGCCCCATATATGCCCTACTCCCGGAAAACAGTTTAGTCTCCTAAAACCATAATTAATAACAAATCGTCACAGTTTAAGATAATAATAATAAAAAGACATCATACAGATATTACTCCTTAAACATTCGAAATGTCGGTGGAGGGTATCAAAGATTCGGCACAGCCGAATAAAGCACTCTAACTTGTTTTTTTGTGTATTTAAAAAATTCTTTTAATAACTTTGTTTATTTTTACATTTATAACGTAACGACGAAATCTCTTTTGATAGTTTTCGACATGAGAGAAACGATGGAATATTTTGTTTTACATATTTTCGACGCGAGAAGATCTCACTATAGTTACAGAGCAAGGGTACAAGTAAATTAATGAAATACATAGGCCTTAAACCGTAGCAGATATAGATATTGTGGTAAAATTTCTTCCAACTTAGTTTCATATGGCCAGAAAAAATGCCATGCAATTTTGTGATATACGGTCCATAATTTACATTAGACCCCATCAGGCGTGGATTCAGGGGGGGGGGGGGATAAGGAAATTAATTTAAAGTTAGTTTTACGAACTTGGTGCAATTGGCAGTTAGTATATGCAATATTTATGTATATAGTATGTGTTATGATAATTATCTTATTTCCTTATTTTTAAGATATTTCAACATACAACGAAAAGTTGTTAGGGAAGAATTTATTGGCGTTGTTGTAAACGCATTTGAAGAGGCTTCAAAGGATATTAATAATGACGTGGATGTGTCAATTGATGCGAAGGCACTATCATCAATAGTTCTTAAAGCTTTGACAAATTTTGGTCTTGACCTAAAAAATTGTGTAGGAGTTGGAACAGATGGGTGTCCCCTGATGTCAGCAGAAAATGGAGCTGTTAAAAATTCTGAAAACCGCGAAAGCAATAAAGTGCCCTTAATACAAAAAGTTGTATCATTTGTTAAAGAAAAGACAAAATTTTTTAATCATCCCAAGCGAAACGCAGTTTTAGCAAAGTATTTGGGAGCTAAACTCTCAACATTATGCGAAACAAGATGGGTGGACCGTCACGACTCAATTTTACACTTTGCAACAAGTGCACATCATATAGTAGAAGCTTTGGAAAAATATCTGAGTGGAAAGGAAAGCCTTATATTAAGGAACTCACTTAGTTTATTTGAATTTGAATTTTTGCGGAATATACATATTAAGTGTGATACTTATTGTAAAACAGCCGCTTACTGTCATTTTGCAAAAGCACGATATAGATCTTCAAAAAGGATCAAGCCTCTCAAAACTTTAATCATGTGCCTTGAAGAGAAAAGAAATAAAGCCGAACAAAAATTTAAAGCGATTTTTGAAAAAGTGAAAGTTATTTGCGTTCAAATCGAGGTTCCAATCGAAAAGACAAGATTTGAACGAAATAATCACATCCAAAATGTTGTAGATTACTACCGAGTTGTAGGTTACATTCCTCTTTTTGAATTTATTTTAGAAGATCTCAAAACAACTTTCCGAATAAATATCCTAAATGTATTGAACATACCTTAACTTCTACCTCAAAGTACAATCAAGTCAAATACAGATACAAAACGTTTAAAACCTCAACTAGCTGATGAGCTGATTATGTTTTATAAAAGAGATAAACACCTACTAACATCTAAAATTGAGCCTGGCAACAAACATGGAAAATAACGATAACGTTGTAGATGCTTTAATAAACTGTGATGAAGATATCTACCCAAATCTAAGAAAAATATTTCAAATTTTCGTTTCAATGCTCGTAAGTAATGCTACGAGCGAGAGGTCATTTCCTACCCTTCGTCGAATAAAAACAAGGCTCAGATCAACCAATGACAGAAGATAGACTGTACTATCTAAATTTGCCTCACAAGGAAATCATAAATTGCTTATTTAAAAAGATTAATTTATTTTAATTTACAGTGGCCGACAAAAGTCTACATACGACCCTCATTTCTTCCACCTGACGAGACCAAAAGCATTATGAAAAAAAGTAATGATGCAGGTTTGTTTGAAATCTGGTTTTATTAATAGAAAACAAAAAAAAATAACATACTTCAATATACACTTTAAAAACTATTTACAAAAAACGAAAGATAAAATTGACAAAAGTCTACATACGGCCAACATGTCATACTTTGTGTGTTGCTTGCTGCTGGATGATAACGGCTAAGTACCGTTATTTTTTTTAAATTTACTTTTCTGCCTGTTTTACATTTCAAATCAATTGCATTCGATTGTGTTCTGGACAGTTTCCAACATAATGCTAGGACACAACTGGGACGAACGACGAATTTCGCCCTACACGACGAATTTTTTAGTAAAAATTCGCTGAGTAAATTCGTCGTATGAAACACAATAACGACGAATAACTCACAGCTTTACTAATTGAAAAAGTTCTTTGTTGTTTGTGCAAAGAGAGGGAAATAGTGTGACCATATAAAAAAAAATTTACTAAAAAAACAAACATTAACAAAACACAATTAAAAACTATTCTTATAGTTATCTTCTTTGTATATTTATTTTAAATGCGATAAAATAATGAAAAACATATATTAAAGTAAAAAAGTAACTTTAAATACTAAAATACTTGAAAGCTAAAATCAAACATGGTCACCTGGTACTGATTTGTTCGTCGTTCGCCGGCGTATGAAATAGAAATAAATCTATTGCAAAGTCGCCGCGTATGACGAATTTCGGCCGACGCCATGATTGTGTGTATTTTCATATACACAAATATGTTTTATTTTTGGCGACGAATATTCGCGGCCAAAAATTCGCCGTTCGTCCCACTTGTGTTCCTAGCATAATTCAATTGTAACAATGGCCTCGCGAAAAGAATTTTCAACTGATGTGAGAAACTTAGTCGTAAAATATAGAAACAAGAAAATATTGTTCGGGGAAAAATCAAAACTGTTGAATTTAAGTAAAGCAACAGTTCAAACTGTATTTCATAATTTTAAAAACACTGGTTCTGGTTCGCCCTTAAAAGCTTAGTCGCAGAGATGTCAGTTTTATAATGAAAAAAGTGGAAAAAAATCCAAAAGTGAATGCCACAACGCTGGCCCAAGAGCTAACAATAAGATCAAATACGGTTCTGCAACCCTTAATAATAATGGTTTGCACAGCAGAACTCCGCGCAAAAAACCCATTATAAGCAAAAAAAAAAAAAAAACCCCCAAAAACTTCACTTGGAATTCGCCAAAATTCATTTGACAAAGGATTTGACTTCTGGAAACGAGTTTTGTTTAGAGATGAGTCAAAATACAATATTTTTGGAAGTGATGGGAAAGCGAAAGTTTGGAGAAAAGCTAATACAGCGATGAATCCGAAGCACTTAGTACCTACTGTTAAGCATGGGGGTGGCAACGTGATGGTTTAGGGTGCTGTCGCTGCATCTGGCGTAGGAAATCTTGTATTTGTCGAAGGTAATATGGATCGGTTTCAATATAAGTCTATTTTAGAACAAAATCTGGGAGCATCGGTCAATAAATTAGATCTTGGTGAGAGTTGAATTTTCCAACAAGATAAAGACCCGAAACACAACGCTCAAGTTGTAAAAGAATGGCTGCTTTACTATGCCCCCCGACAATTGCACACACCACCTCAAAGCCCGGACTTAAATGTCATTGAACACGTTTGAGAGATTTTGGAACGTAAAATCGGAAAGCATCATATTACTAGCGCTCCAATGTTTGAAAAAGATGCTGAAAGAAAAATGGCTAAGAATTACGCCGATTGAATTGGAACATTTAGGTTATTCAATGCCCAGACGATTACAGGCTGTTAAAGATGCCAATGGTGGCCCAACCAAATACTAAATTTAATAATAAAATATTATTTAATGTTTCAATGAAGTTTTTTATGTTAGCTTACAAGCCGTATGTAGACTTTTGTCAATGCTATTTTTTCGTTTTTTGTAAATATTTTTTAAAGTGTATATTGAAGTAAGTTGTTTTTTTCGTTTTCTATTAATAAAACCAAATTTCAAACAAACCTGCATCATTACTTTTCTTCATAATGCTTTTGGTCTCGTCAGGTGGAAGAAATGAGGGTCGTATGTAGACTTTTGTCGGCCACTGTATATTGAACTGATCTTATATTTTATTTAACCTTATTGTTGAGTTTTTTTTTTTAATAAAATATACACATATTGTTTTTAATAAACTTTTAAAAACAGATTTTTTACTTTTTGTATCATAAAAAATCCCCCCCCCCCCCACTCCCACATAAGGCTCAAGCTGAATCCGCGCCTGGACCCCATATTTAGCAGCCTTCTAAAATTCACTGTAAACGCTAAAACTAATTTCACCGCTGTATTGAAATTTATGGTTTTTTCTACCAGAAATCACTCTGTAGAATTTTGGGATTATTGGTTCATAACTTACCATGGCTTCAATATATCTCAATATTGAAATTTACGGATTTTATACTTTTTCTAATTAAGATTTTTTGTTTTTTAGATTAAAAATTACTTGTTTATGTCCACGATTTTACTAACTTTCGTAGTTTAAGTTAACTAAGGATTGTTTGTGACATTTTTTTTCGATTTTCAGTTAGTATTTTGTTAGGGCTGTATGTGACAATTTACAACTTTAAGCTTGCCAAAAAAAATTTGAAACAAAAGTTAAGGTATTGATCTAAATTGTATCGACAGATCCCAAGCAAAATAATTCACTTACTAGTTGTGATGAGGGTATACTAAGTTTGTCATTCCGTGTAAAGCTGTTTTTATATTCATCTAAGACCCCAAAAAACATATATTTTCTAGGTCATTGAGTAATTCTAAGTCGATTTAGCCATGTCCGTCTGTCTATCCGTCTATCGAAACACGCTCACTTTTGAACGACTCAAAAGTTTCTAGTTTCCTAAGCACTTTGGGATTGAAATCCAGCAAAATTGGTTAAATAGGAAAAGAGTTATGAATAAAAATGTGGAACAACCACACTTAGAAATTTATCATTTTGTTACAAAAACTAGCATAACTAGTGGCAGAATGCACATATTGATATGTGCATTCAAAAATCCCAGGATCGCTCATCTCTAATACAAATCCTATGTCTGTCAGGGGTATTACAAAGATCTGTACTCATGTTCTGTAACTTTAGTGAGAACTTCTCGCGTCGAAAAGATGTGAAACAAAAAATATTCCATCGTTTCTCGAAAAGTGAGAAAAAACTGTGTATGTCTGTAACTCATGTCGAAAACTATCAAAAGAGATTACGTTATAAATGTCATAAGTCCCCTTTTAGACAGGCAAATTTTACTTTGACAAAGTTTGTTGAATTCTCTTTTAAACTTTGTTCGGTGTATAGACACACAAAGTTTAATTTGACAAAGTTTTGTTTTCTTTTGTTTGCATATATTATGTAAACAGCGTTGCCAGAATCATATTTTTTGACAAACCTACCATTTAAAGATTTTTATCTCAAATAATGATTTTTTTATTTTTAAAAATTACACATTTCTGCACCCAGTGTTAAGTAATACACTAATGGTGTTTTCTTTTCTACAAAAAATGTCACACTTTATTTAAAAAAATGCAATTTGGTGTTCGTTTCTTAAAAATGATTTGCTCTCTAAGAGGGCAGCGTGTTTTATTCTAAAAAAATGCACCCTTAAATGTCATAAGGCATTGCACTTTACGCCCCGTATAAATCGAGAGTGTTGATAATGCCCTGTAAAAAGATGGCTTCTGTTTATATATAGGGTTACCAGACGAAGTTGGGAAAAAATCGCCTCTAATCAGGACAGTAAAATTTTTAAGTTTTAATAGTAATTTTGTCTATTATTTTATAGTAAAAACAAAAGAAAGCATTACATTATTAATGGTAGGTTGTCAGTGACATCAAATTTAAATGGATTCGGTGTTAAAAAATTGTTTTTGAAAAAAAACGTCAAATTAAGAAATCGTAAAAACTTGGTGTTAATAAATTCGCAATCTGGCAAAGGTATTTTCTTGTTTACATATTTTATGAAAAACAAACTAAAGAAGTTGGAATTTGGTCATTCATTTTGTTCATTTATTTATTTATTTAATATTAAAATATTAACAAATTTGGGTTTATGTGTATTTTTTTTATATTTTGAAGAACATCCTTTTTGATTTATGTACATATTTTTTTATATATTGAAGAACAAAATTTTTGTCAGCTGTTAAAAACAGGGCGATCCAATTTTGTGTTTTGTTCTCGTCAAATAAAAAATTGCATTATTACATGTAAGGCAAGACATTTTATAAATGCACCTTTTAAAATGTGGTATTTCTTTTGTAGAAAAGAAAACACCATAAATTGCATCATTATTTCTGGGCATACAAAATATTAAAAAAAAGCATCTTAAGCGGTGCATACACTTGCAATATTATATCCATTTTGTCCTATATTATGCAATAAGTCGGACAATGGTTTTATTCATTCAATAAAAAGGTGAACATAACCTATAGGAATAACATAAACAGCATTGCACAATGTTGCCAACACATTTCACTTTCTTTTCGTTGTTCAATAAAAATCAAAAGTCTTTTGATTGTTGCCAATATATTGTGCCACCTTTAAATATCACATACACATTGGCGATATAATTGCACAATACGTAAAATTTAACAATTTTATTGCACGTGTATGAGCCGCTTAATTTGTCACACCTTTTTTCGCCTTCTTTTTTTTAAAAACAATTAAGTTTTAAAATTAAATGCATAAATTAAATAAATCTAACTCAACTACTAATTTTAATTTCATAAAATATTCGACCCTTTTGAATCCTTAAATAATACATACCAAATTATAGTAAAATATTGCAATTCACACATAAGAGTTGAATGGGAAAATTGCATGTAATTTTATATGCGTTAAGTTATGAAAAATAAATAAATAAGTACTAAAGAAATCATAAAAATACTCCCTCTTCTTGAAAAACTTCAAAATACTTTTTTATATAAAATAAATAATTTTTACTTTTTTGCTCTGTTATAAACAATTTTATTTAAAAAAAAAAAATTTTTTAGATTTTTCTCTTTAAATAAATCATATTTTAGCCAAATTATAATTTTTTTACCAAACTTTCTGGCAACGCTATATTTATTAACATAAAGTTGCAGCCAACTTCAGGTATAAAATACGAACGAAAAACAAAACAACTTTGCGTGTACAGCAAAGTATGTACTCCCCCGGTATTCTCTTTTCCCCTCCCTTCAATAAACTCATGACTTTGCAAAGTAAACTTTGCCTGTCTAAAAGGGGACTAATATTCTACTCGTAGCCGATGTTACATTGCAGACGTTGAGAACGGCAGTCACACATATCGTTGACGGTGACCAAAATTTACTAAAATTGAAAATTTCTCAACGACGGCGGCAAAAATACAACCGTCGGCTATACCAAATAATGTAAAGAGCGACTTTAATGTCTGTTGTTTCCAAAAGAGCTTTGAAAACATTTGTATATTTTTTAAAAATGTTGAAAGCAAAATAATAAAACAATGAAAAAATGTGCCAAGAACAAAATATTATTATTATGTATTTTAATTTTTAATTGTTTTTAGTGTTGAAATTTTTTCTCGCCCCATTTTTATTCGTGAGTTTATTTGACAGTTCAAAGCGGGAACTTTATACACCAAACTTTCAGACACACTTTTTCTGTAAATTGGCGAGTAATTTCCTTACGTGACAGCCTGTACTCGCCAAAAAAGTTACAGACACAGTTTAGTGAGAAAAACAGCTGTTTGTTTCAATATTAGGCATTTTTGTTTCCTTTCACACATTTCAACCGAAAAGTTTTTCGACGCGAGAGTTACAGAACGTGGGCACTGGTATAGTCGGGAACAATACACTTTTATTTCACATGCAGTTGAAATGTTTGTTACAAATTTCTGCACAATTTTTTTGTTAATTTAAAACTAGAGCAGTAAGATTCATTATGCTGTAGTAAATCTTTTGTCTAAATTAAATTCATAAAGGCCATTTCTTTGCTTTCTTTTTATACCTTTGGCAATTCTACTGGTATGTGGAAACATTCAGCCTGATTACGGTTGGCGTTGGCGTATACGCCTGAGTCGTTTTTTGTAGTAAATTAAAGAACAAAGGTTGTGTGTTACTTTGATCTATTACGACACAGGCGTATACGTCAACGCCAACCTTAATCAGGCTGATTAATTCATTAATTTTTTTTTTTTTTTATTTTATTTTTCCAGCCCTAGGAAAAAAGTTGCAATATCAAATAGTTTGAAATTTTTGAATTGTACTACAAAACATGTTATTGGAGCACTTCAGTACTTCACAGAGCCAACAACAACCGAAGGAATCGGTTCACAGTTTAAAAACCCCATAAAAAAACTATCTCTAAAAGTATTTTAACTCTCAGTGAAAAATGTCAATGATTCGACACAGCCGAATATAAAACTTGTACTTGTTCTAACCAAAATGTACAATTCGTTCTCGATTTTTTGAAAAAAAAAATAAAAAGGAATAGTTTCAAATTTAATAACAAAGTTTTTATTTTTATTATAGCTTTTATATTTATTTCACATTTTTATTTTTTATTTATTTATTAAGAATTAACTTACAATTTAAATTATAAGGTAATTTAAAAAAGAGAGCAATAGCAACTAGGGCCTTCAGCTCAAAAGTGTATATGTGACATAGTAATGGTGTTATTTTGAAAAGTTAAACAAGTTTTGTAACAAAGTAATATTTTACATAATTTTTGTAGTTTAAGTAGATTAATCTGATTTTTGTAGTTAAATGCAATTGTATATATTTATTGATTTTAGATAATTTACTATTGTTGAAATATTTTCATCTGTTGGATCAGCAAGTAGTTCCAGGGGGTCCCTATTGTTAAACCATCTAGATCTTTGGCTGTTGAACAGTGGGCATTCGCATAGGAGATGTGACGGGTCGGTGGGGTAACTTAAGTTACAGTTGCAGGGTAACTTGATTGTAAGTTTTAGAATACAGCCATGTGTAACTTTGGTATGTCCGATTCGAAGTCGTATGATTTTTATTAAATCTATCCTTTTTGTGTTCATATTTTTGTTGATGTTTGTTGTTAAGATTCCAAAATTGTTGGTGTTTACTTTTTTGTACCATGAAGACGTTTTTTGGTAGGTCGTATCCTTATTTTTGTGATGTGTTTTTATATATTTAGATATATCTTTGGGGTTGAGATTTTCCGTTGTTATTAGCGGTGCATTTAAAGAGTATTTAGCTGCAGTGTCAGCATACTCGTTTCCGATGATCTTGCAGTGACTAGGGATCCAAATTAATTTAATGTCCGGGTATCTTCTGATTATAGTGTTTCTGATTTTTGAAGTATAAATGTTATCGTTTGAGATATTAAGTACAGATTTAAGAGAAGATAGAGAATCACTGCAGACAGCGTATCTGCCCTTTTTGTTTTCAATATATTTTACAGCTTTGGTAATGGCTATTAATTCTGAAGACAGTATAGAGCTGTGTTGTGGCAGGTGACCGACATATATGGTTTTATTTTCTGTGGTTAAACTGAATCCAACATTGTTTCCATTTTTTGACCCATCGGTATATAGGAATTTGTAATTTACTAGTTGTTCTTGTATGTCCTTAAAAAGAGTAAGGAATTGTTGAGGATTGTGGTCATTTTTATTAAATTTGTGTAATGAAATGTCTATAC
Organism: Pollenia griseotomentosa; assembly: GCA_963931875.1. Lineage (NCBI taxonomy): Eukaryota > Metazoa > Arthropoda > Insecta > Diptera > Polleniidae > Pollenia > Pollenia griseotomentosa. Next base: position 27,347,854 of record OZ007564.1, read on the forward strand.
TGTTTTTATTAAGGGTCCAAGGAGGGAATATTTCACCTTTAAATGATTGTGATGTAATCGGAATATTTAATTCATCGCAGGTATGCTTCATTTTGTTGATTGTTGACGGAATTCTGGCTGTTTTCGTTGATTTCTTTATTTTTGCTGCTATATTGTTTAAAGGGGATGTTTTGTCATAGAAAGATTTATATAGTTTTGTTGTTAGGGTGTCCCTTTGAATTTCAAGGGGAAGAATGTTAGCCTCAGCGTAAAGGTTGTTTATACGGGAGGTCCGAAATGCGCCAAGTGAGCTCCTAATGGCTGAGTTAATTTGTTTATTGATTTTTCCAATAACTGATTTAGGGGCATAACCATAAATAGGCAGGCCGTAATTGACTTTTGATAGAATAAGCGCTTTAGTTATTTGTATTAATATAGAGGTGTTACAGTTGAATTTTGGGCTAGAAAGGCATTTAATAATGTTAAGTTGTTTTTGTACGGATCGTACTAAATTGTCAATATGTTCGTTCCATTTGTATCTTTTGTTGATATATAGGCCTAGTAGTCTAAGATTTGAAGCTTCAGTGAGTTGTATTTGGTTGGATAAAATTTCACATCTGCAGAGCTTTTTGCGGCATATATGAATGTATTTGCATTTTGTTGGTGAGAGTACTGCACCGGAGTAGTTTGTCCAATCTAGTATGTCGTTAAACAGACCATTAAGATTAATAATAGGATTTTTGTTTTTGTTGGACTTTACTATTAGATTAAAGTCGTCAGCGTAAGAAGTAAAATCAATATCCCGATGAATTGATATAACTTGGCAAAGTTTATTGTAGGCAATTAAAAATAGTATTACGGAAAGTGGAGATCCTTGAGGGATGCCATTGTAGAGAGGAAAGGCGCTGGAATAGTGTGATCCGACTCTTACCTTAAATTTGCGGTTCCTCATAAAATTGGTAATATAATTTAATACTTTTGGCCCTATTTTCCATGAAGTAAGTTGGTCAATAATTGTGTGTAACCCTAATCTATCAAACGCTTTTTGGAAATCTAGTGATACTATTGTTAAATGTTTCCGCAAAGAAAGTGAGTCTGCAATTTGATGGTCTACGTATAGCAAACTGTCTATTGTAGATTTTCCTTTGGTAAAACCGAATTGTCTTTTATCTAGCAACTTATGGGTTGTTAAAAACCACCATAATCTATTTGCAACGATTTTGTCTAGCACTTTGGATATACAGGGGTTAAGTGATATAGGGCGGTAGGAATTAAGGCATGTTTTGTCATTGCCGTTTTTATAGACCGGTATAGTGATGCTTGTCTTAAACTGCTGTGGGATATAAGAATTCCATATTTTATTAAAAAGTTGGAGTAGACGCTGTTTCATTATTATCGGTAGTTGCTTAATCATCGGGTATGAAATTCTGTCCATTCCTGGTGTTTTGCCTTTCAGTTTATTAAGGAGTTCAGTTAGTTTAAAATCTGTCTCGATTTTACGAGCTTCCGAGCTGGGTTCAATAATTGGTCGATTTAAAAGTATGTTTGATTTTTGTGATTGAAATTCGGGCGGGAAGTTGAAGTCAGATAAATTTTCTGACCAAAATTTTCCTATTTCGGAGGCTATTTCATGGTAACCTGCCGGCCTGGGTTCGAGCCCCGGCCACGGTCAAGAATGAAAGATTATCAATAACAATTTTTAATTAATTTTCATGTTGTAAAATTCCTTTCTTCATGAAAATAATTTAATGAAAATTAAATTTAATGAACTTAAGCCTAATTAAAAATATTGAAAAATTTGGATTAAAAACCATAAATAGTTCAAAAATAACCACAATACTAATTATTAAAATTCTAAAGTTTCAAATAACATTCATCTTTAATGACAACCTGCCTTTGTCTTACATTTTTGAGTTAAAATTAAATGTACATAGATGGCGAAATTGAAGCAACACGTTGGGTATACAGATAAATATTTAAAATAGAAAAGCCGAAATTTCGCAAAAACTAGTTTTTTTGCTGCGAAAGCTCTTGCAGGCTTCTAAAACAATTTATCAAAATATGCATTAAAAAGGCAAAATATGCGGTAAAAACTTTAAAAAATGCTGCAAAAAAGCTCTTTTAACTAAATTATGCAAAAAAATGCTGCAAACGGTAAAATATGCACTAACAAATCGATGCCAAAATTCATAAAAAGCTCTAAAACGGATAAATATATTGTTTCTGCCTTCATTGGTCGCACAAGGAAAAACATGCAATTGCATATTTTTGGTTTCCCTGTTTATTACAGTTAATTACATTTAAATACAGCTTAACGTTTTTTTTATATTCCCGTGTTTCACATAGTACTTAACAGTGTGTATTATGGATATGTTATACACGTATTTAGTAGTACTTGAGCAAAATAAAAGAAAAAAAAATTCCAATAAAATAAATGAAGTTTTTAAACCATTTTATGCAATTTTAATTAATATTTTAAATTAAATTTGCCTCATAATATGCTGCTGAGAAAGGCAATTGATAATTGTATCTATAATTTATGAACTTTATTCAAACTTAAAAAAAGTTATTGCGCTTGAATGCTTCTTCGCAGCTCACGTTATGATAATCCATTTAAAAGCACTTTAAATTTGATGCCGTGATTAAAAATGCAGCGTATTTTGTTTGATTGGCTTAAGTTTTTAGTCAATTATACAACATGTTTACTTTTAATGCTCACACCTTGTTGTATTTGCTTGCATTGCGAGTTAAATTGCAACAATGACTGCTTGCAAGTTTGCATATAATTAAAATGTTTAAATGCAACATTTAAGAAGCGTGAAACATATTGCCTTTTATCGGTTTCAGATTCATACACTTTTTAAACATTTTAAACAAGTAAGAAAGTAAAATACACATGCGGGCACATACATTTGATAAAATAAACAAGTAAGAGTGCGATATTCGGCTATGCCGAATTTTATAAACCAGGGCTGTGGAGTCTAATATATTCCAAAAAAAAAAAAATCTTCGAAATTTGCGATGCAATATTTAAAATATCGATTTAAAATTTATACAGAATAATTTTCTTGCTATATTTAACCATTTAAGAGGTGCTGCATTAAAAAAGAAGAGTTAAAAGTCAAATAAGACAAGTCTCATATTCATTTAGCAACAATGTAAGAGTAGGTCCCCTTTTAGACAGTCAAGGTTTACTTTGACAAAGTTTGTTGAATTCTCTTTTCAACTTTATTTCGTGTTAAGACACACAAAGTTTGATTAGACAAATTTTTGTTTTCTCTTGTTTGAAACATCTTCATATTTTGAAATTTTTCATATATAAAGTTCAAACGTAAAGTTGTAGCCAACTTCAGGTATAAACTATGAACGGAAAACGAAATGAATTTGCGAGTACAGCAAAGTATGTACTCCTCCATTCTCTTTTCCCCTCCCTTCAATGAACTCATGACTTTGCAAAACTTTGCCTGTCTAAAAGGGGACTAATATTCTACTCGTAGCCGATGTGACATTGCAGACGTTGAGAACGGCAGTCACACATATCGTTGACGGTGACCAAAATTTACTAAAATTGAAAATTTCTCAACGACGGCGGCAAAAATACAACCGTCGGCTATACCAAATAATGTAAAGTGCGACTTTAATGTCTGTTGTTTCCAAAAGAGCTTTGAAAACATTTGTATATTTTATAAAAATGTTAAAAGCAAAATACAGTAGACTCGCGATAACAAAAACACCGCCTTACGTGAACACCGGCTAGCATGAACATAATTTTTTTTACACTGACTACTCTGTAGCGTGAACACAGTAAGAAAGCCCTATAACGTGAACAAATGTAATATTCATGGAACATAGAAAAAGTTGTTTTCTTTTGAACATTTTTAAGCAATCACTACTTCTTTAAAAACTGGGAATCCCCGTAAATGATTGCTTATGAATATATTCTGGCATTTTGTGTAACGCGAGCTGTTGATTTGCTTAGTTTGTTTTTAGTTTGATATAAAGTGTGTCGTGAAAAATGTCGCAAAAACTAAAAAATTTTTTAACTTTAAAGGAAAAAGTGGATGTAATAGAAAGAATAAAAAAAAGATCAAGCGTGACTAGCGGTGTTCAGCTTTTTGCAAAAAAAGAAAATCCAAAAAAAGATAACCCATTTTTTTAAATAATTTTAATGTAAATTGTTTTTCTTAACAAAACAAATACGAATATGAATTAATGAATATGAATTAATAAAAAAAATATATGAATTTAAGTTAAATATATGTCTATTTTATTTTTAAGATGTAAAAAATTACACCTTCGTAAACATGAACAACTTCGCAAACGTGAACACGCTTAGGTTTTAATAGTTCACGTTACCGCGAGTCTACTGTAATAAAACAATGAAAATATGTGCCAAGACCAAAATATTATTATTATGTTTTTAATTGTTTTTTAGTGTTGAAATTTTTTCTCGCCCCATTTTTATTCGTGAGTTTATTTGACAGTTCAAAGCGGGAACTTTTTACACCAAAATGTTACAGACACACTTTTTCTGTTAATTGGCGATTAATTTCCTTACGTGACAGCCTGTACTCGCCAAAAAAGTTACAGACACAGTTTAGTGAGAAAAACAGCTGTTTGTTTCAATATTAGGCATTTTTGTTTCCTTTCACACATTTCAACCGAAAAGTTTTTCGACGCGAGAGTTACAGAACGTGGGCACTGGTATAGTCGGGAACATACTACTTTTATTTCACATGCAGTTGAAATGTATGTAACAAATTTCTGCACAAGTTTTTTGTTAATTTAAAACTAGAGCAGCAAGATTCATTATGCTGTAGTAAATCTTTTGTCTAAATTAAATTCGGTACAGTATTAACATAAAGGCCACTTCTTTGCTTTCTTTTTATACCTTTGGCAATTCTACTGGTATGTGGAAACATTCAGCCTGATTACGGTTGGCGTTGGCGTATACGCCTGAGTCGTTTTTTGTAGTAAATTAAAGAACAAAGGTTGTGTGTTACTTTACTCTATTACAAAAAACGACACAGGCGTTTACGTCAACGCCAACCGTAATCAGGCTGATTAATTCATTAATTTATTTTTATTATTTTTCAGCCCTAGAAAAAAAGTTGCAATGTCAGAGAGTTTGAAATTTTTAAATTGTACTAAACATGTTATTGGAGCACTTCAGCACTTCACAGAGCCAACAACAACCGAATGAATCGGTTCACAGTTTAAAACCCCATAAAAAACTATCTCTAAAAATATTTTAACTCTCAGTGAAAGATGTCAATGATTCGACACAGCCGAATATAAAACTTGTACTTGTTCTAACCAAAATGTACAATTCGTTCTCGATTTTTTTGAAAAAAAAAATAAAAAGGAATAGTTTCAAATTTAATAACAAAGTTTTTATTTTTATTATAGCTTTTATATTTATTTCACATATCGCTCGTTCACTGCAACAATGTCAATAGTCAAAATTCTCCAAACTTTTACTTAATATCACTAATCCATAGTAAATTATCCTTTTAGAGATATTGTAAATATTTCTTATGAATATATTGTAAACTCAACTCTTGAGAGGAGAATGAAATTTTCTTCTTCGATTCTGTTGTGCGTAAAAGTCGTTTTATGTAAAACTAATATTTTTGAGATATGCAAATGTTGCAGCAACTGAACGATATATTTTCTGTTTATATTTAGCATAAATCAACTCCAGTATAAACACAATTAAAGAAAACGATAAGCCAATTACAAGAAAGCGAAATAAAATAGAATAATAATTAAAATCTAATAATATGTCATCGCTGCTTTCAGAGTCACTTAAGAAACGAATTTCTCCACTTAGAATGCCATCGAAGTTATTATCTGCCATAAATTTAGTTACAATACCTGACTCGATCATATATTTCAAATAACGATTGAATAACTGGAGGTAAGGTAAATCTCGCCGTGCGGTAAAGTACTCCGGCATCATCAGGATTGGATCATTTATTTTATACATACGAGGAACTTTTAGATTACGCTGTTGAAAGAATATGAAATCTACTTTTGTATCCAAAACTAGCAAACAGTATGAATTATTCAGTTCACGGTGGGCGACAAAAATTTCGTTATGAAAAACAAATTTTACCTTTTTAGCTACAATTTCTTGTATATCAGGTAAATTTTCCATAAATTTATAATCACTTGGATTTATTAAAACTTGATATGGAATTTTGTTTAGATCTTCCAGTTTTTCTATTTTCGCTTCGTAAATGTCTTGCACGAATAGACAGGATAATTTGGCCAGATATAAATTGGTCAATATGAAACCATTAATGAACATCAGAAAATAAACCAGTCTGTGCAAAAAAGTTTCGATTTTAAAATTTGCCTGATACTGGCAGATGAACAAGGCCAAAACATATAAAGTGGATTTGCCAAAATCTAGTATATTCGTATAGTTTTTCTGGTAGTAAATTAAAGAAACTGCCAAGGCACAAAATAATATCAGTAGCACAATGCCAATCCTGGTGGAAACGGTGTAGGGATGCAAAAAATATTCAGTTCTTGACAGAGGTGGGGGATAAGGTGCCAACACAAGGATTTTGTTATTCCAAATCACATCGCTACTGCTGCCAGCTAAACTGTCGTAAAAATACAATGATGAAGGCAAAATATCAAAGGTTTTGTTATTCGCACCCTGTTTAAGTTTCTCATAATCAAAAATTGCATAATAATCTTCCATATCTATTAACTGGAAATTATAATATTGTGCAAAAATTTTTAACATTTTGTATAAATATCCAGTATTTATTATTTTACCAGAACGATCTCGAAAACGATAGGAACGTGGAGCGATTGCTACAATGGGTACTTTTAGGGGATACTCTTGAAAATCTTGTACTTCCTTTCTCTCGACATACTCTGTTAGATGTTTGATATGATGAATTGTTATGTTGGGTACTGGGTGGTAAGTGAATAATCCTTCATCTGTGAAATACAAAACATTCATATAGCCGGAAAACCAATTTTTGTCCGCTAAGGTCCATAAGTCTGTAATGCTGGCTTCCGGAATAATCCATAAAATGTGCGTAAATTGTGAATTTTTCAGGAGGTTTTGGACCATTATATAGACATTATTTATAGCTGAAAGTTGTGAATACACTATAGTGAGAACTTGTTTGCGATATAGAAGATCAATATTCGTGTCAAAATTCTTAGATATTAAAAGCACTGGTAAACTTAATGATTTCAAGACATCGTCCATTTCCTGTTCAAATTCGGGAGCGATCACAGCATTCCAATTTATATCGAGTCTCTCGTTTAATTCATTGATGACATCTACAGGAAAATTATGTTCATTTCGATTTTCAACCGGGATTAATTTCGCAAGGGAAATTTTTACCGTTATTAATAAAATAAGGAAATTGTAGAATTTCATTTTAATATTTTAAACCTATTTTTTTTAATTCTTGGTATTCGGTACTCGTGTGTTTAAAAATTTTGAAGAAAGTGGCTGCTTCTTTCTACTTTTTGTAAAAATGGAAATCTTAATTAAAACACGGTTCAATTTTCTCTATGATTCGCTGTGAATAAAACGGTTGCTGTTTTGAAGCGAAGCAGAATTGGAAAGATGTTGAGGAGCAAAAGTTGAAGCGTGTGATCCTTTTTTAAGTTACACTTTTTGTTTCTGGCTTTACTGGTTTTATTTTAGGTGACTTTTTTCTTTATGTTTTACTAAAATAGTTTTTTTTCTTTTATTTTCACAATGTTTTAATATTTTGAGTTAGTAATTCTTTATTATCTTTCCTGTTTTTATAAGTGTTGTTCACTTCTTCACTATTTTAAATCGACTGTGCACAAATTATTTTTTAAAATTATATAAGAGTCCCTTTTGTTAAAGAAGTTTTGATTTGTATCTAATAGAACAATTTGGGATAATACAATATAAAACCATTTAACAATATACATACACATGTGTGTATAATAGTGCTGGGATACTATCGATATTTTCTACTATCGATTTTTATCGATAGTTCAGATTTCACTATCGATATATCGATATTACTATCGACTGAATGTTTGTACTTATGTAGGAAAACTTTAACTAGCTTTTTATCAGGCTACAGTTCGTTGCTTTTATCACTTTATTGAACGTATGAGACGAATGTATGTACGCACGTTATTTTAGATGACAGTTTTTCAAAATTGTGATGCTGATAAGCACCTTTCTGAAGGAACCAAAGTAACAGGGACTATAAGATATTTTATTGCAACTTTAGATAATGTTCTAATTTGATATGATTCTCAACCCAAAAGGTAATCAATCTAGCGGACTTTTCTCTAATGGTCGTTCATTGTTTTATTCTATGCTCGCAATTGCAATTACATTTTTTTTATTTTTTTTTACAACATTATAAAACTATCTGACATTTCAGCCCCTATGTAAACATACATATAAAAATTTCGGCAAAAAGGACTTAAGTTAGTATTAAAAAAGCACAGCTAAGCAATCCATACCACCTGCCATTCTTGTTGTTGTTTATATTCATTGCTGTGATTCTGCGCGAATTAATAATAGCAAGTAAAAACTTGGGGAAAAAAACTGTGTGTGTATAGCTGCTGTAACAAGTCTTCATAGCTGTATTTTAAATAATAATATCGATATTGATATTTTTCCTATCGATATTTTCAGACTATCGATAGTACTATCGTTAGTTTCCCAGCACTAGTGTATAATAATTTGAATTAATGCAATATTCATATGAACAAGTTTTTTAGCAGGGACGTCGGGGTTGCGAGGGGTCATGTGTTAACACTCCGGCCCACATGACATAGAAAAATATTTCACCGAGTTTTTGTTTTTCAAGAGGTCCCGAAAATAAAAAATCACCTTTAAGCATTGTGTCCAGATTATTCGTATCAACGAATATTCGCCTATTTCATGATATTCGTATTTGCCAAATTCAACGTTTCAAAAAAATGCAAAATTGTAAAAATTATATATAAAATGAAACAAAAAATATTGTTTTTAAACGCAAAAAATTAATTCTCTTTTAGTTAAGTAAAAAACAAAAACAATAAATTTAAAAACGAGCATTATAAAGACAAACTCTTATTTGTTCATATCATGTTAAATTATACTTTCATTAAGTACTTTGAGAGATTCCATGCGAGAAAGTTTGCACTCGATAAATTAAAAAATTTTGCACATTTGTAAACATTTCGATAAACTTTTTTGTTCGCTTTAGCTTAATCTCTATCGCTTAAAATCTATAAAGTTGATTTAGCGATTTTTGGCTAGGAATGCAATTCTGTAACGTGCACTGTTAATTTGACAATGCCATAAAAATTTAATTCGCCACAATTTTAGCTTATGTGGGAATTGCAATATTTTACTATAATTTGGTAACCTTAATGGATTTAAAAGGGACGAATAATTTTTACAATAAAAGAAATAATTAAATTAGATTAACTCGTATAAAATTTGCACATTTAATTTTAATATTAACAACATTACCAAAATACGCATTTTCTGTTTGTTAGGTACTATACAAGAAATGTAGTCGTATTTTGAGTAACCATACAACAATATGTTAAGTTTGCAAAAAGCAAGTACATAATTCTTGATGAAAGTAATAAAATTGTAAATTGAAATATTAATAATATTACTTGTAAATAATATTAATTGTTTTGTGAAAACTAATTTTCAATTTTACATACATACATTGTATAAGTAATCACTTTGTAGTAGAACATGACTACTTAAGTAGTAGAAGTAATTACTTTTTGTTTATGCCGGTAGTCAGATGCGACTTAAACAAATATCACTAACTTTAAAATTATAAAAAAAATTCGGACGCGTCAGTTTCAAAGTTAAAAATTAAAAATTAAAAGAGCTGAAAATATATTTATATTTAGAAAAAAAAGAGATAAAAACGGTAAGTTTTAAGTTTTAAGTTTTATTTTATTGAGACTTTTTTTAATTCTTTTTTGAAAGCAAACTTAAAATTATTATAATATTAGGAGGAAAAAACTTAAGACTATAATGTAATATCTTAATTTACATTAAAAGGAATTCAGCACCAAGCTTGACAGACAAAAAAAATTTATTAAATGATAAAATCAGACATTGAAATTAATGCACGCTCTTGCTCCCGGAGCTTTCATATTTGAAGGAAGTTCTATATATAAAAACTAAAACAAAATTAACATTGTTATCCCCTATGAGTAGCAGGAATAGTTCTTTCATAAAATTCTCAACGAAGTGAAGTGTTAATATTAAAAGATGGAGGATGCTCATTTATATAACCAATAGCCGATAAGTAATTAGCGTTAGACCAATTAAAAAGTCTTTTAACAAAAACATTATCATGGTCCAAAACCCTAAACACAAATCGTTTTATCAAGTCACAAACATATAACCCGCCAGGAATAACTTTCGATTCCGAATAAACAAATACATTTGAATACCTTTTATTTGGAGATTGGTTGTATTTTCTTTCGAAAATTTCAAATTCCGTTAATACACTAGAAGAAATGCTAAACCAAATTGGGAAAGCATACAAAAAGACAGGTCTAATACTTGTTTTATAAAGAAGAAGTTTTATTTTCATTCGTAAGTTTTTATTTTTTAAAATTTTTGAAAAAAATTCCCATTATTTGGTATGCTTTTCCAAGTACTATACGGGCATGTTTATTAAATTTCAAAAGGTTACCGAAATTAACACCAAGGTATTTTATTTTGTCTCTTATTGGGATATCTACCCCTTCAAGCTGAAGGTGAAGCAACTTGCTCTCCGGAACTACAAAACCTCTGCATTTCCCAGAAGCTTTTCGGATGCAAATTGCTTCACTCTTTGATGTGTGGATTTTTAATCCCCAGTTATCGTAGTTATCGTAGAAAGCCTTGACAATTTGCAAGTGCTGAGAAACCTTATATAATGCTGCTTTTGGGGATTCACCGTGTGCATATAATAAAGCGTCATCAGCATATAACAGACCCGTGGACTGACCAACAACGTGGGGTAAGTCATACATAAAAATGTTGAATAGATGTGGTGCCAAAATAGAACCCTGAGGAACTCCACATTTTACATCGCTTTAAACAGAAAATTTATTATTATAAAAAACTTGAAAAGATCTATCGGAGAAAAAACTTTTCAACAACTTTATAAAAGAAGCGCTAAAGCCAATTTGAATCATCTTATCAAGAATTCCAATGTGGTAGGCATGATCAAATGCTTTCTCAATATCTAAGGAAACTGCAACAGTACAGTAACGCTTGCGAAGATTTTCAACTACATCGTTCTGAAATTTCAGCAACGCGTCTAAGGTAGAATGGCCACGCTTAAATCCAAACTGTAGATAGGGAATATAACTGAAATTTACATTCAAATCCATTTTTTTTCGTGAATTATAATTTCAAAAAGTTTGCCTAAATTAGAAAGTAAGGAAATAGGCCGAAGATTATTTATTCAGTTCATTGCCACCACATTTTTTGCAAATCGGAAAAATTTTTGACGCTTTTCAAACAATAGAAAAATAACTGTTATTTAAGCAGTTATTAAATATAACTGTAAGAAATTGAAAAGCTTTTAATGGTAGTTTTTTTAATATATAATTAGAAATATTGTCTAAGACACTCGATCTTTTATTGTTTAAATTCTTAATCAGCCCGATTATGAATAAAACCTCCCCGGGAGTTTTCTCCTTTCTCCCATTTTTCCTATGTAAATTCAATTGTAAAAATGGGAAAAGGGAAAAAACTCCCGGGGAATTTGTATTCATAATTGGGCTGAATATAAATTGACACCTGCTCTAAGCTTGTAAGATCATCAATATTTTCCTCGTTTACGGAAGAGAATGATTCATTAAATTGATACTGATATTCGTAACAGCTGGAGGTGACGCTTTGAATGTTGCTATCAAAAGAAGGAAGTATCACGCATAAAAGTTTTTTCGCTATAAATTTCAGAAAAAAATTCGTTCAATTTGTTAAGTTTTTGGAAATCATCCTCTAATGGAATTCCATTAATGGAAATGTCTCGTAAGGATGTATTCTTTCTGTATTTAATTAAATTATAAATATTCTTGGGAGCCCTTGGGCCAGGTTTAATATTCCTCAGTTTATCCTCAAACAATTTGGATTGTTCCAATTCAACTTGTCTTTTTATTATTATATTTAGTAACTTAATTTGTTTTGATAAAAATAAATAATCAGGTCCATTACGATTAAAAGAACGATGATACACATATTCTTTTGAGATCTCTTTGCCAAGCATATTTAACTCTAAATAAAGTTCTTATTCTATCAGAGATCAAAAACTTCCGATTGCCAAAATTTATTTGTTCAGAGTGTTCATTCGAATTTAAATTTATAATAGTAGATAATTTGTTAATATGTTCATCAATCTCAGAGTTCAATTTTTGTTACATTCTGGGAAGTTTGAAATTATATCACGCCGGACGTCATTACGAAAATTGTTCCAATTCGTATTTTTAAAAGATGTATATAAAGAAGGAGGGTTCAAAATAATTTCAGAATTTGGAAGTTTTAAGTGAACTTTTATTGGAAAGTGATCTGAAAATGTTGGAAGACTTGTCACTACAAAATTACGCTTGAAATGGTTTACACAATTGGGACTCACAAGAAAATGATCGAGATATGAAGAAGAATTCGGAAACGTTGGAGAAAGGCTGGTTATACGAACAAAATTCATTGAGTTCTGTTGTAAAAAATTAAAAAATATATTGCCATTAGCATTATTCATGTTGTCTCCCCAAGAAACGACGATAATTGAAGTCACCACCAATGAAAAATGTATCAAAGTTCTGTGAAATATTAGCTAAACGGGATAAACCAACATTTAATTGTGAAGAACTAAAGTAACAAGGAATATAAATGGATCCAAGCAAAATTTGTTTTATAACATTGTCAATTTTTATTTCAATACATATGTGGAAAACCTAAATCAAATACTATCCTTTTAAATTTAAATGACTTTTTTATGGCTATAGCTAAACCTTGAGAGCTGGCATCTCTTATATATGAATACTGATTTTAAACAACCCTATGTCTTCCACCAAGATGGGTTTCCTGGACAAAAGCTATGTCAATATCATATCTCTTTAACGTATTTAGAAGATATATTCTTCGACTTACTTCTACGAGGGATCGAACATTAAATGTTAACAATTTAAATTCATGATGGTTCATAGGTATTTTTTACTTCACCCAACAATGCCAAACATTGTTTTTTAGCATCGACCTTTGACAGAGACTTGTATTCTTTAATAAACTTTTTAATTTTGTTTTCCAATGAAACTGTTTCGGGATGGCAAATAATTTTCGCAATATTAAGGAATTCTTCTATTAAAGGTGATTTTACGCTTGTTTTGTTAACCATTTCTGGGGAATTTCCCCTAAACAAACTAGCAAATGAACCATTTGAATGAATTACATTTGAATTTTCAACAACTTTCAAAACATTACTTACGAGTAAGACCTTGAGTGTTTAAAATCTTTATTCGCTTTAGGGTTTTATTCGTATAATATTTTTAGCTTTTCTAAAATCTTAGGAAAAGGTTTCCTGATGAGCTGGCCTAAGCAACCAGTGAAATGCGCATAGAAGCTAGCTTTCCCTCAACAATAAATTTCAGTGTATTTATCAAATATGTAAAATTGGGAATTTAGCACGTCATACAGAAATCGTATTAATGATAAATTTTGTATTCCCGTAAATAACTTTGATAATATACTCGCATGTGCCCGTGCAGAAAACTGAATTGGCAAATTGGTTTTTTTGTTGTTTTCTTACGAAGACAATAGAATGAAACAATTTGTTTTTTAATTTTGTTTTTTCTTTTTACCCACTTATAACTACAATTCGAGTCGGAAAGAACCCAACCAATTGTAGAGGGATGTAAGAAAAGATAAACTCACTGTTTATTGTTGGTGTTTTGTTTGAGCTTTGATATTGTTACTTACGAGTAAGACCTTGAGTGTTTAAAATCTTTATTCGCTTTAGGGTTTTATTCGTATAATATTTTTAGCTTTTCTAAAATCTTAGGAAAAGGTTTCCTGATGAGCTGGCCTAAGCAACCAGTGAAATGCGCATAGAAGCTAGCTTTCCCTCAACAATAAATTTCAGTGTATTTATCAAATATGTAAAATTGGGAATTTAGCACGTCATACAGAAATCGTATTAATGATAAATTTTGTATTCCCGTAAATAACTTTGATATTAGAAGAAGCCTTTTGCTTTTTTTCTTTAACAACTTCCTTAATCTTTTTTTAATTTCTACATATTTTTTGTAGGCCACGCAACCTCGAAAGTTGGACGGGTGACCATGTTGCTTGCAATTGATGCAAAATGGTAAATTTTCTTTACTAGGTACGAATTTGCATTCTCCTGGAGCATGATCTGATTCAAATTTGACACACGCATATGGTCTATTACAATTACGAGATGTATGTCCCCAATGCTGACAACGCCAACATTGAATTTCCCGAAATTTAGCCTTTGGAGACTCCCAAGAAACCTTCTGATTTAAAATGAATTTAGCCCCCATGATTTCCGAGGCTGACTTACCAGTAAATAATGTTACTAAAAACAAGCCCGTATCAGAACCATTTCTCTTTGAAAATGTTGTAGAAAATTTCGAAACGCTTTCTACAACATCGGGAACTAACAAATTTATTTCTGTTTTGATCAAATTTAAACCCGTCTTGTAATATACCCCGCGCAAAACCAAGCTAAATGACTCAACTTTTTTGGCTCTTAATAATTGCATCATCTCTGCATGAACAGCCGCATCTTTAACGAAAAGTTTGCTTCTGAATTTATTTCTATTAACAATTTTATAATGTATGCTCTTAGAATTAAGCTGTTCAACTAAGCTCTCGATGTTAACATTAAATAAGAATGAAGGTGGGCAGAAGGATTTCTCCTCTGAAGGAATAACTTTTTTAACAAATGTCTCACTTCTTTTCACATTACATTGATCTCTTTCAAAATCAATTTCTCCTAATATTGAATAACTATTCTGTGAGTCTTGAATATAGTTATCCTCTTTAGATTGTCCAATATTTGGTGACTTGTCAAATTTATATATTTATATATATTATGTCCTGTGGTTCCTAGTAGGAACAAAGGGCCGCAACGAACTCTTTCCATTCGATCCGGTTTGATGCTAGAGGTTTAATTTCCCTCCAGCTTAGCCCACTTTGGTTTACTTCAGATTCAAGTGTGCGACGGGCGGCCAACTCTTCCTTTATTACCATGGGGGTTCCAGTCAATCGCAGATTTAGTAGGGTCGCCATGTGGTCTACGGAGCGAGTGACCTATCCAGCGCCATTTTCAATTAATTATCTCGATGTTAATTGACCTATCCAGCGCCATTTTCAATTAATTATCTCGATGTTAATTGGCAGTTGGTTTGTTTACATTTTGTTAAATCTACCTTTCTCTTGCGTTTTAGTACTGGGTTAAATTCATCATCTTCTCCTGAAGCTATTGAAAGAAGTGATTCTTCACAATCCATTAGTTTCTTCATATCGTTTGCTGAATCATAGACAACAAAAGATTCTTCTCTTTTGGGAATCTTTAAGTTGTCAATTATCTTGGCATTGGAACACATTGGCTGATCGAACTTATCAGGGCTTACACAAAACGTGTTCTTGATCGTGCCACAAGGAGATTGAACATTGGTGGATTTGTATTTTTCGTTCTTTTGAAAAAACGAATAATCATTAGACAAACCTTTATCGGGAGGCAAGTTTTCACACGGATCAATATCCGCAATAGGCGGAATGGAATCCATAAAGAAAAAAGAATTAATTTGGAATTGCAAAAAGTATTTGAAATTGACAAATTAAAATTTTCTTTTCTCAATAAAAAATATTTTTTTTTTTATTTTCTTTTTATATATTTTATTTAAATGGACGAAAATAGCAACCTCTCCTCAGTCAAGTTCAAACGAAACTCACAATTTTATTTGGTTTAATATCTTTAGTTTTTCTAAAATCTTTATGGATAAAGTTTCCTGATGATCTGGCCTAAGCAACCAGTGAAATGCGCATAGAACAATAAATTTCGAGTGTTTTTATCAAGAATAAAAACTGGGAATTAAGCACGAATAACAAAATCTTTTAAATTAAAATTTTGTATTCCCAAAAATTACTTTTGATAATTAACAGTTTACATTTTATTTAGCTAAAATAATTATTAACCTTTTTAATAACGAGCCGTTTACCTTAATGTGAACCTATGCTCGCCAATGACACGCTTTTGTTAAAAGCATGCATGTTTCACCAAAAAAGAACCAGTGCATTATCCGCGGAACCCATTCATTTACTACTTCTTTTGCATGTCTTCTTTTGCTGGGGACTATTGTGATACATTAATGCTTATATGCATAATAGTACTGAAAAAATTACAATTTTACTGACTTTATAATCCCTGGATTGGTATGATGCGACACATGATTAAAATCACAGAGCCAACAGCAACCGAATGATTGGAATAAATTGGTTCATAATTTGTAGCCTCCATAAAAAGCTAACTCTGGAAATATTTTAACTCTCAGTGAAGGATATCAAAGATACGACACAGCCGAATATAAAACTTGTACCCGTAATGTACAATTCGTTCTCGATTTTTTTAAAAAAAAAACAAACATATAAAAAGTAAAAGTTTCAATAACGAAGTTTTTATTTTTATTATAGCTTTTATATTTATTTCACATATCGCTCATTCGCTGCAACAATGTCAATAGTCAAAATTCTCAAAATTTTTACTTAATATCACTAATCCTTAGTAAATTATCCTTTTGAAGATATTGTAAATATTTCTTATGAATATATTGTAAACTCAACTCTTGAGAGGAGAATGAACTTTTCGTTTTCGACTCTGTTCTGCGTTAAAGTCGTTTTATGTAAAACTAATATTTTTGAGCTTTGCAAATGTTGCAGCAACTGAACGATATATTTTCTGTTTATATTTAGCATAAATCAACTCCAGTATAAACACAATTAAAGAAAACGATAAGCCAATTACAAGAAAGCGAAATAAAATAGAATAATAATTAAAATCTAATAATATCTCATCGCTGCTTTCAGAGTCGCTTAAGAAACGAATTTCTCCACTAAGAATGCCATCGTAGTTATTATCTGCTATAAATTTAGTTACAATACCGGACTCGATTATATATTTCAAATAACGATTGAATAACTGGAGATAAGGTAAGTCTCGCCGTGCGGTAAAGTACTCCGGCATCATCAGGATTGGATCATTTATTTTATACATACGAGGAACTTTTAGATTACGCTGTTGAAAGAATATGAAATCCACTTTTGTATCCAAAACTAGCAAACAGTATGAATTATTCAGTTCATTATGGGCAATTAAAATTTCGTTATAACTAACAAAGTTTGCCTTTTTAGCTACAATTTCTTGTGTTTCAGGTATTTTGTCCATAGATTTTAATTCAGTTGGATTTATTAAAAATTGACATGGAATTTTGTTTAAATCTTCCAATTTTTCTATCTTCGCTTCATAAATGTCTTGCACGAATAGACTGGATAACTTGGCCAGGTATAAATTGGTCAATATGAAACCGTTAATGAACATCAGAAAATAAACCAGTTTGTGCAAACAAGTTTTGATTTTAAAATTTGCCTGGTACTGGCAGATGAACAAGGCCAAAACATATAAAGTGGATTTGCCAAAATCTAGCATATTCGTATAGTTTTGCTGGTAGTAAATTAAAGAAACTGCCAAGGCACAAAATAATATCAGTAGCACAATGCAAATCCTGGTGGGTACAGTGTAGGGATACAGAAAATATTCCGTTCTTGACAGAGGTGGGGGATAAGGTGCCAACACAAGGAGTTTGCAATTCCAAATCACATCGCTACTGCTACCAGCTAAACGATCGTAAAAATACAATGGTAAAGGAATAATATCAAACGTTTTGTTATTCGCACCCTGTTTAAGCTTCTCATAATCAAAGATTTCATAATAACCTTCCATATCTATTAATTGGAAATTATGATATTGTGCAAAAATTTTAATTATTTTGTATAAATATCCAGTACTTATTATTTTACCAGAACGATCTCGAAAACGATAGGAACGTGGAGGGATTGATATTATGGGCACTTTTAGAGGATAATCTTGAAAATCTTGTACTTCCTTTCTCTCGACATACTCTGTTAGATGTTTGATATGATGAATTGTTATGTTGGGTACTGGGTGGTAAGTGAATAATCCTTTATCTGTAAAATACAAAACATTCATATAGCCGGAAAACCAATTTTTGTCCGCTAAGTTCCATAAGTCTGTAACGCTGGCTTCCGGAATTACCCATAAAATGTGGCTAAATTGTGAATTTTTCAAGAGATTTTGGACCATTTTATAGACATCATTTAAAGCTGAAAGTTGTGAATACACTATAGTGAGAACTTGTTTGCGATATAGAAGATCAATATTCGTGTCAAAATTCTTAGATATTAAAAGCACTGGTAAACTTAATGATTTCAAGACATCGTCCATTTCCTGTTCAAATTCGGGAGCGATCACAGCATTCCAATTTATATCGAGTCTCTCGTTTAATTCGTTGATGACATCTACAGGAAAATTATGTTCATTTCGATTTCCAACCGGGATTAATTTCGCAAGGGAAATTTTTACCGTTATTAATAAAATAAGGAAATTGTAGAATTTCATTTTAATATTTTAAATCTATTTTTTAATTATCCTTTCTGTGACAATAAAAATTTATGTGTTTTAAAATTTTAAAGAAAGTGGCTGCTTCTTTATACTTTTTGTAAAAATGGAAATCTTAATTAAAACACGGTTCCGTTTCTCTATGATTCGCTGTGAACAAAACTGTTGCTGTTTTGAAGCGAAGCAGAATTTGAAAGATGCTGACGAGCAAAAGTTGAAGCGTGTGATCCTTTTTTATGTAACACTTTTTGTTTCTGTGTTTACTGGTTTTATTTTCTTTGTCTTTTGCAATAAAGTTTTCTTTATATTTTGCTAAAACTTTTTTTATTTCTTTTATTTTCACAATGTTTTTATATTAAGCGTTAGTAGTTCTGATTTTTTCTGTTTTTATAAGTGTTGTTCACTTTTTTACTATTTTAAATCGACTGTGCACAAATTATTATTTAAAATTATATAAGAGTCCCTTTGGTAGAAAAAGTTTTATTCTAAATTAAATGGAACAATTAAACATAATACAATACAAACCAATTTAATAATAAATGTATGTATTACAATTTCACTTAATGCAATATTGATACGAACAATTGTATAAAAAGTACAAGATAGGTTCATTAGGGAGAGTTGTCATTATTCACGCATGTAATGTCAAATTAATTTTTTGATTTTTGACGCTTGATTTAATTTTTTCCCCTATTTTCTTTTGTTTGACGTTATATGGGTTTTAAAATTGAGAACAACTTTTTTAATGACAATACCTTGTACTTTTTCTAACATGATACGAACAAGTTATTTGGCAGGGTCGTCGGCGTTGCGAGGAGTCATGTTTGAGCAGTCCGGCCATCATGGCATATTAACATATAAACTGAGTTTATCTTCTTCAAATGGTCCCGAAAATAAATAGTCACCTTTTAAAATTGTGTCCAGATTATTCGTAATCTTATCACCGAATATTCGCTTATTTCATGACATTCGTATTCGCATTCGGCAAATTTAAGCGAATATTTCACAAATATTTTGCGACTACGTTCCAAAAAAGTGCAAAAGTTAAAAAAAATTAAATAAAATTCAAAAAAAAATATTAATTTTGTAATAATTTTTTTAATACGCAAAAAAATAATTTTTTATTCAAGTGAAAAACAAACAAAACATATTTCAAAGCTAGCATTGAAAAGGTAAAGTCATGTTAAATTTCTAACACATTTTTACAAATTTCGATTAACTTTTTCGTTTGCTAGAAATGAAAGTTGTTTTCTTAATTATTTGGAACGCTGGACGCGAACCTGCACTCCGTTTTTTTTATCAGGTGGTCAATTCTCGTTCTCCAACACGGTGAAATAAAAAGATTTTTTTAGATTTTCATATTACTTTTGATTCCCGTGCAGTGGAAAAATGAAAGCAAATGTCAAATTTCATATAAAAAAAAATGGGAACGAAAAAAAACTTTTCATCTCTTCACGGCACTAGCGATTCTTGTTTTGTGGACATTTTATTAACTTTCAAAATCTTTTCATATTCTACCACTAAAAGGGTCATTATTACTACTTGGCGTTAGCTGTTATCGGACAGATAACAGACGCTTTTTGACAGATAACACTTTGCTATCTCTCAAGTAAATCCTTACTTTTGGTCAAACTTTTACGATATATGTATATTAAGGTACCATGCAGATTTAGAGCAAAGACTTCTCAAGTTATGCTTATATATGTCCTTTATTTTCGTATAATGCTATAACGCGAAACCAAGAGCTGAAAAAAAATTCAAATTATATGGAGTGTTTTTCTTAGCTGCATGAGAACTATCGATATCGATAACTATAGAAAGGTTTGACAAGTTATTATAAATCGTTTAACGTTGGAACAACGCTTTCAAATTGTAGAAATGTACTTTAAAAAAAATAAATCTGTTCGCGAAGTTCATAGTGCACATCGTAAATTTTACGAATCTCATTTCTGGTTGAATTTCTACGTCAATATTCAAAATTGCCTATTTGGATCGAAGATATTGCTCAAGACTTTAACAAATCACTATTATAACCATTTAAATTGACTGTTTGGTGTGGTTAACATGCTTTCTCGAAATGAGGAAGGAGCTGGCGTTACGGTGAATGGGGAGCGCTGTGAAGCCATGCTGACTGAATTTTTGTTTACAACAATTAATCAGCTAAACATCAAGGACATTTAGTTCCAACAAGACCGGGGCGCAACTTACCTAACAATCAATTTATTGCAAAATCAATTTGGTGACAATTTTATTTCCAGAAGTGGTCTTGTTTACTCGCTTCCTCGCGTCTGGATTATTTTTTATGTGGCTTTGTTAAGTCTTTAACTCTTGAAGCATTGGAAGCCAATATTCAAGCCACCATTGACGCCATACGGCTCGATTTATTAGAAAAAATAGTCAAACATTGGACTGATCGAATTGTACATGGTCAATCGTAGGCGCGGCGGACATATGCCGCAAATCATATTTAAAAAAAAATTCCATGAAATTAACTACCAGATAATAATAAAAAAAATTTCATTCTAACAAAATTTCCGTCTTGTTTTATCTCTTAAACATCTCATGCATCTAAAAAAAACACCCTATACATAATATGACACTGACTTTAAGCTCAACAAATTTATTTTATGATTGGAATGTTGGCAAATTTTTACCCCATAATAAAAATGCTACATATATTGGGATAAATAAAAAATTAGTCATTGATATTGAAAATTGCTAAATATATGTTGATATTATTCCGTATTTTGTGATGGTTAGTTGTCATTGCGAAAATAAATATTTCGTCTGTAACGAATTTATGATGTGGAATTTCGCATTATTCAATTGTTAATATTTTTAAAAATGAATCAATTAAATTTTCAATCGATTTAATACGAAACGGAACTTATTTCACGTCTCATAGATTCAACTTTGAAACATGCGGTCCACAAATTCTTGAATTAGTCACAAAAAATTTACTTTAAGATATCGGTTATTTTAATATTTTACTTACAACACATGCCAACGATTTCCAAAACGTCACCTTTATCATGAACATTAATTGAGACGGATAAATAGTCATCAACATTTTTGATTTCATGAGTTTTGCTGTATTCGCCGATATGTAACGCATTTTCAAGATCACCCTAAAAAAAGACAAAAGCAATATGAACAATAAATTTCAAAATGTAAAGGGTGGTCCAAGCATAATGCACTATGTTAATTGTGAGTCACAACTGGACGTCAAGTTTTTTGCCCAACTTAATTTGACATTTCATTGTTTCAGTGTTTGACAAATTCAACATTACACAATTGAGCAGCGCGTTAAGATTGTTGAAGGCTTTTACGAAAAAGGGAGTTCAAATCGAAATGCATTTCGTGCCCTTTGTGATTTTTCGACCAAATGGATTCGTTAACAAGCAGAATTGCCGCATTTGGGCAAATGAGAGTCCACGAATGATTGTTGAAAAGCCGACGCTTCCACAAATAGTGACTGTTTGTTGCAGTTCAAGGGCTGACGGCGTCATCGGGCCGTACTTCTTCTTTTGCGCGAGAAATTCAATTGCCGTGTTATCTCCCGTCGTGGCGATGTTAATTGGCTGCCACAATCATGTGATTTGACACAGTTGGACTTCTTTCTTTGGGAATATTTAAAAGAAAGAGTACACGTCAATAAGCCAAGAACAATTCAAGAGCTAAAGGATGAGATAATTCAGCACATTAACCATATTAAACCCCAATTATGTCTCAGAGTCATTGGAAATATGGACCATCGGATAGAGGTATGCCACCGAAGCCATGGCGAGCATTTGGCTGATAATTTATTTCACACATAATTGTCACAGATCCTTCTATCATAATAAAAAATATTAAGATAATTCTCTGAAAACTTTTTGTTTTATTTACAATTAACATCGTGCATTATGGTTGGACCACACTTTATATAAAAAGCCTAAAACATAAACTATCTGTGATTTTGAAAATTTAATTCACATTTAATTCCAAACCGTCGGTTGCAAAGCAATTTGCCTTTTTGAATGCATTCTACAATGCAACCGTGTAGAATTGTATTTAATGTTTTCTGTCCAAAATTGCACCAACAAATTTATCGATGCATACACAATAAACAAATTGTTGTACATCGTTAAACATGATAATATTTTTGACTCTGACTGCAAAGTATTATAATATTTTATAACTTAGCTCGAAACTACAAACTTTTTTTTTTATTATTGGACTAAACAAGCCTTCATAATGTTCTATGGCGTATATTTTATTTTATTATCGGGCATGTTCTATAAATCGAAATGAAGTGATATAAAATCGAAATAATTTTGAAAACGAGCCTGTAAAGAAAGTTTATAAAAATATTCCTTTTTATGTAGATCATACATTGAGTACCAATTATCTTTACAGGAACAACTCTTAAAAATACGAAAAACTTTAGTCAGTTTGTAAATAATTGAAATCAAACGAGATTTTGATTTCAATTCCACTTCATTTCCATTTCTAGAACATGTCCATTTGGATTTTCTTGGGTGCTCAAGCATAATTTAAGAGCTTATAGGGTAAAGAATTTTTAAGATTTTTTCATTTTTTCGGAAGATGTTTAGAGGTCGTTCAAGTCGAATTTTTTGCCAAAAATCGGATCTACCGGTCTTTTTTTTAAGTTTTCTTTACAACTTTGTCAAAAACCACGATTTTTTCACTTTTAAGGAAATAATTCAAAAGAAAAATGTCCAAGCTTTATATTGGTGTACAAAAACTAAAAGTTTTTGCAATGTATTTGCTCATTTATGCACACTACATTAAAACTTTTCGTAATTTTTCCATAAATTTTGTAAATAACGCTTTATAACTTTTAAAATCTTTATGAAAATGAAACAAACCAACAAAAAAATCTGAAAAAAAATCTTAAAAATACTTTACCCTATAAGCTTTCAAATTATGCTTGAGCCCCAAAAAAATTTTTGGGACACACTAATGCCCATATGTAGTTTTTTTTTTTTTTTTTTTGCTTTTTCGTATAAAAATTTACTAACAAAAATGATAAAAAAAAAATATATATTAAATATTTCTATTTACCTTCTCTGTTATATCTATAACAGCTCGCCAGCCATTATCCGTAGGATAAAGTATACAATCATAAGCAGTCTTTATGTCTGGATAATATTTTTCATAATTATTGAGCAATTCTAAAGTGTTGTCTAGATCTTCTTTAATCAGCTTCTTATCCCAGCTCAATTTGGAATTATCTAAATTTAAAGTAATGAAATTATTTCATTAGATAAAAACGAAATTGTTAATGGACTATAAACTAGCCAGCCATACAAAACTTAATAAAAATTTTCTTTTTCATTTCTATTGTGCGATTCATCTTTCTACTCAGTTTCGTTTAATGTATGCATGTTTTAAATTACTTTTCAATTTACCTGGATTTTGAGCTTCAAATTCATTAATTTTTCTTGAGACTTCAGCTATTGCGGTTTTATGTGGTCCATCCCATTCCTTGAGTTTACGGGCATTAGTAAGATTTTCACGTACTTTAGAGGGGCATAAATCATGAAAACGTTTAAGGCCTATGCGGAATTCCTTATTAGATGCAGTGTTATTGTCAAGCATTTGTTGGGTAAGCTAAAAATAAATCAATTTGAAAACTTAATTATATCAAGGTTCTGAAGTTTGGCAGTTAACAAAAAAACAGTTTTTTTCGCTCTCCTGTAAAATTCTGATTTTGCAGATAGCACCTTTTGTATATAAACCCTCGATACCTATAAAGGGTTATTCAACCAGGGGCCTAATTCTGACATTCGTGATCGAGTACTTTCTCGATTCGAAAGCAATTTAAAATCTAATTTTTTCAGTCAATACTGAACTAATCGGAATAATTTTTTCAGTGTTGTAAAGCATTAATTTTAGTTTCACAATACTGAAAAAATAATTTCGATTCGTTCAGTATCGACTGAAATAAAAGTGCTTTCGAATCGAGAAAGTACTCGATCACGACTGCCAGAATGAGGCCCCAGAACTTTGTTTTTTAAATGTGGCAACACCAACCAAGAATGATAGAAATAAAGATTACGCCTTGCGTGCAGGGCTGGGCAGTATTTGAAATACATGTATTTGAAATACGTATTTAAAATACAAATACGTATTTTGTATTTGTATTTTAAATACATGACGTGCAAGTATTTTGTATTTTGTATTTTAAATACATATCCAGCAAGTATTTTGTATTTTGTATTTTAAATACATACAATAAATATAAGTAGTTTGTATTTTGTATTTTAAATACATAAAAAAATTGGAGTATTTTGTATTTTAAAAACATAGTTTACAAAATATATTCTGTCAGTTTATTGATGGTTGATTGCATTTTAATCTACCAAACCATTTTTCATAAGTCTAATGCAAAATCAAAAGGGTTTCAATTTCCAAAAATAAAATTTACACATAATATGGAGTTTTAGGAATCGCTTACGGTGCGGAAACTTTTTTCACCGAATCAGCTTAAAAAGCAGTTTTTTATTATCAGAACAAAATTCCCCACATGGCGCTGGAGTGGTATTTTGCACTCAAAAAAAGTTATAACCTTAATGTACATGACGTGGAAGAATTTTGTATTTTGTATTTGAAATACGTACAATAAATGGAAGTATTTTAAATACATACAGGATGTGTAAGTATTTTGTATTTTGTATTTTAAATACATACAGGATGTGTAAGTATTTTGTATTTTGTATTTTAAATACATAACCTGAAAGTATTTTGTATTTTGTATTTTAAATACATGACCAGCAAGTATTTTGTATTTCAAATACCGCAAACCATGTATTTTGCCCAACACTGCTTGCGTGATCCCTTATACAAATTACCAAGTCTCTTTTATGTGTGAAAATCATGTAATTTCTTACAAAAAATGTATGTATTACGTGATTGTTGGCAACCCTGCAATACATTTACTCAGAGAGTTCAATTAAAAAATATTATATCAATTGTCAAAAAACTAAGAATTTTGCTTAGTATTTTATATTAAAAATATTATTACAATAAATAAAATTTTTAGAAGTGTTAAAACGTGTGTTAAAAGTAGGGTAATAAAGAAAAATAAAAATAGAAGAGAGCAAAAAAGAGTACAAACATAAAGTGGGCAGTGGGCAAATGCCAACAAATTGACCGCAAGAAACAAAGGGGGAAATTGTGCGAAAAACTTACGTGTTGCGTGCTTTTAATTAAATGTCTATATTTTTAACTATAGCTAATGTAGAGATAATATATATTTATGTAAGTTAAAAATAAAATTATGAAGAAAAAAGTAACTTCTAATAAAAAATTTTCAGTTTTCAAATAATTTAAATTAAAAAATAATAAATTGTCTCACTG
Organism: Pollenia griseotomentosa; assembly: GCA_963931875.1. Lineage (NCBI taxonomy): Eukaryota > Metazoa > Arthropoda > Insecta > Diptera > Polleniidae > Pollenia > Pollenia griseotomentosa. The sequence continues at coordinate 27,373,899 of OZ007564.1, forward strand.
CCATGTTTACACGTAAACATAACAGTCTGAAAGCAAAAAATTATTAGCCAATGAAAACGAAGGTTGTGTGACGACGTCACAGTTCCTACATGCGCAGTAAAAAAATTTTATATCTGCCTGATGTCGTAATCTTTATTTCTATCATTCTTGACACCAACAACATAATAGTTTTAACATTTAGTTTTTTGACGTATTCGTAGTAGTCGCATTGGCAGTTGTTACTATAGCTGTGTTCATTTACTTAAATTATGACATATTTGTAACAATTGTTACTTGTAAATTTAGTTTTAACATTGACTTGTAACAATTGTTGCAAATTTGTTACAATTTTTAGTAAATGAACCCAGCTAATGAATTCAATTTCGCTCGAAAGTAAATAGACCCGCTATTTTTCCAAACAGTGATTAAATTTTTTGATGAAAGAATCGACATCTTTCAGCGTACTCGTGGTGTACATTTGCCAGATATCATTTTTCATTCATAATTGCCGAACTTTTCTCTTCGTAATACAATAAAAATTTGAATCAACTTTATCTAAATTTGATGTTTTATTTACTTTTAGAAAAAAAAGTTGTTGAAAAACCCGATATTATTTATTTATTAATTTTAATATAAGTAATATGCAAAAGCCTATCAAGGCCAATAAAAAAATATATTACAAGAGCAAAATCCTGAACATTATTATCTATATATAAATCAGCAAAGTCAAAACAGTTAAGAACACTTTCCCCCTCTGTTTGTCAACCGTTTTGAACAAGAAATACACCATTTGAATGGTATTTACTTAAGTGCACAAATATATTTTATTAAAATCTGGGGTGAGTAAAGAAGAGTAAATTAGGTAACCTCAAATGTATCTCCAAAACTAAAAGAGATACAAAAAAATTGTATAATTATCGTTGTTTATTAGTAAAAAAATTGGACAGGTGCTTGGATTTGGATTGGTACTTTTTTTTAAATTTGGCCGTTTTTGGGAATTATTTGTCACCCCATATATCTTATATATTTGGTACTTTCGTACCAATTTTTGGTACTTTTTTCAAAAACTTTTTCTCCATGTATTGACATATTGGTATTAAATTTTTGAATTTTCGTTAATTTTGAGACTAGAAACATAAAATTAAACAGCCATGGCTCTAAGTAAATAAGAATCTAAAAGTGGGAGATTTTGGAACTTTTGCGTTTTACAACTGGTAATTGTTGGAATTTCGTTATTATTAAGCCTAGAAATATAAATTTAACATGCAATGTCCTGAGTGGGTGAGAATCTATAAAGGGAAACTTGGTGGTACTTTTTTGTTCTCCAACGGTATTTCGTATTTTTCATTGTACAACTGGTACTTTTTTAATTTTCCATAATATTGGACCTAAAAACATAAAATAAACATGCAATGTTCTGATTGGATGAGAATCTAAAAGACGGAACTTCAGGGTAATTTTTTTTCTTCAACAGCTACTTCTTGAATTTTCGTTAATATTAGACCTAGAAACATAAAATTAAACAAATATTGTCCTAAGTGAATAAGAATCTGAATTGGGCAGATTTTGGTACTTTTGCGTTATTGTTTGATTTTCGTTTATATTAAGACTAGAAAAATAAATTAAACATGCAATGCCCTGAGTGGGTGAGAATCTATAAAGGAAAACTTTTTGGTACTTTTTTGTTCTTCAACTGTACTTTTTGAATTTCCGTTAGTATGTCCCCTTTTACAAAGTGACAGACAGAAGGCAGAAAGACGAAAGTTGTTGGTAAGGGGGCAAAGTTGTATGCGTGACACACATTGCTTTTTTCCTCTCTCGCCTACAAACTTCGTCTGTCTGTTACATTGTAAAAGGGGACTATGGAACCTAGAAATATAAAGTAAAACATAAATGGTCCTTAGTAAATGGGAATATGTAAGAGGGATCTTTCTGGTACTTTTTCGTTCTTTAAATTGTACTTTCGAAGTTTTTATTTCTACTGAACCTAGAAACATAAAATTAACATGCAGAGCAGTGAGACTGAGAGACTATAACAAGAGACTTTTTTGGTGCTTTTCTTATTTTCAATTGGTACTTTCTGATTTTTTTTTTATTGTAATTGAAGTTACAAAACGGACTTAAGTAGGTTGGTACATTGACAAATCAATCCACTAAGACAAAAAAAACAGTTATCGTTCATGTTCTGACAATCGCTCGATTTGAAATCGCAAAACACACGATTTATTTTGTGATATTCGAAAACTCATGCGTTTTGCTTGCGATCGGCCATTGTATCTTAATAATATTCTAGTTCCCTTAAGCATACTTTTGCAGTTTGAAATCGCCAAACATCATGCGATTTATAGAACACCTATCATGCGATTTTAGATCAGAATCGCAAATAATAAGCGTTTTGCGATTGTCAGAGCATGCCCGTATATTAAATTTACCTAATTTTGTTGTAATACTAACATTTTAAAACATGGCATGGCGTTTTAAAGGGGTTATAAACTTGATTTCTACCATAAGTTTTCAATAGAAAGCTAAAGTCGAAAAGATTTATTTATTCATTAATAATACATGTGGCCTGTTGACCAATAATAAAATATATATAAAGTATCTTTGTAATTCATTATAAGTCAAAAATAAATTCAAGTTAGTAATGTAAATACAAAATGATGTCAGTCAAAGTATCGTTCTGGCTTTAACACACTAAACAAAATTTAAAACATAATAAAAAAGACACCCACACTCAGTGATTCAAAATAAAATAAAATAAAATAAAGACGATTGTTAATTAGAATTTTAAAACATCAAAACATCCTCTTTTTTATATGCAGATGTAAACTCTACACTGCAGATAAGGACACCTTACCTGCATATCGTAAGATGAAATGCAAAACGTAACTAGAAAAAAAATGCGATATCGGTTTTTTGTTTTTTTTTGTATTATGATGATTAACAATATCATCGATGTCCTTTCAAATTTTTGCTCTCAGATAGTCAAAATTGAACATTTTATAAGCTGAAATCGAGAGTACGTAACTACAAGTGCAAGTACTATTTAAACCAAAAGCACTTAACTACGTACGAGTTTCTTTTCTGTAACATTACGCCCCCAAGCATTTAAAATTATTTCTCAAAGAATAATTGATATACATATTATTTAATTTTTTTGTTTTTTGGTGTAAAGCGCAATTCAATGAAAGAGAGGAAAAGTTTGAACAATAAAGGTCTAAAATACAAGATTAATTGCTTGGTGACATAACGTGACGCCTCTGTGGAAGTGCTCATATTTATTTCAATTAAACCGTAATAATTAATAGTGGATTTTGAATTTTTATAATTCATATTTTATCATGTTTTTCCAAGGGCATACGATGATACAATCAGTATATTTTTCTCATAGAGCGGCAAAAGAACTATTTAAATCAATTGCAATCTCGTATTTTTAATGTTGTACTTATTTCAAAAGTAGTTTTTAATGTTGTGTTACTTAGGGCCTTTTACGTTTTAGGTAACAATATATTAAAAGTATATGACCCAAGGGCTTCATAAATTTATAAATGAAATAAATAAATAAAAAAATAATTTAGCATTCATTTAATTTTACTTTTCACAATCCAAATTTGCATACCCTCTGGTCACCCTAAGCCATATAATAAACACTTGACGTATTCAAGTATTCATCTGGCTTGCAATTTTTTACTTCTTTACAAATAATTTTTCATAATAAACATAATTATAAAGATAACATCCAATAAATGTTTATAACAAATCCTACCTTTAATTGCCTTCCAGAGATGCCGGTTATAAAGCCTTTATCATTGGCCACAACTTTTTTGCTTACATTAACATCACCACAACCGGTACAATCAAAACGTTCAACAACCTTTACGGTTTTGCCATCACACAGGGTCTAAGTATTTATTAAAAAAATATATTTTAAACAAACGCAAGAACATGAAATCCAATATTTAGCAAAACTAACCTCTAGACCGGTTGCACGGGGATCAACACCGGAATCAAAAATTGCTATTGTAACATCACGACCATCAAATTCAGGATACTTTTGCAAGAAATTCAATACATTAGTTTCGGCTTTAGGCACTAGAGCTCCAGCTGGAAAGGTATTTTCCACAACACCACCATTGGCTAATTGATGAATAGTCATTGTTGTTTCGTTAGTTATAGCACAACTCAAGGGAAATTCTTGTGAACTCAAGCCAGCCAAAAGATTTTGTGCGCTTAAAGTTTTATATAGACGTGTTGCTGAAGCTTAAATTTTATAAATAAACTTTGAGAAGTTTTTGAAAACGGGTATGTGAGTTTTATTAATTTAAGTTAATTTCACTAGCAAAAGTTCTCACAAAACAATAAATTCTCCAACTGTCATGACAAGCGGAATTAATGCACTTGTCAATTGTATTGTTTTTGTTTAATCATTGATATATAAAAAAGCCGTCTAACATGAAAACTCTTTTAATTAATCGAACAAAAAGTGGCAACTTTTTAAATAAACTTAGTGGCAGCTCTATTTTTTAATTTTTGTTTTTTTAGCCAGATGTTTACTTTGACATTTTAATTGTCAAAAAATTCATAGCTTTTCTTGTGTTTGGATATACGAATAAATTTTTGTTATTTTTTGTGGAATTTAACAAACTTTTTTCTACAAAATGTGGTTCGAAGTCTTACCATCAGCTATCATTATTACTGTGGCTATGTCCTTACCCACATATGCCTTGTATGGCATCCATAAACTCACATTGGGCAACGTAAGTCTGAAAGTTTCATCGAGTGCCAACAATTGTCTATTTCCAAAATTCTTATATAATCCAATATTATAGTGAATAATTTTGCAACTTCTGAACATAATTTATAACAAAAAGCTAAACGAAAAGTATTCGCGCAATTGACAAACTAAAAAAGCAACTTCTGTTTAATTTTTGCTTAAATTTAATAAGAAAAATCTTGGTTTTCTTTCTACTTTTAGGCCTACCGCCGCAACTTGGATGAACGTTTTGATCGTGTTATGTATTTGCGCGACGGACGACTGACCGACAATCCCTATATTATGAACGTAAGTGGCAACTACAGTATAACTTAAACACAAGTCAAACAAATTTATTTTGCATTCGAGATTTTGTTTTTTTAATATTAGTGATGAAATGGACAAATCGCACCGTGTGGTTTGGTGTTATGTATAATATTTCGATTAGCAAAAGTATACATATATCCTAGTTTAATTCTCTTTGTTCATCTGTAAATTTTATTTAATTTTTTATTTTAAATTTTTTAATTAACAAGTTTCTCAAAAAAGTATTTTCCTTTTTTATTATTTTGCAAAAAAAAATTGATTAAATTTTTCATTTTGTAGTAGATTAAAGTAACACACAATCTTTGTTCTGTAATCTACTACAAAAACGACTCAGGCGTATACGACAACGCCAATCATAATCAGGCTGAATATTATACAATGTTCGAATAATTTTTAAATTATTCAGTTCTATTTCAAAACTTTACTTTAAAGATTTGTTCTCAATCAGAGAAACAAACCTTTTCCTAAGATTTTAGAAAAGCTAAAAATATTATACGAATAAAACCCTAAAGCGAATAAGAATTTTAAACACTCAAAGTCTTACTTGTAACAATATCAAAGCTTAAACAAACCACCAACAATAAACAGTGCGTTTATCTTTTCTTATGTCCCCCTACAATTGGTTGGGTTCCTTCCGACTCGAATTGTAGTTGTAAGTGGGTAAAAAAAAAAACAAAATTAAAAAACAAATTGTTTCATTCTATTGTCTTCGTAAGAACACAACAAAAAAAACCAATTTGCCAATTCAGTTTTCTGCACGGGCACATGCAAGTACATTATCAAAGTTATTTACGGGAATACAAAATTTATCATTAATACGATTTCTGTATGACGTGCTAAATTCCCAATTTTTCATATTTGATAAATACACTGAAATTTACTGTTGAGGGAAAGCTAGCTTCTATGCGCATTTCACTGGTTGCTTAGGCAAGAACCCAACCAATTGTAGGGGGATATAAGAAAAGATAAATGCACTGTTTATTGTTGGTGGTTTGTTTAAGCTTTGAAGCTTTAGATATGGGCTTAGGTATAATTTCAAACACTAGCAGAATATTTTGTATCTTCCTGTTTCGTGCATCGCTTTACCTATCCTCTTGCTAGATATAGTTTACACCTATTGTCTGGACATGTCCGATATCTTATGTAGTCATCTGAATAAAGATAATTGTATGTATCAATATTTAAAATATCATTAAAATATGTTAGATAGTTTCCAAGAGACAAAAATTGCCGCCTACCTACCCTGGTGGCCCTGCTTTTAAAAAAATGTATTGCTAAGGCTGCGTCAGCCTTATTACGGTTCTTGTTGTCGGTAAGAACGTAAGACGAATTTTGTAATAGATTAAAGAACACAGGTTGTGTGTTACTTAAATCTACTACAGAGTCGTTTTCGAAATGGAGAACTGTAATAAATTTCACAATGATATGCGCCAAACCAATAATGAGCTGACGATATTTGAATTTTGAAATAGAACCAATATTTAGTATAAAATAATTTACAATGAACAGCTACGAAAACGGACAACATACATATGGGGGATTTCATGTCAAGTGACCCAATTTTGAAATCGATGTCTTCCGATTTGGATGAAATTTGCACCAAGGTTAGTCCTATTGGATAGTAGTTTAGACACAAATTTTCAACAAGATCGGTCTAAAAGTTTCTGAGTTAGTGGGGGTCAAAATTTGACATTTTGGCCATACAGGTGTTCTTTCTTATCCATGTAACTTATTACCTATTGGAGTTAGCAAAATTTGTCCCAAGTAGCTTCGATAGCTATTTGATCCATCTTTTGAAAAAAATTTTTTTTGGTTTTTTTAAAAAATTTTTTTTATTTTTTTTTTTAAATTTAAAACTTTTTTTTATTTTTTTTTTTAGCGGGAATGTTTTTTTTTTTTTTTTTTTTGTTCAAAAGAAAGCTTATGTCTTTTCCTTTAAGGTAGTTTTGGTCCCTTTTTGGGATGCGAGCGGCTTATGTATAGAAAAAATGATTTCTAACTCTAGACAAGGGTTTTTCAATTTTTAGCATATGCAGTGTTCTTTCTCATCCATGTAACTTATTACCTATTGGTGTTAGCAAAATTTGTCCCAAGTAGCTTCGATAGCTATTTGATCAATATTTTGAAAACAAATTTTTTGTTTTTTTTTAAATTTTTTAAAACTTTTTTTTTTAAATTTAAAATTTTTTTTTTTAAATTAAAATTTTTTTTTATATTTTTTTTTATCCGGAATGTTTTTTTTTTTTTGGCTCAAAAGAAAGCTTATGTCTTTTCCTTTAAGGTAGTTTTGGTCGCTTTTTGGGATGCGAGTGGCTTATGTTTAACAAAAAATTATTTCTAACTCTAGACAAGGGTTTTTCAATTTTTAGCATATGCAGTGTTCTTTCTTATCCATGTAACTAGACAAACTCACCTTTCCGACGGTATGTCGGGAATAAAATCAAAAAATTTACCTTGTAACTTCTATCTCTCCACCCACATTTTAAAGGCAAGTGTCATAAAATAATAAATTAACTGGTATTTCGGAGAATGGCCATGGAATATTTCCACCTGATTTAAACACTTGTCTCTGGGGCACCTGATATTTTGACAACAAAAATCACATTTAGTATTACGTGCGCTCAAAACTGTATATTTTTTTATGTAGGAAAAATTAAAAAAAGAATTATTTGTCAACATTTCTACAGAAAAAAAGTGATTTTATTCCTGGGATTAACATATTGTGGGCATTATAGTATCGAAGGTATAAAATAATAATTTGGTTTGTAACAAACCGTCGGAAAGGTGAGTTCATCTAGTTTCTTTGCATACGTTTTATTTTTAAGGCTTTAGAAACACTTACACACAAATAGGAAAAAATTCCAAATAGTTCATATGCTAAAAATTGAAAAACCCTTGTCTAGAGTTAGAAATAATTTTTTTTTATACATAAGCCACTCGCATCCCAAAAAGCGACCAAAACTACCTTAAAGGAAAAGATATAAGCTTTCTTTTGAGCAAAAAAAAAAAAAAAAAAAACATTCCGGATAAAAAAAAATACAAAAAAAAAATTTTCATTTAAAAAAAAAATTTTAAATTTAAAAAAAAAAAGTTTTAAAAAATTTAAAAAAAAACAAAAAAATTTGTTTTCAAAATATTGATCAAATAGCTATCGAAGCTACTTGGGACAAATTTTGCTAACACCAATAGGTAATAAGTTACATGGATGAGAAAGAACACTGCATATGCTAAAAATTGAAAAACCCTTGTCTAGAGTTAGAAATCATTTTTTTTTATACATAAGCCGCTCGCATCCCAAAAAGGGACCAAAACTACCTTAAAGGAAAAGACATAAGCTTTCTTTTGAACAAAAAAAAAAAAAAAAAAACATTCCCGCTAAAAAAAAAATAAAAAAAAGTTTTAAATTTAAAAAAAAAAATAAAAAAAATTTTTTAAAAAAACCAAAAAAAAAATTTTTCAAAAGATGGATCAAATAGCTATCGAAGCTACTTGGGACAAATTTTGCTAACTCCAATAGGTAATAAGTTACATGGATAAGAAAGAACACCTGTATGGCCAAAATGTCAAATTTTGACCCCCACTAACTCAGAAACTTTTAGACCGATCTTGTTGAACATTTGTGTCTAAACTACTATCCAATAGGACTAACCTTGGTGCAAATTTCATCCAAATCGGAAGACATCGATTTCAAAATTGGGTCACTTGACATGAAATCCCCCATATGTATGTATGAACGTATGTACACTAGAGCGTAACACCTTACAAGGAAAAAAGTACGCCTTACACCCTCTTATATAAAGTATTTTTGCAAGGATGTTTCGAAAAAAAGGGAAAGTAGGGGTCGCCTTTTTACATATTTCGTTATATCTTAAACATGTGTTACGTCCGATCTTAAAGTGTGATAGATCAAGATATAATTGGGGGATTCACAAGGTGTGCTATTAAGTCATATCGTCATAATGCCCTAAATAATATTTTACAATTATTAAAAAAAAAATACTGTTGAGTTTTAAACAAAATAAAAATTTTAATGCTGTGTTCATTGATTCGTCATAACTGTACAGTAGAAATCTAAATTATAATCGGTTGCCCACAGCATTCGTATATATTTCTTGTAATTATTCTAAGACATATGACTTTACAACTTTTTGACTACCTTGTGAATCCCCCAAATATATATATATATATGTATATATATATATATATATGCGATGTCCATGCAATTGCATGTTTTTTGTCGATAGTCTTAGAACGATGTCTACCAATTATCTTTCCTAATCATTAAATTTACGTTAAAATGGCATCGATTTGTTTTTGCATGTTTTTGTGAAAATGCATATTTTTGCATATTTAGTATTTAAATGCACATTTTGGATATATTGACATTTTTGAGTGATTTTTTTTTAATTTCCATATTATAAAAAAATTTAAATACATACACAAAAAACATCAAAAAAAATTTAAGATCAATAAATAAATTTTTTTGGAGCTTTGCTTAAAATACAAGATTTTCAAGATTTCGACAAAAGATCTTTCTTTTTTTAACCGATGCAGTAACCTCAAAAAAAAAAAATTAAGATCAATAAATACATTTTTTTGGAGCTTTGCTTAAAATACAAGATTTTCAAGATTTCGACAAAAGATCTTTCTTTGTTAAACCGATGCAGTACCTGTAAAAACTTAATGGGCTAAAAATGTTTTTCCCAAAGCTGTTACAAGTTTCTTGCTTGGCACATGGGTTTTACAGCGTTGCAGAGAATTTAGAAGCCAATTCGATAGTATTGCAATTTTTAATTAAATCAATCCCTTGATTCCCTTCCACCGCAGCCAGTAGTAACAAAATGGTGGCCTGGCTAGATGCTTCAGAATTCTATTTAAAAGCTTCGAGTAATTTAAGAATGTTAGAAGAGCTTGTTGATACCGATGATTATGCAATTAAGGAAGTAAAAGAAATATTAAATTGAAATATGTAACATCAAATAGCATTTTCCAATTACGGATATTTTAGAGAAACAATAACTAATTAGGAGGGATTTAATTCACTTAATACTCAAGTCAAATTAATTGATATTGCAGAAAGTAAAATTAATAATGTGGAAGGAAAAATAACCCATAAACTAAAAAAATCTGAAACGTTTTGCAAAAAAAATTAAGTATTTCGAAAAATAAAATAAATGTAAAATGTCTGAAAATCTGAAAATAATTTTTTTCAAAATGCATTGGCATTATTCAAGTACAAGACAAAGTTTTAGTTTTACTTTTAGTAAAACAGTACTTATTTATTCAAACAAACAAAAATTTAAATTAGTTATTTAAGTTTTTTTAAAATATTTGAATTACAATAGACTGAATTTTTTATATTTTTTTTTTTTTTTTGTTTTAAGTAAAATTAAAAAACGATTTTTTATTGATATTTTTTTTAGTTTTTAGTGCATATTATTAACTTTGAATTTTTTAGTGCATATTTTGGACTTTTAGTGCATTTTTAAAGCGCATATTATCGATGATATGTAAAGCGTGAATTTTTAAATTTCAAACACTTCTTACTTTGTAGCGTTGAAAACTTTATAAAACAATATGAATTTCTGTAGAAAGCAACAAAAAGTTATAAAATATATTTTACTTTGTTTTGCTTTTAATTGGGGACTTAGATATATTTAGTAAATTCCAAAAAAAAAAAATATAGTAAACAATTTTTTCGCTGTTTAGGATTTTCCAAAATTTCTTTTTATTTAAATTTTCAGTAATATAACAAAATTAAGGAATTCAAAATTCTTTAATTTATTTAAGAACTCCTAAAATAATTTTTATTAAAATTCCTTTCCAACTTAAAGGGATTTTGAATATTTTTAAAATTTTGTATTGATAAAATCGAGAAGATAATGTTCGTAATATGTAGAAGAATAATTGGCATAACTAACAATTTTTAAAATGTTTTGTTTAAAAACCGGTTCGGTAATTGTCAGTTTAAAATCAGGCAAATGATTTGTTGTATGATTGTTTTAAAAGACAAATAAATATGTACAAATAAATAAGTTTTCTTAAGTAGTTAAATACCCACTTATGTATGTGTGTATATGCAAACCTCTTATTATATAGAGACCTTTCCAAAATATTATTTGGCGGGTAAAGCGAAAGTTTTGTTTACGTATACATAAATAAGTTTATGAAAACGGAACTTAAAAATATATTTTGATACCGTCAGTAACTTTACATTTTCGTGTCCCAAATAATTAATCAATTTGAAACAATCACCCACACCTAGTTCATCAAGTTATGTATAAACTTCCCTTAGGAAGTTCTTTTTTATTAACAAATTTAACATTTACTTTCTTGTTTTCTCTTTCAGGGTTTGGATCAAATTAAAGATGAAAATTAATAGAAAACTTCGTTTGTAACAATTAAAAAAAAAATAAAGTAGCTAAACAATGATAATGTAAAGTTTAAAATTAATTAAATTAAATAAAAAGAAAATTCCAAAATAAACAAACCAACCCAGAATATTATTTTTATAAACAACTTGAGGAGAAAAAAACCTACAGAATGCGAATAAAACTCTCTTGAATAAAAAAATGCAGAAAATGAAAAGAGTGTTAGTTTACTTTAGAGCCGGCAAAAAAAAATCAGGATCAAACAGTAGGGATTTTGCAAGAGGACATCACTTCGAATTTAAGAATGGTTTTATTTGTAAAAAAAATTTCATTTGATATTTAAAGTCAAGTTTTTAAAAGTGGCTTCTGGTAACTCTAGAATTCACTTTTGACAATCAGAAATCCTTTTGTATATTAAAAAGATATCCTACATTCATTGTTCAAATCGTTTAGAGAACTTTAAAGCCCTGTGTTGTCATAAAAACACAACAAAAACAACCCTGTTTTGTTTTACAAAAGTAACGTTACTTTACAGGCATTTTGCCCCTGAAGTGGGTAGTTAGAACAGAGAAAACCACCCTTATGCCGAATAATGAGTTATAGTTTCCATTTATTATGCTCCTACTACAACTACTGGTGCTGCTGCCACTCGTACTTCTGTCGCTGCCATCAAATAATGTCAATTTTGCGAAAACTCTGAAAAGAAATACAACAAAAGGCGTCGTCGGTGGGCCGTTTGGTTGGATCGTTTTATTACTTTAAATTGCTTTTTGCCCTGAAAATTAACTAAAAGTGTATTATTTGGCTTAAAAATGTTTAAATTGTTAACATTTTAAAATAAATATATTTAATAAAAATTAAAACAAAAGCATGTAACTTAAAACAACACATTTTTTTAATTCAAATAAGTATTTTTTTTGTGTGTGTATAAAAAATAAGGCTGACAAAATCATAAAAGACCAATTGGAAATAAAAATGGTTGGGTTTTTTAGAGATGAAACTTCCGCAGGTTTCAGGATTAAAAACAGTGCTAATAACATTAGTTTTAGCGAAAATATTTTTAACTTCAAGCACAAAAGGACTTTCAGTTGGTTTTTTATTTTAACATTGGTGGTTTTTGTATGCATTATTATCCCCCCTGCCAACGCCAAAACATATCACACTGAAGACTTTAATACCGTCCGCCATCATCACCAGCAATTAAGTCGCCAGCCAAGACAGCAACGCGAGTCGTCCAGTGAGGAAAAGGGCTATTGTGCTCCGTACAATGGGAAAATTTGTAAAACCTTTATAACTCACCAGGTGTGGTATAGTCGGGAAGATCCTACGGGTGGTTGGAAAAATGAACAGATTACAACTGCCTTGTGGGAAGAATTAATTGGTGATTTGACGGGACTCTGTCGTGCTGCAGCAGAGGTATGTGTTTAATTTGATTTGCACCTAAAGCTGGTTGAGTGTTTTTTTTTTAATCTTTTCCCTTTTTTTCTAGAAACTTATTTGCGCTTATGCCTTTCCAAGATGTTTGATGGAGAATGGTTTAACTATTAAATTACCTCTTTGCTATGAGGACTGCTCGGCCATCCATTTACAATATTGTTACAATGATTGGGTCTTAATCGAAGAAAAGAAGGAACGTAATATTTTTATTAAAAGTCGTGGACATTTTCGTTTGCCCAACTGCTCTATACTGCCCAAGTATAATCGCACTTCTAAAAGACCGAATTGTTCTTATGTGGGATTAACGGAATTGAAAGAGGACGAAATAAGTTGTAAGTATTTAGAAAAAAAAACAATAAATATAATTTTTTCCCTTAAAGAGAAAGAATTTAGGCTCATATCAAAGTCCTATTTTGACATCAAAAGTCACTTTTGTTTTATTAGTGGCTTTAAACGTCATAAGTTTCTTATGCCATCATAAAGTCAAAAATCAATTTTTACATCAAAAGTCGCTTTTGATATGTTTAAATTGCTAGGCGAATGCGAACAGGAGACCGCATTAGAAAAATGCTAGCTGTCTCTTTATTGTATGCTAAGGCGAATCCACTACAGCGGGTCGCAAAAAGTATGCTGATTTTGACAGTTCATTAATTCACTTTTTGTCACCGTCATAGGGCCCTTTTGACAGCAAGAATGAAAAGATGTCGCTTTCGAAACCAAATATATCTACTAACAACAAAATATTATTTTTCTTATTTCAAGATGACTGCCGCAATGGCAATGGGCGCTATTACTTAGGCACTATAAATTTCACAAAATCTGGCATACCCTGCCAAAGATGGGACACTCAACATCCTCATAAGCACATACAACCACCTTTGGTATTTCCACAAATAAAAAATGGTGAAAATTATTGTCGTAATGCTGGAGGGGAAGAACCTTTTCCCTGGTGCTATACTATAGATGAATCGGTGCGTTGGCAACATTGTGATTTACCCATGTGTCGTAAGTAGTTCAAAAAATACTTTTATATCTTTTAACTGCAAATCATACTCTATAATAGCCGATTACATAGACCATTCTCTGAATGATTTGGAACCCATACAAATGGAGACTTTCTTTACTCCGTATGTGATCTTCATGTTGGCTGGTTTTGGTTTTATAGCTATTGTTGCCCTACATTTGATCATATTATTGTTGTATAAAATTTCCAAAAACAAAGAATTCCACCAGCAGCAACAAAATACCACCTCTGAATGCAATGTTTCGGCCAGGGGTGTAAATGCTGTTAATTCTGCGGCGCTCAATAATGGTGAATGCAATAATCTTTCCTCGAGTCGTGAGACTTTAGGTTCCCATCAGACGGTGGGCCATAATAAATTCGGCACTATCAAAAGCACAGTGACGGTTCACAATGTTATTGAACCCCCAAAGACGGCTTTGAATACGAAATTAGAAAAGTTGGAATATCCTAGAGGAGATGTGGTCTATGTGAGATCACTGGGTCAGGGTGCGTTCGGAAGAGTGTTTCAGGTAAGTATATTGTTTAAGTGTTTTTTTTATGAAAAGAAGTATACGTCTTAGGCTGGGTTTTGAGATCTAAGTTAAACTAGGCTTAGTTAATCTGAAACAGATTTATGCCGCCATTAATTAGTTTGTATACAAAATGTTGACGGAACAGCTTGGTTTTGCTTAAAATGTTGGCCTTTAATGAAAAATAAAAAAAAAATCACATTTCACCAAAAATATCAGACTTTCAGACTACGTTAAACTTAAAGATCTAGTTTAGAAAAAAATCTTTTTTGGTAAAGAACTTCTAAGAACAATTTTTTAATTAGAACTTTCATTTTGTTAAAAAAGTATCTCTTTTTAATAAGAAGTACTCTTTTAAAAGTATTATTTTAAAAAAATTGTCTTTAAAAACAAAAACAATATCCGGGTAAAAAAAAATTAAGAAATATTTTTGATCCAAAAGTATTATGAAAAGTACCTTAGTGATCATAAAGTGATTTTTTAAGTTAAAAATTTCGAACGTTATCGTTCGCATAAAAAATTTATATGAAAAGCACTCAGTTTTAAAAATATTTTCCATATAAAATTCTATGCGAACGTCTAAAGGTACGGTCACACTTGTTAAATATTTGACGAAAAAAAAGGGACCAACAGGCAAACTATATAAGCATTTCCTTTAATTCTTATATTTATTTTGATTATTATACCACATATTACCAAAAAAGTTTTTTGCTATGTGGGTAATTCCAAAGTGTTGAACGTGACAGTCGTACGCATCAAAAATGCAATAACATTTTAAACAACAAATATTTTTACGTTCTTTTAACCCTTAAATTATAGCACTAAGAAAGCACTATTATCTATGCTAAAGTTTATGGGGGGTGCGATTCTAGGTCAAAGATAATGGCAAAAGAAGTAGCGGTTCGAACGTGAAAAAAATAGAAGTAGTTTTTGTGGCCATGTAAAAAGGGGTAATTCAACGAAACCTGGCACAATTTTTTTTGTCAAACTACTTTCAGAATTTTACGTAGCAATGTAACATTTAAATGTCTTTGGTTTGATTCCAAAATCTTCTGTATTTTTTTTTTATTTTTGTTTAAGCCAAAATCTGGTTCGATACGTGACATTACGAACGTGACATTTTTTCCATAATAATTTAACTGAATAATGATTAAAAAAATAAAAATTTACCGTTAATCCGAATAACATATTTCTCTTAGAACTCTTCCTTATATTACAGACCATATAAGAACATTTTTTTTTGAATATTTTTCATCAAATATCACCTCTTTTAAAGAAGATAATATTAAAAAAAAAAACATGCAATAAAACACTCTCACAAATAAGAAATTACGTTTGCACAACTTTGCAGTCTGATTGTTTATCTAAGTAAACAAATTTATGGGTAAATTTATAAAATTAGTAAAATCTAAATATTTCTCTATAACAATATCGTAAAATAATCAGCTTTTAATAACTTTTAAATTTTCGGCCACGGTGGACCTTTTGACGGAAATGCCCATGTGTAGTAGTATAATTAGCTTATTTTGTGATATAAAGACCATATTAAATCGCACTAACTATTAACAAAAGTATTGGTTACGCTTATTTGGTCAAATATTTAATAAGTGTGACCGTAGCATAAGTTTGAAATCGTTGAACAGGCAGTAATTTATTATTTTGAATACAAATTTTTATAGAACTTTTTAAAAAAAAATACAAAACTAATAAGATTTTTTTCTGTCGTGCTCAATTCCCAGTGTTTGTTTTTGATACAAAACACTGAGGACTGAAATTTATTGTTGAGGTTAAGCTAGTTTCTGTGCGCATTGCACTGGTTGCTTAGGCCAGATCATCAGAAAACATTCTCCCAAAGAATTTTAGAAAAGCCAAATATATTAGCAAACAAAACTGCAAAGTGAATGAGAATTGCAAACACTCAAAAAGTCTTATTTGCAACGATTGCTAATATCTTTCGCTTTTCTAAAATTGTTTGGGAGAATGTTTCCTGATGATCTGGCCTTTGCAACCAGTGAAACTCGCTTATCCCCCAACAATAAATTTCAGGGTTTTTATCAAGAACAAAAATTAGGAATTAAGCACGACAAACAAAATCTTATTAATGAAAATTTTGTTTTCCCAAAAATTACTTTGATAATTAAAGACAAAACTTTGATTAAAGAAAGTACCTTTTGAGCACAGAATACCACAGAACTGTAAAAAGTGACGTGTGAAAAAGGCCCAAATCAGTTGCGAGGGCAGCTTTCGAAGAAAAAGACAAAGCTTTTTTTGGTAGTGAAGTGGCAATATGTAAAAACAGGCAGCAACAATCAACACAAATGGCATGATCAAAACAAAAATAACAAAACACAGACCACGTTAAAAAAAATGCATTAGTTCAACAAACGTTGTGTTTTGTGCAAAAAAAAAATGTATTTATTAACATTTTTTGTTTTATAATGTTATTTATTTAATCCAAATTTTTTAATATTTTAATTAGGCTTAAGTTCATTAAATTTAATTTTCATTAAATTATTTTTATGAAGAAAGGAATTTTACAACATGAAAATCAATTAAAATTGTTCCTGATAATCTTTCATTCTTGACCGTGGCTGGGGCTCGAACCCAGGCCGGCGGGTTACCATGACATGTTTCGATCGCAACCACTCGATCTGCTCAGATGGATTTGCCGTTTTACACTCGCAGCCATCGACGGCTGCTGACGTCAATAGTCAAACATCAATCCTTAAACCAAATTGTATTTTAACCTTTGGTAGATCGAAGTTTGCTTTTTTTGAATGATTATCTATTTTAATTGATTTTACATGTTTTTTCTTTACTTCTGTTTTTTCGTACTTTTGTCAAGAATTCTTCTTGAAGTCCAAAGTACATTTTTCGTTTTTTCCTTTTGTCTTTCTTTTTCTTGTTGACCTTTTTTCAGCACAACTTGAAGGACAATCCAAATTTTTTAATATTTTAATTAGGCTTAAGTTCATTAAATTTAATTTTCATTAAATTATTTTTATGAAGAAAGGAATTTTACAACATGAAAATCAATTAAAATTGTTCCTGATAATCTTTCATTCTTGACCGTGGCTGGGGCTCGAACCCAGGCCGGCAGGTTACCATGACATGTTTCGATCGCAACCACTCGATTGATTTTCATGTTGTAAAATTCCTTTCTTCATAAAAATAATTTAATGAAAATTAAATTTAATGAACTTAAGCCTAATTAAAATATTAAAAAATTTGGATTAAAAACCATAAATAGTTCAACAAAATAACCACAATACTAATTATTGTTAAAGCTAAGGCACGAGCTCTATGTGTTCATTTGTCCTTCAAGTTGTGCTGAAAAAAGGTCAATAAGAAAAAAAAAGACAAAAGGAAAAAACGAAAAATGTACTTTGGACTTCAAGAAGAATTCTTGACAAAAGTACGAAAAAACAGAAGTAAAGAAAAAACATGTAAAATCAATTAAAATAGATAATCATTCAAAAAAAGCAAACTTCGATCTACCAAAGGTTAAAATACAATTTGGTTTAAGGATTGATGTTTGACTATTGACGTCAGCAGCCGTCGATGGCTGCGAGTGTAAAACGGCAAATCCATCTGAGGAGATCGAGTGGTTGCGATCGAAACATGTCATGGTAACCTGCCGGCCTGGGTTCGAGCCCCAGCCACGGTCAAGAATGAAAGATTATCAGGAACAATTTTAATTGATTTTCATGTTGTAAAATTCCTTTCTTCATAAAAATAATTTAATGAAAATTAAATTTAATGAACTTAAGCCTAATTAAAATATTAAAAAATTTGGATTAAAAACCATAAATAGTTCAACAAAATAACCACAATACTAATTAATTGTTATTTATTTACTTAAATATTATTTACTTTTGTTGTGGTAAACTTAAAAGTTAATTTTTACAAAAGCTTTGTAAATAAATCTCAACTAAATAAATTTGTGTTCATTGTATTGCCACAGAGCACACAGAGGCGTCACGAGACAGAAAATATTGTATTTTCGAAAGCTGCCCTTTTTGCATTTTTTGTTTTGTTTACGCAATTTGTGTTGAAAGTAGCGGCCTGTTTTTACACATTGCCACTTCACTACCAAAAAACGTTGTCTTTCTCGAAAGCTGCCCTCGCAAATGATTAAGGCATTTTTCATACGTCACTTTTCATCTCTGTATGCTTTGGGGTATTGCGGCATAAAAGATGATGCAAAGAGAAATGCAAAAAGGGCAGAGACAAAAAAAACGCAAAATCTTCCGTCTCGTGACAGTTCTGTAGTATTCTGTGCTTTTGAGTTTGAAGGGCCCTTTTGATTAAAGAATGTTAAAAGAAAAAAAAAAATTTTATAAAATATAATATGGGAATTATTTCTTTTCATAAGTTATTTTAATTATATTAACCATTAGAGATGTACTTATTCTAAGTAATGACTCTATACACTACCAGAATATCTTGTATAATCATGTTACATGTTTTTACTTTTTAGATATTCTGGTAGCGTATAGAGTCATTCCTAAAAATAAGTATGTTAACCAAAGGTTGGCATAAGCAAAAAAATTATGTGAAATATTGAGGGAATAAGACTATTGTAAAAAGCTTTATAAATTGAAATTCAATTCATAGAAGCACATTCGAAATATATTTATTTTAAAATTATCATTTAGTTTAACACATACTTTTTTGTTAAAATAAATTTTTTTTTTTTTTTCGCCCTACAGGCGAAAGCTCCCGGTTTAGTACCCGGCTACGATGATCTCATGGTTGCGGTTAAAATGTTGAAAGACGATGCCAGCGATCAAATGGTAATGGATTTTGAAAGAGAAGCCTGTCTACTAGCAGAATTTGACCACCCCAATATAGTGAAACTTCTAGGAGTCTGTGCTCTTGGTCGACCTATGTGTTTGCTCTTTGAGTTCATGTCTCCCGGAGATCTAAGTGAATTCCTAAGATCCTGCTCTCCCTATGCTACACATACACTCCAGCAAAGAGAAACTCTTCATGAGGGACATTTACTGCAAATAGGAGCCCAGGTGGCAGCCGGTATGGTCTATTTATCGGAACGTAAATTTGTGCATCGTGATTTGGCCACCCGCAATTGTTTGATAAACGAACAAATGACGGTTAAAATTGCCGACTTTGGACTATCGCATAAAATCTATTTGCAGGATTATTACAAAGGAGATGAAAATGATGTTATACCGATACGTTGGATGCCTTTGGAAAGTATATTGTATAATAAATTTTCCATAGAATCAGATGTCTGGGCTTATGGTATTTGCTTGTGGGAGATATTCTCGTTTGCTCTGCAACCCTATTACGGTTTGACGCATGAGGAGGTAATAAAATTCATAAAAGAGGGCAATGTTTTAAGTTGCCCCGATAATACACCCTTATCGGTATATGCCCTTATGCGTCGCTGCTGGAATCGCAAGTCGAGTGAGAGGCCCAGCTTTAATGAAATCAATCATTGCATACAACACAGTATAGCGGAATATGAATGTAAAACGGCTTTAGATATGGGAAACTAAATTAAGAATTATCTTTATTTACAAATTTTGGTTCCTTATTTTATGATTAAAGAAAACAAACTTCCATAGGATGTAACTTGTGGGCAATCCATACAATTTCCAACGAAATATTTTATTAAACAAAATTCTTTACTCAGTGTCATCTTTAATACAGATGCACAGTTTTTTTTAAAGATATTAAAATCTATCTTTAATAATCTGTATTCATATAATATATACACATAATCATTTATCTAATTATCTACTCTTTATACATACTTAAAACCAAAGTTTAATCTTCATTTTTCAAAATTTTTTATTTAATTTTTTTTTTTTGTCAGACCTTTTTAAAAAAAAAAAACTTTTAATTTTTAAATTTTCGGTAACAATAAAGTGTCTCTATAAGAACTGAAATCAAACAAATAATTAGAAAAAAGGAAAATACAAAATATTTTTTTTTTCACTTTTAATCACACTCTAATGTTGTGAAATTTACCAAAAAATGTAATGAAAATATCTGAAAGCATTTACAAGATTTATCAAAAAACTTTAAACAAAATAAAAATTATTTATCATTAGTCTGTAAAATTGTATTTGTAAGTCTAAGAACAGTAAAGTTTTGAAGTAGAAAAACATTTTTCATATACTTAAATGTATTTATATATTATACTGTAATAAAAAAACCAAAACAAAGTCCATTAATGTGTAAAATTTTTAAAAAATGGCTGTTTTATTTTTAATATAAACAAGTTAGAAAGTATAGTCGGTCAAGCCCGACCATATGATACCCTACACCACAGTATTTTTTAAAAACACACCATGCTTATGTGTCCATATAAATATGGATTTACTATGTTTACTATGTTTATATACTTCATTAAAATCGGTTTAAAAGTTTGTTAAAGGCAGAAATTGCCCCCTACTTCCCCTTGTGGTCCTATTTTTGAAATACTTTATAGCTTATGTCTCCATATAGATATGAATCTATCTATGTTTTATATTTCATTAAATCCGGTTTGAGAGGCAGAAATTGCCCCTATCTCCCCTGTGGTCCTATTTTTTAAAAAATGCATACCTTTTGTGTCCACATAGATATAGTTCTATCTATGTTTTAAATTTCATTAAAATCGGTTTGATAGTTTCTGAGAGGAAGAACTTTCCCCCTATCTTCCCTCGTGGTCTTACGATTCGGCCCAATAGGCCTGATCTTTGTGCCAATAAGAACCTATGTCCCAAATTTTATCAAATTATCTCCAAAATTGCGACCTGTACTTTGACAACAAGGTTACATGGACCAATATTTTAAGGCGCTACACACATCAGCACCAATGCATAATGCCCTCTCCACTATTGTGGTGTGGGTATAAAAATTCAATAAAGGGTAATTATACCAGGTGGTTTTCACTGTTTATTGATTTTCGGCCTCCTAAAGAATTCGCGGTATGCCTAGTATTATAAAAAAATATTTGTAAAGTATTTGGCTAGAATACGCTTTACTTCTGTCGGAGGTATCCTCTTAGAATATTTCATTTCTCGGTGTTGCAGCCTATGCCCGTTATTTGACAGCAGCAAATTTAAAACCAGCAGCCGCTGGGATTTCTTTTCTGCGCTGGTTATTGGCGAGGCTCCTTTGGTAGTCACGTAACGAATGTGGCTTATACGTAAAATCGCGAAAAGGAAATCTTAAAAATCTTTATAAAAAAAACATCAAACAAAATCGCTAAAATATGTAAATTGCCATGATACAAGTCAGAAAATATAAACATAACACATTTAACAAGTGAAAGGGGTAACATGTGTACACAAATAAAAAAAAATAATGAACAGTGATGAATTTGCAATATTACTCAATACCATAGAAAAACAAGCCTAGAAGAATTTTAAAGAGGAAGTTCATGGTTTTCTCGGAAACAAAAGAGCAGATAATTATAAAGATTTAATTGAAAGTATGATTGAAAACTTTTAAATTTTTTGCTGCCGAATGTCCAATAAAGTTCCTATGCTACATGCTCGACTGGACCAATTTAAAGATAATATGTAAGCTTACTCAGAAGACCAAGGAGAGAGTTTTCACCAAGATGTGTTGAACTTTGAACGGCGTTACCAAGGGCAGTATAACGAAAATATGATGAACTTAAACCTTAAAGAAACTTAAAAATGACATTTAGAAGTCAGACCCAAAAGTCGTGTCGAACGGTGTTATTTGTCATACGATTCGCTTATTACAGAAATCTTATTCAAAAACGACGT
Source organism: Pollenia griseotomentosa (assembly GCA_963931875.1). Lineage (NCBI taxonomy): Eukaryota > Metazoa > Arthropoda > Insecta > Diptera > Polleniidae > Pollenia > Pollenia griseotomentosa. The sequence continues at coordinate 27,396,050 of OZ007564.1, forward strand.
TTAAAATTTTTGCGTTTTTGATTTCCACCACACTCCTGATAATTACTGGAAATCAATTTATTTATTAGTTTTTTTAAACAGTATCTTTCTTTTCAATAGTTACTTTTTAAGACTTTTTTGCTGTGGTTTGTAACACCAAAAAATATTGGTCCTAGGTAGACCCACCTTCTAGTAAAGGGTCGTCCAACAAAAATGCACGATGTTAATTGTAAATAAAACAAAAAGTTTTCAGAGAATTATCTTAATGTTTTTAATTATTATATAAGGATCTATGACAAAAATATCGCCTAAATGCTCGCCAAGGCTTCGGTGGCATACGTCTATCCGATGGTCCATATTTTAAATGACTCTTAAGAAGTAGCGCCCCATGATACCGCCAGCCCATAAACCGCACCAAACAGTGACTCTTTGTGGATGCATTGGCTTTTCAACAATCACTTGTGGATTCTCATTTGCCCAAATGAGGCAATTCTGCTTTTTAACGAATCAGTTATGCTCATGGTGAAATAATAATTCGACATAAATTTGTTTTCCTTAATGTATTGGTTTTGTGTGTATGTTAAAGAGCTCTTTAGTTGGCCACGTCTTTAAGACGGATGCATGACAATGTTAATTCCTGCACGACATGTGAGGGACAGCGGGAACAAATCGTCAACAACATTCTATTTTCGAAGAAAGACATGGTCGCCTACTTTGTCGTCAACGACTACATGCATGACAATGTTGTACATGCTTAAGAGTCTTTAATTTTCTATATAAAACAAGTTTGGCGGTGCCGAATCTTAAATACCCTCCAAAGAGACTTAGAATATTTAAGGAGTGGGTTTTATATGGTAAATTATGGGCCGATCTTTACAAAATTTGACAATGTGTTTTCTAGTCTTGAATCAGACCAAATTTTTTAGAATAGCGTGTTTTCCGTGAGTGGACTTTATATAGGATTTATGGTAAGTAAAGTCTTCACAAAATTTGACAATTAGATTTCTATTCTTATGAAACTTTGACGGGCCAAATTTGACAACAACAGAATTATTTGTTATGGTGTTAGGCATACTTAAGTATTTACCGAGAGTGGGCTTTATACGGGGCATTTGGTAAATTATTGATCGATTGATCTTCATGAAATTTTGTAATATGATTTTTAGTTATATGGAATGAATTTGGACAAAACAAAATAAGAATCGGTGCATTCCGCCACCAAATTATGTACCCAATAAAAAATAGAGCTTCCAACGAAGCAGGTTTGTAAGGGAGAAACCTAAAAGTTTCGCTTACCATTGCGCTTACGGAAGACATGAATTTTATATGGCGAGTTCCCACTTTGAAGCAATACATTTTTGACACATAAAGCGCATTATTCAGCGCATGAAAAAATTGTTGGATGTAACGATCAGCTTTACACAGTGAATGTTTTTATACAGTTGTTTAGTATTCTCCCTGCCTCGTAGTAAGGGAATGCCGTAGCACTTGAAATGTTATTTTTTTTATAAAAGTTTTTGACAGTACTTTCACTTACATTACTGCATTTCTGTATGTCTTATTGCGTAGCGCATAATCGTGCGCTAATTTTTTAAATGTACCATTAGTGCTTTGCAAAATAATACAATTTTTTATTGGGGTAAGTTCTTAAAACACAATTTTTTAGGGAAGTTGTTCCACAATTCGGTTTAAAACTCTAGAGCTCTAGAGTCTCTTCCTACTGATTGCGCTGGATTTTAATCCCAAACTGCTTAGGAGAACTAGAAACAATTTGACACCAATCTTGTTCTTTTCTTTTGAGTCGTTCGAAAGTGAGCCTGACGGACGCACACACAGACGGACACCTATTTAGAATTACTCAAGGACGCAGAATACATATATCGTCGGCTTAATATGTAAACCTGCTAAATCCACTTTTTTAGTAAATTGAGATTTTGATGCCGTGTGGTAGAGACTGATACGCCTCGTCGACCAGCATGTAGTTTGTCTTAAATTTGAGTCTTGAAGTGTGTAAAACCAATTATATTTTTTTGGTTTTCCTTTCAAGCAGCACATAGAAAAAAATAAAAAAAAGTTTTTTGTCTCTCCCGTAAAATGTGTTAAAACGGAGTTAGCAGGTTTGCGTATTAAGCCGACAATATGGAATGACAAACTTATTATACTCTCATTCGCCACTAGTGGTGGCGGAGGGTATATAAAGAGCTAAGAATTGAAAGTTTCTTAAAGATAATGATCATTTCAATAATTTACAGGTGGCGTTTGCACTATTGAATACTAATGGAATAATTTGCGTGTGTGTGTGTGTGTATGTGCCATACTTTCTTTGAAACAAAACACATTTTTCATTTAGAAAATTCCAATTAGACCCTTAAACTGCTGAAAGACGTTGAAAAAACAACAAGTGAAAGAATAACATGCCCCCAGATCTTGTTAAATAATAATAATAAGACTGGCTTTTGAACACCACTCTCCCAGACAAACCGAGAGCTTAACAAAGATCTTGTTTTTTTAATTCCAGCTCAGACTCAAACTATCGCTTACAACAAACACACCCATTCGTTCATGCATTTTCAGTCAGTCTATTAGTACTCTTTAAGCCTTCATTGCGACTGCTTTGAAATTTTTAGCTGCGGAAAATCTTTTAATAGCAATTGATTATTTAATTTCTTGTTATATTTTTTTCTTAAAGTAAACTTTTTAGGTGTTTAACAAAAAATAATTAAAAAAAAAAAAATAAACATTTCATTGCATGATTTTTTTACTATTTAAACAACTGTTTTTCCCAATTGTTTCTTTGACGACTAAAAGTTTCATGTTCGCCATTTAGCCGTCTTTAACAAGAAATCGAACTTTTTAAGCAAAAAAAAAACCCACTAATTGGCAAAACAAATAAACAACGATATGCCAAACTAAAAAAAAACAATAAATTTACAAAAATGTTAATGCATTTCAAATATTATTGCAAAGCTTTATTAACAAATTCGTAAATATTTTTTTTAAAAAATAAATAAGTTTTTGGTGAAAGAAATTGCTAGTGTTAAAAAATGGTTTCAAAACGAAAATATGTAAATAATATTTCGCACTACATATTTCTTTTAAACTTTAATTGTGGTTACTTAAAAAGAAATTTTTTAAAAAAAAAAGTTGTTAAGATAACATAAAGTACCTTTTTAAGGTACGACCGATTACAAAACGAAAGTATTATTTATTCAAGTAGAAAACAATTAACAACATAAAATATTGTTAAAAAAAAAACAAAAAATCGTTTAACTATTTAAAAAACGGAAATTATTGAATAAAAAACCACATGGAAAGAAAGTACTTCAACCAAAAAATCGCCTGATTTTAAATATTTCCCTTTTGACAAAAACGCTTAAAACCAGATTGTTTCATTATAAAAGTTTAAAAAAAAAACACTTTAATTTAATTGTACATTTTTGTGCAAAAAAGTACTTATCGGAAAATATGCTAAAAATAACGAAATTTGCGATATTAAACAAAAAAGTTTTAGGATTTTTTCTACAAAGTACTTATAAACAAGAAAAAACTATTGTTATAAAAAGTACTTTTTTTAAATTAAATGTATCCTTTTAAAAAATGTGCAATAGTCAAAAGGATTAACGTTTTTTAACTAAAATAATATAAGCAAACTAATACATTTTTAAAGATCAACTTTTTTTTAATAAAAAGTACCATTTTTGGAAAAAAAATATACTTTTCTTTAGCAAAAAAAAACATAAAAATTATTTTCTTTTAATTCTAATTTCAAAAAGTAGTATAAAAAAAGAAGGGCTTCTTGAATATAAAGGGCATTTATTTATAGAATGGAGGTACATATTTTAAGAAAACGTAGTTTTCTGTAATACAATTCAAACTAAAAATTTATTAAAAAGGCCAAATGTAACCGTAAAGCAATTTTTTTGAAAAAGAACGATGATTACAAAACCTATGAATTAAAACAATTTTTTTCCTTAAATAACATATACGAAAAGTACTATCTTCCGAACAATGAATAAAATATATATACATATATATTTTTTAATGGTTCTTGCAGGCGCTGCAACCGTACCCTGTAATTCGCTTAAGCTTATTCTCTATCGATAAAAATCTATAAAGCTGATTTGGCGATTTTTGGCTACGAATGCAATTCTGTTACGTGCATTGCTAAATTTGGCAATGCCAGAAAAATTAAATTCGCTTCAATTTATGCTCTTAATTTCATCGCTAAAATTTTAAAGTTTTGTATTCTCCAAGGCATTTTAGCGATCAAGATTTAGCTTGAGCTAAGCGAATTACAGAATACGGCTGCTGGTGCGCAATGTTCCAGTTAATGTATGGCTATCAGGTAATAAGAGCACTCTTCGCTGCTTTTGACAGTAGAATTCCATTGCTACTGGATGGGAAATCATTATTTTCCCCCCTATGCTTATCCTGCGAAGCTCTACGCTTGTCTGCCGAAGGACAGAGTTTCTGGCGGGAATCGAACCCCCCTCACTGATAGTCTAGCTCACTGCCAGCTAGCCTACTGGGGCACCCAGTTTACTTCCCTGCGTAAAGCAGACTAAGGCCTTCGGCGGTTCTGAATTACTCGAATCACATTAACGAGTTTCACATAGTCCGAGAAGTTTGTACGATTTGAATTCTTCGCAAAGCTGAGCCAAGCGAGATGTTTTCACATTGCAGGCACCAATTTTTGTCCTTGTTTTCATGCTAAGCGTCGTCAGCTTTAAATTGGAATTATCAGTAATTTTAATTTTTGTTGCGATTTCGCTAATCGGGGTTTTTTAAACGGATGGCTGACTAAGCCAGAGCGTTCGATCCTGATGTTGGTGCTTCCAACTTTTCCTACAGGCATGTTGAAGTGCTGCAGATACCGAAATTTCGTGTATATGAGCCAAAATTTGTACATGTGTGCGTTAAATTGTTTTTGTTTTATATGAAGACAATTTTGACAACTCGGTTCTTTTTATAGAGCAGCATGTCTACACTCCCAAATAAGTCTACCTTGTTAATGTACCTTGTTACTAAAAAGTTTTTGTTTTATTAAAAGTAACTTTTTGTACAAAGTACAATTTTATAACTTCTTTTACAAAAACAACCTCTCAAAATACTGTTACATACCGGTTTTATAAAAGTAGATAGATAAATTAAAAAAAATTTATATTTGTTGGAAGTAAAAATTATTTTGTGTAACAAAATGAGTATTTGTTTTAAAAAATTCATTTGCAGAAAATAAAAAACTTTTAAAACAAAAATAATAATTTCAAATTCTTTAATTTAAATTAAAAAAAGTACCTTATTTTATGAATTTATTTCTTTATAAAAGGTACTTTATAAATAAATAAACCTTTTTAATAAACGTGTTTTTACAAAAGGTACTTGTTTAAAAAAAGTAACTTTTTGTTAAAAGTATGAATGGGAATATATTAAGAACTTCACATCTTAACAACAACAATAAGGAGTGCTATATTCGGCTCTGCCGAATCTTTGATACCCTCCAACAACTGTTAGAATATATTGCAGGATTGGGCTTTATTTGGAACCTATGGTAAATTAATGACCGATCTTTACAAAATTTAACAATTCTAGTCATACAAAACTGTGACAGCCCAAAATTAATTACAATAGCATTATTCGCGTTAACGGGTACTTAAGTGTTTTCCGAGAATGGATTTCTTATTTTTAAAATTCATCTTTATTAAATTATTTGATTACATATATACATATTTTCATTTCTCGAGATTTTATCTATCCGAGAAGGGCCTATGGTTTTATTATTGACCGATCTTCACGAAAGTTGACACTGTGATTTCTAGACTTATACAACTGTGACCAAAATGTATCACAGCAGCATTATTCGTTACGGTTTTACACGTACTAAACGGGTTTTTAAAGTAAGGTTTATATGGGGCCTATGGTTAATTACCGAAATTTGACAGTGGGATTTCTAGTCTAATTAAAATATGACTGACCAAATTTTATTACATTTAAAAAAGTAATTTTGTAAAAAAAAAGTACCTTTTAAAAAGCAGTAAGTTTTTGAAAAAAAAAAGTTTATTTTTATTCGGAAAAAAGTATCTTTTAACAAAAAATTAATGAGAGCTGTTATAAAAAAATTAGGAAACTCTGTCTTTTTTAGTTTTCATGTAGGTATGCGGGTTGCACTTGTTGCCCCATTCACGCAATTTTTTTTTTTTTTTGCCATATTAGCTTTTTTACTCTTTCTTTCTTTTTTTATTTATTATTTTGTTTTAAAATAAAAATATTTCTGTGAAACCATATAGTACCAAAAGTACTTCCTGCTTTTCTTCAATTTAATTACAATGTATCCGTCAGTTTGTCCGTAAGTCTGTCTATTGGCTGCACTTCATTTATTTAATGGGGTAAACAATATTGAACTTGAGTTGAAATATTTTAATGTAGTGAAAAGTGGAAATTAAATAAATGAGGAAAACTACTAAATTTTAATAAAAAAATAATAAAATTTTTTTTTTTATAAAATTAAAAACTGTCTTGAAAATTAAATAATTATAAACAAAGGAAAAGTAAAGTTTTCATTTAACTGTAGTTGAAAATTGGCTTTAGTTTGAAATTCATTAGGTTGGTAATTTTTACTTTATTTTGAATACTTCATATATAATTATAAACTAACTTTTATAGCTGTACTAGCTTTTACCCGTGACTTCTTTCATGAAATCAGTGCAAGATTTAAAACAAAGGGTTGATCCACGCCTATCAAATTCCATTAAGCGGGCTTCGCGTATTTGCACAACAAACATACAAATTCACAAGCTAAAAAACATACAAACTTTTACATTTCTAAGACCAGCAGGATTGCCAGGGTATTACATAACATGGGAGCCCCCTCCCCTCCAAAGTCAAAATATACAAAATCCGCTCCTAAATATAATGGTCTCTGCCAGTTATAAATTGGAGTTTTAAATGGTACTTTACCAGTAATTCCTTCGAATTATTTGTACTCTGTCAATTCAAATCCGAGTTTTATTTGGTCCTCTGCCAGTTAATAGGTTAAAAAGTAGGGTTAAAAATTAACGCATATGATGAATGGTGGCCTAATCTCGAGGTGGTTTCAACCACTGGGTGACAAACCATTGCGGTAACCAACCGCCCATGTATGTAAGTGCAACCAAAACACACAGGCAGCAATTTTGAGTGGGCAGAATTACGCACTCGTCCTTTATTAAGGAGCTAAGCTAACTAAATTCCACTGCTTTTTGGCATGCTAGCAGAATCTGTTGAATAGCAACAGCACATATGGAGAGACTTTAGCAAGCCGAACTTCCCAACAAGGGGTCGAACAACAGTCATTGAAGCCGACTTTTAAAGGAAAACCTTCCCGCGGCTTTGGGTATAAGCCACAACCACCACTTGATTCCCAGGGGGCCTCGACTAATAGTCAGACCGGAGCCGTGACTCTGACGGCTACTGACTACCGTGGTACCAGAAAAGATCTCTGTTCAGCCACGATCTCAAGAGATCTGCCAATTTGAAACTTTACCGAATTCCAGGGCCCTGTTTCTCAAAACTACAAGTTACAAATCTACAATTAAAATACATTAAAAAAAGCAAAAATTGTTGTGGTTGTTTTAAATAAACTTTACTTGTAGATTTTTAACTTGACTGCATCGATTCCCCTAGAGGATGTGAAACCTAAAGGAAAACATGCTTTAAACGTTTCCCAACATACTGTGGTGGTGCAACTTGGTACAGTTAAGGGCGAAGCGCGAACTTCTACACAGATGGCTCTAAAGGGCCAAATACACTTGTCAAATACTTGTCCAGACGGCAAATTCAACGTGTACGTGTGCTGGACGTAATATTCGCCGTCATATCTTAATTTTTTGATTTTTTATCAAGCGTTGTCGGTGTCACACATACAAACACATTTTCACTAATACTACCACAATGCTTGATGAGTATTTTGAATAATGTATTTGGGCCTTTAGTCAAAAGAAGTAGTGGGCTTCGGAGTGCACTCAATGGAGCTGAACCTCAATCCATCGCAAAGACTGATGCGTACCAGGCGGAGAAACTTGCGATCAAGGAAGCTGTAGACTGTAGGCTGTGGGTATTTACGCTGATAAACGTGCCGCAGGTATGGCCTTTTATTCCCTTTCCCTGTGAACGAGAACAATCCTTAACTGCCACTCATCTCTAAACGAGATGGCTGAGAAGTTTGATATCAGGATCATAGAGGTCGCAGGGCACAGCGATATGAGCTTGTTAGACTTGGCCTTCCTTTCGGGTTCCACTAGACTTGGAAGACGTTGGAGTACTTCTGCTCTCCTTAAAACTTAAGCTTTGGCGATCGAAAATTAATGTTGCTAATGACAGATGAGCCTTGAACACGGATGCAGATTGACAGACAATTGAGGCAATGTATGGATGACGGGGTTGGGGGACCATGTCTCTACTATCGATGACCAAGAGGCACGTATCACTTTTAGTATCTGTTGTCACGGTACACTGTCTTATATGTAGGCATGCACATGTTGATGAAAATGAGGAGGTGAATGTATATCACCTCCTCTGTCACTGTCCTGCATTGGCTAGGAGACCTCTGGCATTTTAAACCTTTTTAGAAGTTTGGGCTGGTCTTACGGCGGCGGTTTTGTTTAGTGGAACACCATGGTAACCCAATGGATCATTGGATTTAAGTGTATCAGATGAATACTGTCTGGCATTTCTACCAAGTCTAAACTAGATTTATGACTCTATATCATTAGCCAATGCGAAATGAAAAGCAAAACGCACGAAAAGCAGACAAACAAGGATGGCCTGATTGTCCTTAAAATATAATGTCCAGAGCTGTTTTTTAAATGATTGAAAACCATAGGAAATCATTTATAATTTTGGAAAACCATCCTGTTTCAAAACAGGGTGAATACCAGTGTGCTAAATTGAATAAAAATACTTGGTCTGATATTGGCTTAAATAATGGAAACATTGTCTTGCTTCTTATTCAAAAGCAAAAGTTGTATTTTTTACTTACTTCTCCTTTTATGAAAAAAATAATGGAATTTAACACAGTTTTTACATAACATTCATTACGCGCATGCGAACCAACTTTGCGCAATTACAAACTATTAAAGACCCCTATCGGAAATATTTTCACTAAAACAACTTCCTTATACTCTTGGGTTTGAATGTAGCACAAGAGTAGGAGTATGTTAAAAAATATTTAAAAGTTTTTTTTTTAACAAAAAATTAATAAAAGATGAGTAGTATTTTAATAAACAGTGCTACTCTCAATTATATTCAAAAGGAAATAAACTCTTCAATACATTCGTATTCATATTCAATCGCATAACATGCGTTTTATGCCTATATCATCATAAAAGCCCAGTGTTTTATGAGGAAATAGTTTAATATTAATTTCAAAACCTCTTTATTTGGTCACTCCTAGTACGTGAGGCAAGTTTATATTGAAAAAATGTTGATTTTTTTTTTTATTCAAGCGTTAAATATTATAATTTTTTTCGCATTGATTTGTCACTTGGTATTATTAATTAACCAATAAACATTTTGCTGCTATTATATTATTTTCTTTTTTTTTTCTAAAAAATAAAAAATTTATTTTACACATTAAAAGAAATAAAACAATAACAATATAAACAAAACAGCTGTAAAAAAAATTCGCAATAAACAATAAATAAATTTAAAACATTTGAACCGAAGACTGTGGGTTAAATTTAATTTAAATTTTTGTAAAAAAGACCAGCGACAATAAAAAAATTTAAGCCAAAATTATGTTAAATTGTTTGTCATCATCATCATCATCCTCTTCAAACACGTTTTTGAAAACATGTCTCTCCGTCCTCTGTTTGTTTTTACTATTAATGGACAGCGCTTATGGAGTGGGCTTTGGACGTTGCCCCAAATACCCATCGATGCCAAAATTTAATATGAGTCGGGTGAGTTTGTGTATTTTGTTTAAATAAATTAATAGTAAAAGTTTAAGTTAAAAAGGGTGTTCGTTCAGTTTGAAAACTTTCATTTATTTCAGATAGATTTAATAAAATTAGATTTTCTTCCTAATAAAAGAAATAGTTTTAATTTATTCTCAGATTATTTTTGGACATAACGTCAACTCATTATTGGTTTGACCTATCGACCAGTCTTAAAAAAGTTGAGTTAGGTATGGGGTATATATATATATTTTAAATACCACCTTTCTGAATCCAAAACCTGTTTTACGAAATTTTTGTGGTTATTAAGCATTAATTTTTCTCCATACCAACTACTCTAAAGATAGTATTGTTTTGCTCTACACGCCACTGTTTGGCGAATGCTGCAAAGTCCTAATACAAAAACGTACAAAATAAATTTCACTCTTGCTTTGCTTCATTGTCGTTGAAAAAAAGTAGTTTAGCTACGGTCACACTTTTTAAATATTTGATCAAATAAGCGTAACCCCTACTTTTGTTAATAGTTAAACTAATTATACTACTAGACATAGCAAAAAACAGTTTTTTGTAAGATGTGGTATTTCAATCAAAATAAATATTGATATTAAGCGAAATGATTTTTTAGTTTGGTTGTTGGTTCCGTTTTTTTCGTCAAATATTTGATAAGTCTGACCGTAGCTTTAGAGTGTAAGCAAATAAAATGACAACAAAAAAAAAATAAATTTTACTCTTGTTCCGCTTTCTTACGGTAAAAAAAGTAGTAAAAGCAAAAGCAAAATAAAATGTCAACAATTCAATACACAGCAGTAAATAAACGTTAATATACAGCACAAAAAGCAACTATTTAGAAATAACTTGATAAAAGTGGCGCATGCGGCACAAAACAATAATCTTCACTTTCAATAAAATACTATTAACTTCTAAGTTCGTTCATGAAGGTTCATAAAAATTTGGATTTTTCTTCAAAATTTTTCTTCATAAGCAGTGGCGAAAATACAAAAAGTTCTATCGGGTATATTTTAAGAAAACTTCATGTAAACCTTCATTGTCGGGTTTCTCCATAACGTCGTTTTGGCATATGCACCAAACCCATGAGCTGATGATAAACTGTTTTGATTTAAATTTGATTAATGGTATTTTCTTTAGAAAATTATAAATTTCCAACGGAAATCGAAATCTCGAAAATAAAAATATTTGAATTAATTGTATAAAAAAGTGACCTTAAGCTTGGATAATTTATTAAAGTATAATATTTGATATTTTCTTTGTTACTCAACTGTCTTAATAACACTTTCATAGGTTTGTGTGAAATATTTTTGAAAAATCTTTGAAAATTTTGTTCTACGCCCAAAGGAAAAACAACATAAGACTAACAATTTTCAACTTAAATCAAGTTAGTTCAACTTAGAGTTAAAGTTGCTGGTCTTTATTTCAACAATGGCCAATTTTAAATCATGAAAGTTTGTGCAACTATTTTTTAATGCACCGTTTTGCAAATTGTTGTACATACCTAGATTTGAATTTTTTTTAAATAAATGTAGTATTAAATCAGATTGCTGCTGCTTCACTTGTATACCCTCCACTACTAGAGGAAATGAGGGTATCTTAAGTTTGTCATTCCATGCGAAATTTTTTTAATATTTGTCTAAGATCCCATAGATTATAAATATTATGGGCCCTACTATCTGTCCATCAGTTAAAACACACTCACTTTCAAAAGACTGAACAGAAAAGAACAAATTTGGAGTTCAATTTTTTTTAGTTATTCCAAACAGTTTGGGACTTAAGTCAAACACAATCGGTTCATTTGGAAAAGAAAACTGATTTTTCTGATTAAAAAAAGTAACATAATTTGGGGGCAGAATGCTCCGATTTTGATTAAGGTTTGCACAAGTTTGTTTCTTATAATTAGAAATTATACAATTAATTTCGCAAATACCGGTCAATAATTTACCATAGGCCGCATATATAGTCCAGTCACGGAAAACACATTCGTCTCCAAAAATCAAAACGAACGAAGCTATTGTAGTGAAATTTGTTCTTTTATAGTTTAATAAGACTGGAAATCATGACATCAAATGTCGTGAAGATGGTTATCAAAACTCGCTTCAATCCCGTATAAAGTACGAACAAATTTGGTGTCTCATAGTTAAATAGATCTAGGATAAAATTGCAAAATTTAGTTAAGAATGGTCCATAATCCTATGGTAGGTCCTAAAGTCCACTCTCAGAAAATATTGAGTGCGCCTTAAACATTAACAAATAATGCTTTTGTGGCAAAATTTTGTTTGTATGGAAAGGTTAGGTTAGGTCCAATGAGCAGCCGACACAAGGGGGGCTTACTTGGGTTCCTAAGTGATACCCCGAGCCAATGATGAGAGGCCGCTAGTATTAACCAGACTTTTCCCCAGACACCACTGAAGTCTTGAGACATTTCGACTCCCTGGAAAACAGGGAAATCGAACTCAGTCCCACATTTGACACATCGCCATGGTAATTCCAGTCTATCAAAATGCCCCAGTCGAGACCGGGGCTTTGGCAGAGAAAGTGAAACAGCGTCTCCCTCTTATCCTTATCATGAAAACTTCTACAGTTGTCATTGTAAGTAGACCCATCCTCCTCGCATGGGTCCCTATCATCCAGTGACCTACCATGACCGATATGACCTTTTTAATCTTGTTCCTACTGAAACCCACGTTATAGCTACGCCATAGAGCCGTGGCCATCAAGCAAATGTTCTCACCCTAACACCGCTCCTTCCCCTTCTGAGCCCTTTTGTACGACTCACGCTTAATAAGAGTATTACAACAAGCCATTGAAATGCCGATCTGGCCGTCGACGAACATGTCGTCCAAGAGAAACCCATGGTTGGCTCCGATATACGATAACAAATTAGCAAGTACGCCGCCCGCTTTATGTGCCCCGGTAGGCAAGCTGGTAGTGAGCTAGTCTATCAGCTCCCCGGGGCTGCGGGTTCGATACCCGCCAGAGACTCTGGTCTGTCTCCTGCAGACAAGCGTAGAGCTTCGCGGGCTTAACTTAGGGGGAAAAAATTTCGGAGATTTCCGCCAGCAAATTACGACCGAATTTCGTGACCATCGTTCAAAAATTTACCATAGGTCTCTCATAAGACCATTTCTCGAAAATGTACTTTTGAAATACGCCTTATGCTATGTTCATACTACGATATAAGCCACTCGTTTCGCTCTCTGAAACTAGATTGCCCAACGATTCATTCTTGTTTCATTTTGACATTTTCTTGTGTTGTTAGTGTGATTTTATTTAAAATAGATAAAAAAAAATAATTAAAAGTTAAAAATATATTATTTAATAAATACTTTTATTAATTGGAGATGATAGTACATTTTTCCTGTTTCGCAGCATGTTTCAAAATGAAACGACCTGTTTCGGTCTCAAAATTTTGTATGGCAAAAAATATTGTTTCAATCATGATTGGGGCGCGAAACAGGAATGGGAGAGCGAAACACAAATATTGCTGACCGTGTAAACATGGTTTTAAACTGCAACGAATTTTACTCAAATTTTTGAGAATTAGTTTTTGTTTTACATGTAGTTCTGCAAAGGAAAGAGTACTTTCGCATTTAGTAAAACAGGCAGTTTATATTGTGAAGTGAGTTTTTATTAAGATTGGTTTATAACTTATAGAACCCATGTAAATCCCACTTCTGAAATATTCTTACTTTCGCTAAAAGGCATCAAAGATTCGGCACAGGCAAATATAGCATTTTAATTTGTGTTTATACCCTTCACTTCAGGTGGAAAATTCTGCAATATTGATCTAAGACCCTATAAAGTATATATATATATTCTGGGTCCTTATAAGGAGAGAACTTTATTTAACCATGTCCGTCTGTAAGTCTTACGTTTGATATGTGTTTTCCAGAGACTCCAGACATGATAGCGGCTAGGTTGTATTACATTTATGTCCAAAAATGGCTGAGATATGAGCAAAAAACCACGACTACCTCTAATTTTTTCCAAAAATCCCTTGTTGTTGTATTTTTATTACTTTTTTCTGTATATCTTGAGAACGGCAAGAGCCAAGGTTTTCAAATTAGGTACACATATTTAGGTTATCAATACACAGCATCCCACAAATGTGGGCGGGATCGGAGAAGTGGGCGTGGTCCCTCCCGTACAAAAAATATCAAAAACTGTATAAAAACCTGATTTTTTAGATTGTTATGTGACCTATGGTTATACCTTGTATATCAAAAGATCGGAAATCTCTAGTAAAAAATATTTTCTGAAAAACTTGGAAAAATCGGTTCAGATACGAAAAAGTTATGACCAAAATAATAATTTTTTTTTTAAAAAACCCACTTTCGGGAACAATAGATCTTCCCGAGTCCAAGATTTATAACCCAACTAACTGGCAAATTTCTTCTTAAGCACGGCGGTATATAAATCTGTCAAATCGGTTAAAAAATTTTTATGTTCAAAAACGATTTTAAAAAAATATTTACCAGTTTTCGCTTTTTAAATTTAAATTATAATGAAGTTTTTAGTATTGTAAATATGTATGTATGTATATGTAAAAACTATCTTGTTTTTGTCTAGTTGCTCTGTATTCTGCTCGTAAAATGGTGAAGGGTATATAAGATTCGGTTTACTTGTTTTTTTTTTTTTAATAAATTTTTTTCAATCATGAATATCTTTATTTATAGTTCAATATGATTTGAAGAGCTACATTTTTTGTTTATTTTAATAAAAACGACAGCAGCTGCTAAACATCAATGCCTTAATGCACGCGTCAGTCTCAAGGACCAGATATTAGAGAACAAAGAAACAACGATTAATTATTTAATAATATACGAAATTACATATGTATAACATACATGTAACAAATCATTTTATAAAAAGAAAACTGGTTTGAAAAACAATTTTATTGAGATTTAATTTTATCTTTTTTATGGCTTTTTTACTATTTGCTGTTGGACTTTGTTCCTCAATTGTATATTTCTTTCATAAAAGAGAATTAGAGATTTAAAGTTGCTCTATTACAAGACAAGATGAAGACTTCAAAAATGGCATTCTAAAGAAAGTTAACTTTTTTTCTCTAAGATCAAATAATTTTAGTAATCTTGCATAATATCAAATGTTACTTTCAAAGACAAAAATTCAATGAACTTAATGGAATCTACGTAAAATTTTATACTTGAATCATTTTTCAGTCTTGACCAAAAATACTTCATTACTTGTTATACCCTACACTAACTAAGTGAGTCAGTATTATGCGTATGTGCTGAATTTTGCTCCAAGACACACTTTTTAGTAGACTGATTAACTCAAAATCACTTTCTTAGTAAAGATTATTTGACAAAACTTAGCATTAAGGACAAAGACTATTGAAAATTATGAGAATTGGTCAGTGATTATGCCTAAATTCCAATTATCATCACTGGGAACTTGTAAAAACTTTCTTTCTTTGCTTGTACCTAATTTGGCAACTTCGTCTCTTGCCATTTTCCAGATATACAGAAATCCACTTCTTCAATCCCACCGATTTTCGAGAGGTTGTGTATTGATAACCCAGCTATGTGTACCAAATTTGGAAATTTACCGTTCTCTAGAAATATAGAACAAAACAATTACAAGGGATTTATGGGTTGAATTAGAGCCAGTCGTGGTTTTTTGTTCATATCTCAGCCTTTTGTGGACCGATCAGGCTGAGTTTCAATAGCAAACTTTAGGGGAGTATATGTGTAATAAATGTTTAACAACCTAGGCCCCATCAAATGTGGGGTCTTCCGAAAATATGTTTCAACATTCATACGGACCGACGGACATCGTTAAATCAACTTTGCTACTCACAAGAATCCAGAATATATATGGTATGAGTCAGTTAATAATATCATTAACTGGGTACAAAGCTGAAAACCGAATAACTCAGGAACGGTAAGAGCAAATTCAAAAATATTTGTTTCTAAATTATTTAGAATAAATTGATCTTTCAAACTGCGTTGTTGGTTTGTTTCATTTTCATAAAGATTTTAAAAGTTATAAAGCGTTATTTACAAAATGTATGGAAATTTTACGAAAAATTTTAATGTAGGGTGCCTAAATGAGCAAATGCCGCCAAAAAGTCGTGCATCACTTCTTTTTTTCTTTCTTTAGTCCTATTTTCATCCATAAATGTTCTAGAAACTAAATCTGCTATCATATTAGAGTTGCCACAAAATTGCATTTATATATATTCCAGAGCACAGTGTAAAATGCATCTAAATTGAAAAAATCTAAATTATTTATATACAAAGATAACCCTACAAGAAGACTACCGGTCATTTTACTAGTTATATAACCGGTAGTGTTGACCAATATATTGGTTAAAGTTTCTATTAGTTTATTAAGAGCAAAATGAAAAAACTAACCGAAACTCTTGTGTACATGTGATTTTGCCTCTCTTTCTAACTAATGAATTCCACTCGACTACGGAACATATATCTGTACTGCTTACTCTGCTGCTTTTTATTAGTCAATGATAACCAAAACAGTGGTTAATGCTAACTAGTTAGTCATAACGTAAATATTGGTTAGCACTAACTAGTTATTCATAACGTAAAAATTGGTTAGTACTAACCTTTATAAAAAATAGTATATTATTTTATTTTTCATTTTAATTAAAAATTTTTTTATTGAAACAATTATAATCCAATTATTAGTCAGGAAATTAGGCTTCAGAAAAATAAGTACCACTTATCGCTATTTCTGTCGCTGCTTGGTAACGTTTCACTTCTTGCGTGGGTCTGGAAATGGAGGTAAACGTACGTGTGACCATTTAATTTATTTTTAACAGATTGAGACCAAAAAATCAAATACATACTTGAAAAGTCATCAGGACAAATCTTAAGCGATTGTCCTGGCCAAAGCCACCACCTTTCAAAACGATCGCTTCGAACATGACCACTGTTGTTTCCAGAGAATCCACCACCGCATCCTCTGAAGCCACCATCAGTACGTCCTCCTTAACCACAAGCATTCTGATTTTCCGCTGTTTGCTGGTGCTACTTTTTCTTCATAGTTACAATCTAGTTACAAATATAATTTTTTTTCTTTAACACCAATAATAAATATTAAATTAAAGCAATTCACAAATTTTATCAAGCGTATGACAAAAATATATTAAAAAATTGGCATTTTTAGAAAGTGTTTTTAGTTGTTCTACTCTAACACACATGTTAGAGTAGAAACACTAATGTAAAATTGTTGCAAGTGTGTTAGTAAATAAGTTTTTTTTTTTTAGTTTTGGTTATGCATTTCTTGTAGGGAATGTTGCCCTATTTAAAACGAAGGGTTACCATCCCATTGCATTTTTGTCAAAACGCGAACTAGCACGAGTTTCGAAAAAAGCTGAGACCCGTATTCAATTAAATCGACTAAAGATTTAAATATGTTAATTTGGCATTTTTGTTAAAACCGTTCAAAACCCGTTCTTTTGTACAGAATATCGTTAAAAAAGGACATCGATGATCGTCCTTGGACAAAAAAAAACCTTTCTTATGATACCCATATTGTATACGTTGGTAAGGAAACAGATTCTCAAATTAACAAAACATGCAAAAATAGACCCTTTTCCAAAATGGTCCAGCTCACGAGCAGGGTTACCGTTGAAATTTTCGAAAAGGGGATTTTCCAGCAAAAGGGGGCAAAAAAGGGTTTTTCAATAAAAAAAAGGGTCAAGTTTTTTTAAGCAGTATTTCTCATTTAAATGAACATAATAAGACCAAGTTTCTTAAAAACAAACAAAAAATATTTATTTTAGGTAGGAAGTGCTCAAAAAAACATAATTTTTTATGGAATGCCCTGTCCTGTTTTTAACACCTGATAAAAAAGTTTGTTCTTTATCATTATAGCTAATTTGTTAATGCTTTTAATGCTATTTTCCGATATTTTCTTTTTTTTAACCGATTTAGCGTTTTCAAATTAGTTTTAGGGTTTGTTTTAAATTTTGCAATCGTTTTTTTTTTTAAATAATAATTTTTTATAAAAAAATAGACTTTGCTATCATACCGCTGTTACCAAGTGTTTGGAAATTTCCTCCAATTTAGCAATTTTCACCGAATGTTTTCATTCCTGTTAGTTTGAGGGGCTTTAAATCAATTTTATGGCGCTATTTTGCAAATTTTTCCGAGTTTTAAATTTTAGCGTAGCTTTGTTTCTAAGAACAATTTTGATTTTTAGTTGAACTGTTAATTTTTAATTTTTGATATTCTTTAATTAGGCTCGAGTTCATCAAATTTAATTTTCATTAAATTATTTTCACTGAGGGAAGGAATTTTACAACTTGGAATTTTTATTAAAATTTATTGATAATTTTTCTTGGCTGAGCTGGGATTTGAACCCGGGTTGATCTTTACATGTTTCAAGAAACACCACTTTCTATCGTCAGAAGATCTTTGTGTTCTACCCACTGCACCACTGCGGTGCCCGTTAGCCAACAGTCAAACATCAATCTTTAACCAGTAGTACTGGTGGTTCGAAATTTGCTTTTATTATCACTTAAATTTCAAATTACATGTTGCCTTCTTTCCTCTGTTTTTTCGTATTCTTTCTGTCAAGACTTTGTCTTGAAAACCTAAATACATTTGTTTATTATGTTTTTTTGTCCACTTTCGTACATTTTTATTTGTACAAATTAAAGTACAAATGTAAACATTAGAGCTTGTGCCATAGCTATTTCGTAGCTTTGTTTCTTTTTGAGGCAACCGTCGCCGTTTTCAAAATAGCCCCATACATAAACCGAAGTCACCTATTTTACAGGGCACTGTCGATTCAAAAAAGGGCGAAAAGGTCAATACCTTATGCCATTATTACGAGTGAATTTGTTAGAATAAAATATTTAAGAGAGCAAAACAATTTTAAGAAACGAACACCAATTTGAATTTTTTAATAAAATTACACTATTTTTTTTTTTTTTTTTTTTTTTTTTTTTTTTTTTTTTGAAAAGAAACCACCATAAAAAATAACAGAATAGTAAACTGTACTTTACTATCGAAAATCTAATTTAGAAGTCGTAAAAAATCTTTTAACACAAACTTTTTATTTTGCTATTAAATTGTCACTTGAAGTCCATTCCTTCATCTCCGCTTCGAACAAATTAGGAGAAGAAAGCATGGAATTGTAAGTTTTTATTTTGAGTCTGTTCCATATTAAGCAATGCTTATCTCGAAAACATTTGTTTAGTACTTCTGTTCCGCAGTGTTGACAAAAAAACAAAATGTGAGTACTATTTACAAAAAAGGGTCAAAAAGTGTCACAAAATAGGTGAAAATGATACAAATGTACAATTTAAAAAAGGGTCATAAAAGGTATCAATACCGTCGAAAAAGGATCAAATTGATACTTTAGTATCACAACGGTAACGCTGCTCACAAGAGGTCAAAGCTGGAGCCGAAATAATTTAAATGTCATCTTAAAAAAGTCCAAGGTTCATTCTTAGGAGGGTACATCGAGCACTTTTTTGGTGAGTCGATCTAATGTACATACTTTATAGGGTCTAAGATGAATATTGTAGAAATAACAAACGGAATGACAAAACTATGTACATATACCTATTTAGATTCGGTGAAGGATATAAAAATTAACAAGTTGCAGCTTTCTAACGATCAGGTTTATAGTGCAGATAAAGTCAGAACTCTACTGGAATCTTTTGCTGGAAAAACTTTTGTGTTATCTTTAGAGAGGACTGCTCCAGGTTAACAAGATAATTTTTCATATTCGCTAACGTCAACAAATTCGCTATCGTGAACAACCTTGATTTTTAATAAACCGCGACTGCACTGAAGTTGTATTGATTTGTATGTTACTGTTATTTGACAAACTGCCACAAAATAAACAACAGAAAAGAACACAAAATTTGTCAAAGTAAACTTTGCGTGTTCAAAAGGGTTTTATACATATGAATATATCGCACATATAGTTCAGAAGTGCAGTGACTCATCTCAAAAAACTTAATTTTTTTAATACGGATACGGATTATTTTTAGATATTTATACATTAGATATTGAACAATTTTTAGTTGTGTCATTTTTGATGATGTATTATTGGCACAAGTTACCGAATTATTTTGAGTTATGTCACTTTAGCTGAACTATTTTCAATTTTTGACAATTTGCCAAATTCTAAACTGACACAAGTCTAATTAATATACACTCCAACAATTATTTACGTTATCAAAAGTGTCACAACTAGAGTTAAGACTGTTTCAACACTTTTTTGAATTGCAATTTTATACCAATTTAAACATAGAGAAAGACACAACCGTTTTTTAATAACAGTTAACCACAACAAAATACACTGATATTTTTATATAATAAATAACATTATAATATTAAGGGCCATTATTATAACTTGGCGTTAACTGTTATCCGGCAGATAACAGACGCTTTTTGACAGATAACACATTACTATCTGTCAACTTAATCTTAACTTTAGCTAACTTCATGTTGTAATAATGTCCCTAAGAATAATAAGTTATTAAGCAGACAATAAAAGATGGCGTGTGTTAAGGCTCAGTTAGTCTTAACTTTATGTTCTGTTACGAATCAGCTGATTTGTTTTTGTTATTAAAAAACCTGTGAAATTGATTAGTTTTTCTGTTCTGTTGCGGTTCAGTTTGTTAAAATCAAAAAATTGTTAAGTAATAATTGTAAGTGACAGCAAAATAAATAATTAAATATACATATTTATATTGAAATAAACAGTTTTTTGATTTTAAGAATTCATAAAATTTAATTTCTTCAAATTTATGTGCATTTAAGTTATTGAAATAAAACAATGGACGGTGTTAAACTAATAAATTTGTCATAAATGGCTGATAAGTTGCTACAGAAAAAGTAACTATTACAATTTCGTAACAGAACGGCACGGAACAGAACAGAAACAGAAAGTAAAGACTAACTGAGCCTTTATTCTGCGCCCACATTTAAGCACTTGTTGCCTAAATGTATTCTTACGTCAACTAGTGCAAAACTTCGCATTTTTGCAAGACTAAAAATTGTGACGTGAATTACTCTTATATCTCAAAAAAACTCTTTTTTATTAAAATTAAAATGATACCTCAATTTTTGGACACCCTTTATTAAGAAAAAGTTGTATCCACTGTTCTTATTTAATAAAAATTTATTTAATTTAAAATATTTATTATATGTACATATGTATGTATATACAAAAGGTATCTAGAGGTTAAAAATAAGATAAACACACAAATTTGCATAAATTATGTGCGTGAGACTCCGAAAGTAGTTTAAACAATTTATTTCATTGATCTCAATTAAGTAGAAAAAAACATTATAAAGGCAATCAAGCACAAAAATTGTTCAAAGAAAACACAAGAGCTATTTCTCTTTTTAAATTTTAAAATCATGTTGGTGATCAAAGTTCTTTAAACCCTTAGGAGACATTTTAGTGATTTTTGTTGTTGTTTGTTTTCAAACAGCTTTCAATCAATAATATGCACTAATTAATTTTTTATTTGACTTAATTATCGATTAAAATTTTTGTTAAATGACTTTGAGTACTTTTTAAAGTTTTCATTTAGTTTTTTTTTAATGACTTGTTTTTATAAAAGTTTCGAGCTGTTAATGACTTTGAACTATATTTATATATTAAGCTTTTAATAATTTTTTTTTTCTTGATTCAGTTTTCTTTTAAATCTTTTTGTTTAGTCATTATTTAAATGTTAAAAAAAAATCGAAACTGGTTTCTAATAAGAAGTTGTGATTGTATTTGCTTTGATTAAAATATTTTAACCGGCATAATTTTTGTTTGTTCAAATGTTTGCTTTTGAATGTTCAACGACCTTAGACTCTGCATTCATTCCTTTCTACAGTGAGAGCTTAAAAAATAGCAGCTGCAGAAATTTTTTTTAAATATTTTAAATTCAAAATTATGAAATTTTTATTACTCCCTGCCCCAACTTAAGTGAAAAGGATATTGGAACCCAACAAACACGAAGGTTTGATTTGAAATAAGGGATATTCAAACCATAATGCACGATGTTAATTGTAAATAAAACAAAAAGTTTTCAGAGAATTATCTTGAAATTTTTTTATTATGATAGACGAATCTATGAAAATTATGTGTGAAACCAAATATCGGCCAAATGCTCGCCACGGCATACTTCTATCCGATGGTCCATATTTTCAATGAATCTGAAACATAATTGAGGTTCAATGTCGTTAATATGCCAATGTATCTATCTCATCCTTTAGCTCTTGGATTATTGACGTACATTTTTTCCTTTAAATGTCCCCAAAGAAAGAATTCCAACGGTGTTAAATAAGATAAACGTGGCGGCCAATTAACATCGCCACGACGTGAGATAACACGGCCATTGAATTATCGTGCAAAATGGCCATTTTTTCGTTGGCTGTGAGACAAGTGGCTCTATCCTGTTTTAACCACATATCGGGCCAAAAAAAGTCCGTTATCATCTCGCGATAGCGAACACCATTCACAGTAACTGCTTGGCCGACCTTATTTTCGAAAAAGTACGGCCCAATGATATCGCCAGCCCATAAACGAACTGGGCGAGCATGCACAGGTGTTTTCGCATTTCCTACAGGCCCGGTTTGCTGAAATTTGCACACAATTCTTTCGATTGTTGACACATTTGGTCGATTATGCTGACCAAAAAAATCCCGAAGTACATACACGATATTTTGAAATCAAACTTTTGCTTTTATTTTTTGAAAATACATTGACAGCTTTTTAAAAATACTTTTGAAAAATTTGATTATATTTAAAAAAATTTACAATATTTTTTTCGGCGGCGCATGTAAATAAACCCTGGTAATATTTACATTTGGGGGATTCACAAGGTAGTCATGAAGTTGTAAAGTTATACATATGTATGTCTTAAAACAATTGCAAGAAATATATAAGTATGAGTGCTGTGGGCAACCGCTTATAATTTAGATTTCTAATGTACAGTTATGACAAAACAATGATTCGTCATAAAATTTAAAATTTTTATTTGATTTGAAACACAACAGTTTTCTTTTTTTTAACAATTGTAAAATATTATTTAGGACATTATGACAATATGACTTAATAGCACACCTTGAGAATCCCCCAATTATAACAAACACGATATTACTAAATTTTTACGAAAAAGTCAATTTCTTTGGATGTAAATTCGCTTAATTTTGAAAACTCTTAGAAAACACAGAGACTTGATATACAATTGAGAAAAATATAAAGTCAATTACATTCGCAAACGCTTAATGTTAGCAAATGGTTTGCCAATCCTTGTTGAGAAGGAGCATTCTCAACTAAAAAATAAACAAGTAAATAAAAATGGAAAATGAAAAAAAATTTACAGCAAATTTCGATGCACCATTACCATTAAAGATTGATGTTTGACTATAGACTGGCAGGCTCCGCAGTGGTGAATGATGAGATTGTAGTTGTTCTCGAAACTAGTAAATTCGACCCAAGTTCAATCCCGTGTTCAGTCAACAATAAAATTATCAAAAGAAAAAATTAAAATTTAATTCATTTCATGTTGCAAATTCCTTCCTTCACTAAAAATAATTAATGAATTAATGAAAATTAAATTTAATAAACTTTAGCCTAATTAAAATATCAAAAACTTTAACTATATAATAAACTTTTTACAATTACATATGTTCGAAGGTTTGATTTGATTGATATTAAAAAAAGCAGTAGTGATTTTTATAACAATGAATTTTAATTTTCTATGCAAGGCAAAAACTGTGATACGTTTTCGAACAGACGCTCAAATTATGGAAAAAGTCTACAGGAAATCCAAAAGGACATTTCCTTTTGGAACACATTCTATAACGAAATTATTTACAACTGAGAGATTAACTGTTATAAAATGGTTTAACCTGTATTTTGGGAACTATTTTAAAAGTATAAAATAAAAGTTATAGTGCTTAAATATAAAACAACTTCCGAAAGGTACCATAAACTTAAATTAAACATTTTTGTACTTTATAGAAACTTGTAGAAGCTATTTCTTTCCAGTACTATAATTTCGGAAACATAAAAAGCTTCTTTTTGTCACATCTATAAAACATATCTATAATTATATAACTGTTATATTATTGTCCTTTTCTCTAATTGCAGGTCTTAGGACAATGGTACGAAGTGGAGAGATCTTTTTATTTGCCCGAAATCGCTTCCGGTTGTACCACTTTAGAATTTCAGCCTTTACATCAAGAGGAATTATCCAGATTTAATAATTTCAAATTAGAAGTGGCCATAAAAACCATAAACAGAATGTAAGTTATACAATTTCTTTTTAAAAATTAAGACAGATTTCAAAACTTGACAATAAACTTGTATATATTACAGTACAGGTAACCCGTCGGTAAATTTGGGTTATGCCACGCCCGAAAGTAGAAAATCTTCCATAATGGATTTTAAGGTAAACATTTTGAAATAGAATTACTGCCTGTTTTTCAAACTAAAATAAACATTTTCGTTTAGAAATTTATATTGAAAACCAAAATAAATTTGAGTTTTTTTCAGCGTTTTAAAAACTGCAGTCAAAGTAGAAAAACTGCCATTTCTTCCCCTTCTTCATTTGTCATTAGCTAAAAAAAAAAGCTGTTGCTTTTAATTCTAATTCATTTGATGTAAACCGTCGCTGTCAAACCAACTCAAAGAAGCAAAATGTTGTACACAAATTTGTTCTACAGCTTTTGGTTTCGACTGCAGTCTTTTAAACCCTGGTTTTTTTATAATTGTTTCAATATATTTTCCCTAGCGAAAATTTTTAATTTATTTTGAAAAAAAAAACAGGCAGTAAATTTTAAACCCATTTTCTATTTACAACTTTCTGCAACTCATACATATTGTTATCTCTAACAGTTCAGCAGCCGTTTTCCTGACGTCATTGCCCGTTTACTGCCCGGTTCGGGTAAATATCAAGTTCTCTACACCGACTACGATAATTTTGCCATTTTATGGTCTTGTGGCTCGTTGGGTTCGCTGGGCTACTCCGATCAGATTTGGATATTTGGTCGGGATCGTGATTTTCATGCAGATGTGCGAACAAAAATTTATGATGCTCTTAAGAAATTGGGTTTGGAATCGGATCGTTTGGTTTTGAGTAAAAATAAAAACTGCCCAAAAACCTTGTAAGGGGTTTAAAAATCTTGTTGATTTTTCGTATTATTTAAGACGATATTTATAAGATTTATATAAAATTTGTATATACATTTTTTTTTTTTTCTTTATACTTTTATGTAATTTGTATAGTTAGACTAGGTTTCTGTGATACTCCCCAGATAAATAAAAAAAGGAAGATTTAAAAAGAAAATAATTAAATGGAATGAATATTGATTTTCAATGGTAATTAAACAAGTTTGTCATTGTCCAGACTGGCAATTTTTGTTGCAGCAGCTCTTGAGTTTATTGGTGAAAGGGGTGAGAAGATTGGGGAGGGGTACTCAATTTCATGTACTCTGCAATTCTGTTTTGTTTTGTTATTCTCACACTTTTTAACTTGAAGTTGGCTGTAGGTGTATTTCTATTTATATACAAAATATAAGAAGGAGAAGAGGAAAGACAAGATAAAAAAATATACAAAAATTGCAAAAGTATAACTTCAGAATCTGGACACTAATACAAATTCAAATCAGAGTTTTTAAAAATTGCAAGTCTGGACGATGACTAAGTCTGGGTTCACACTATGAAAGTTTTCTTTCAGAAAGTTTGAGTTTATTGGTGAGAGGGGAAGAGAACATGCTTTTCTTCTCTCCTCTCTCTCACCAATAAAACAAAGACTTTCTGAAAGAAAACTTTCATAGTGTGAACCCAGCCTTAGTATATTACACTCTGCTTTGTCCTATTTTAAGCCTTTATGGTGTTGCCAGATACTTTTTGTTCAAGTTTAAAATCGGATTTTCCACTACACGCTTAAAAATAGATTTTGTACATACATATTTACAAATTAGTATGGACAATACTAAATATACAGCCAAGTCACAGAGTACAATTCCGTTCGGAACACAGGAAAAAAAATTGATTTCAATTAAAAAATTTGTGATATTAATTAAAAAATTAATTAAATTTGCACCAGTAAACAAATTAATAGTATCAATTAAACCAGTTAATAGTATTAATTAAACGTTTAATTCACTTGATTAAAAGTTTAATTCACTTGATTAAATTTTTAATTAAAACTGATTATATTTTTGAATTATGCTTTAATTGGTGAAAAATTTTAG
Organism: Pollenia griseotomentosa; assembly: GCA_963931875.1. NCBI lineage: Eukaryota > Metazoa > Arthropoda > Insecta > Diptera > Polleniidae > Pollenia > Pollenia griseotomentosa. The sequence continues at coordinate 27,422,181 of OZ007564.1, forward strand.
AGAATTTTTTCTGTGAATCGAAGAAAGCATATTTGTTTATTGATAGAAAGTGTATTTTGATATTTTTTTTTTTTTTTGGCTTTCAGATACAGAAAACTCCCATTCCGTTCATGAAAACAAAAATGGTTTCATTCCGAAAAATGTTTACGACATTTTCTGAAGCACCAAAATACGGAATGAATTCCGTTTCCGAACATGGCTGATATTAAGGGATTTCATAAATTCGCTTAAAATTGACATTTGTGCAAATGGGCAAAGTTGCGTGACGTGTTTCAAGAAGCCCATTTTTAACTTTTGTGCAATTTTAAACAATTAATGTCAGTAAGAAATGCTAATACAAAAAAAAAAAATAATAATAAACGAAAACTTAAAAAATTGTGTCTAAAAAATAAAATTTGTTTTGAAAAATTTCTACAGAGAGCCAACAGATAAAATTGCTTAGATTATTCTCAAAAGTTTTTTTGTTTGCGATTTGTTTACTTCACTTCAATTTTTTGAAAAAAAAAAAACGGCGGAAAGCATAAAAACATCTGTTTTAAAAAATTCACAAACGAACAGCGCAAGTTACAAGCAAGTTAACGAAGTTTGTGTAAATGAATTTTCATGAAATTTTTAACAGTTTATTTGCGAGGGCGTAAAATTGCACAGTTTGCACAGATTGCGAGACTTTTAAGCGGTACCATAAAGACTTTTGTTGTAATTATAATTATTCAAAAGAAAAATGTCCAAGCTTTATTTTGGTGTACAAAGACTATAAGTTTTTGCAATCCATTTGCTCATTTATGCGCTGTACATTAAAATTTTTCGTAACTTTTCCATAAATTTTGTAAATAACGCTTTTTAACTTTTAAAATCTTTATAAAAATAAAACAAACCAACAATGGGACACACTAATGACTATGTTGCAATAAAGGAGCGATATGTATGTATTCTTCATATTTAGGACAAAACAATGTGGTAATTCTTATACCATTATAACAAATATATTTAACGACTACTACAATACTACTGCAATAACAACTACTGCTTTTTTACTTTATTTACTGCACACAAATGTCGTCAACAATTATATAACGGGCTTTGAATACTTATTATTTAAAGCACAATATTATTTACTGTTATTTACTTTATTTTTATAACAGAAATTGTAGACATTTAATTTCGTTATTCGAATTTCATTAATCCAAAACGCTATAATTACTATTTTATTTCAAAGCTGTAAAGTTTCAACAGTAATGTTCTTAACCTTAAAAACTTTTATATATGAATCACCTGGTTTACTCGTGTCTTTACCGAAGTCTAGCAGATGGCGCAAGCAGCACAAAATCACAGGCATACTCATATAAATTTCAAAAATCTATTTCCTACACTAGATGGCGCTAAAAAAACTAAACTAGGTGTGTGTCTTAAATATACAGGAAATCAAAATCTTTTATTGTTTGTAACGTTAAATGATTGATTTAACTTTTAGGTTGATGTTTAATTAATTAAAATGATTATTTTATCCAGAAATAAATATCAGAAAGTATTATTATGCATCTACTTATTTAGTAATAAATAAAAGAAATGAATAACTATTTTAAAATTGTTTTATTTATAAGGAAAACATTGTTCTTGATAAGTGTTTGTTTACCATTTTTTTTTTGCTTCCCAACAAACACGAAGTCAAACCTTTGATATGAAATAAATGACTTTATCATTTGACATCAAACACAATTCTCAAACGTTTTTCAATTGTTTGATTTTAACATTTAAATTCAAATTGATAATGATTTAAAAATAAACATTTGACTTCAAATGTTTTATCAATTTGAATTCAAATCAGTATCAAATGTTAAATTTAATCCAAAACTAAACTTGGCAATACTAAAGCGAAAAATAAATGTAAACATACAAAATGGCGATTAGTTAAATTTTTACTTCGTGGTTAAATGTGTTTTACAAGTGAACGATTTATTTCTTATGAAAAATAAAAATTATTTGTGAGTAATTACAATTATTAAGATTATGAATAATAAAAAAAAAAACGGGAAAACGGGAAAATGAAGAAATTATAAGTTTGTTGTATGATCGCGGTGCTACAATCCTAAAAATAAAAGGAAGCCAAGTATTTCGTCTTTCCAAGAATTGGAGGACGGAAAGAACATTATTTCAACTTTTAGCTATGGTGCCAAATGTTTATCTCAGAGTTAATTTAAATAAATGACGAACTTAAATTAAAAAAAAAAATATATTTTTATTTATGTTTCACATTGTCACATTTAAAAAACATTTAAGATTTACGTTTGAAAGCAAGTTGAAAATAAAGGCATTTTTTAATTTGAAAATAATTTCCCCTTTTTGTTGAGAATGCTATTATTTTCAAAATATTTTCAAATCATTATCAAACGTTTGTCGTTTGAGAAAACGTTTGATATCAAATCATTTTCAATTTGAAATCAAACCTCCGTGTTTGTTGGGTTCGTTCGTTTTTCTCACTTGCTTCCGTTTTGTTTTTACAGATCTGAGAATGTGGTGGTAGGAAACCTCAAATGTTTGTCCGTTGATCGTTTAAGATGACGTCATAGTTCATTTTCATGTCATAATTTTTCGTGGTTAATTGCTGTGTTAGCACTGTTGCTTTAGCAAAAAGAAAGCGAAAGTCACAAAGTGTCTGTGTTTGCTTTTGCAGTGCTTGTTTTTGTATTTTAAACGTATGTATTAAAAACAAAATTGCATATAAAGGGTGTTTTTTTAAGCCCGAAAGAACTTGAAATTGTAAAAAATAACACAAAAAATTAAATTGTAATCAAAATTTTTTTTTTATTCGAAAGATCAATACGTGACAATAACATTTGAAAATGATTTCGGGCATATGGGCACCGCGGCTGTTCTTGACGAAGCGCATTCTGGACGTCCAATTTTGGGCCACTTTTTCGAGCACTGCTGGCCGTATTTCACGAATAACACGAACAATGATGGCCTCCAAGGCGTCAATTGTTGCTGGTTTATCAGCATAAACCAGTGACTTCACGTAGCCCCACAGGAAATAATCGAGAGGTGTCAAATCGCACGACCTTGGAGGCCAATTGACAGGTCCATTTCTCGAAATCAACTTATCGCCAAATTTTGATTTCAATAAGTCGATGGTTGCGTTCGCCGTATGGCACGTAGCGCCATCCTGTTGAAACCACATCTCTTCCGGATCAATGTCATCCATATTTTCAAACAAAAAATCATTGATCATGGTGCGGTAACGATCTCCATTGACCGTAACGCGAGCTCCGGCCTCATTTTTGAAGAAATAAGGTCCGATGATGCCACCAGCGTGAAAACCGCACCAAACGGTGCATTTTTCTGGATGTAATGGAGTCTGTAGGGTCTCTTGTGGATTGGTCTCGCTCCATATGCGGCAATTTTGCTTATTAACAAACCCGTTAAGCCAAAAATGCGCCTCATCGCTGAACATGATAAAAATGACGAAGTCGTCTATAAGTTGCGCGAATCGACGACTGATTTTCAAAGTAAATTTGGATAATTTCGTAGCGTTGTTCAAGTGTGAGTCTATTCATGATGATTTGTCAGAGTATACTGAAACGATAAAAAAAAATATTTCATCAAAATTTAATTTTTTTGTGTAACTTTTTACAATTTAAAGTTCTATCTAGCTTAAAAAAACACCCTTTACAAATACATATTAAGGCTGGTTTACACTATTATACTTTGTATTAATACATGTCAAAAACTTAAGTAATATGAAAAAATTGTGATAGTGTGAATGCAATGCGTCATGAAAATGACAAGTATTACGAAAAACAATTTGACATCCCATACGACTTTATCAATTTTTTTTGGAATTTTTCAAAACAATAATACTTTTCATTTGATCAGGGATGTATTTCAACAAAAGCATGTTCATGTGTGATAGTGTGACTACAAACTGTAATGTTACATTCGATTTTTTGACAATTGCAACAAAACTCATTCGATTTCTATCTTACAAAGTATTATGGAATACGTAAGACTTGTGTGATAGTGTAAACTAGCCTTAAATAATGTCAAATGTAAGAGTTCAAAATTAATACATACAGGTATGTTCCAGGCTTCGACTCGAATTGAAAACGAAAAATGTGTGGAATCCGCATAATTCTCAAATTGGTGTTCTAACGTCCGCATGTTTTTGTGCATTCGAAGTTTCTGTTCGAAAAAACTTTAGTAGAACAAAAGATCGCTAATTTGATGACCGCGGCACAATATTTATTAAAAGTCGTGAAAACTGTAAAGAATCACAAGAAAAAATCGCTTCTATTGCAAACATGGCTAAAATTTGCGAAAAATTGCAAACTTTTAAACAAACACTTAAATTTATTTGAAATCGCTAAATGGGTTTAATAACAAAATGTCGGAAAATAACAATAAAAAATTTGCAAAAATAGCGAAAAAGTCATAAAAGTTGATTTAAATTTTGGGTTAGCTAGGGCCCTTTGCGTTTTAGGTAACGATATATTTTTGATTAATTAAGAATATTTTAAACTAAAAGCAACATTTGTTTGTTAAAAATGTTATCACATATTAGAATAAAAGTCGTTTCGTTTTACTTTCACCAACCACTTACTACTCTGATTGAAAAAGAATAAAAAAACATGCGGATGTAAAATGCAGAACACCAAAAATGCTGAAGTAATATACTTTCGAGTGGATTTGGATTCTAGAACACACCCGATAATAATTTTGCATGGGTAAGCTGACATGACTTTAAATTTTGTATGGAAAGTGTGCGGAAAAGCTGTTCTACGCCCTTCACCTTTAAAATATCAGAATAAAAAGTCATAATGGAAATCCAGTCATTATAAAACGCTACGACGCGTAGTGGCGATGTTAATTGGCCGCCACGATCATGTGGTTTGACACCAGGTATGATAAATGAGAAAACCAATATAGTACCAACGAACTTTTAAAATCGTACTTTTTCGGCTCCTTTTCGTACTTTTTCGGCCTCTTTTTTATTTTATTTTTAAAAACAACAATTTTATACAACGAAAACAAAATGTACTTAAAATTCATTTGTACTTTAATTATACATAATAATAGGGTGGGTAAAATTTTTTCGCGTCAAAAGCACATCGCGATTCTTGTTCTAAAAGTCAGTCCAAGAAACTTTGCCAAAGAAACTATAGGTCAAAAATTAATTTCGAGTCCCGGATTTTTCAAAATAGCTAGTTTCCACAATATTCAAGAATAGAGGCAAGCAAATTGTATTTGATCTAGCCAGAACTGTATCATGCGGTTTTTAGGGTCGAGAAATCCATTAGTTTTTATTTTGATTGCTGCCAGAGAGCGTTTTCATACACTTTTTAGAATTTATCGTCTTTTTTTTGTGGAAAATTGCTCAAAATGCAATCTCGAAACAGAAACAGGAAAGAAGTAGAAAGTTCGAATATAATAAAATTAAATTTAGCGCTTGTAAAATCTGCTTCAAAATAATTCGGAGTAAATTAGTAGTGGAGTGGGCTCTCACACTGAACCAAAAATCCAATGAAATGTACGTTAAGCAAACGAAATTACGTTTATTAAAATATTTTCGTTGGCTCAACGAATTATTCGCTAATATAATGAAAATAATACCTTAATTTTCATTATATTAATACCTTAATTTTCATTATATTAGCGAATAATTGGTTGAGCCAACAAAAATATTTTAATAAACGTAATTCGTTTGCTTAACGTACATTTTCATTGGATTTTTGGTTCAGTGCACTGCTCCAAAATTCTGCTGATTACTTCTTGACATGACAACCATCTTGTTGACGAATATTTGAAGATATTATGAGCTCGTTCCAAAATAATCTTAAATTGAGAGGAATTCGTCTCTTCTACTATGTAGAACTTTTGCAGAAGCGGTTTCCTATATCTTTTAAAAACTTGTCAATATCATCACAAAATCCACGCTTATATGCTGCCGCTGGTAATAAATTTAGAATGTGGCATAAGCAATCGTTCAATGAACCAGTGCAAAAATCCATTCACAGTAGCGGAGTTCAGTGTTTGGTGCAAATGGTCTTGCAAAAGAGCAAATGCAAAATACTAAAGCTACGACATTTTGCATTTTAGCAAGACTATTTGCACCAAACACTAAACTCTGCTTATATTCATTGGACAGTAAATACGAGTTGCCATTTTATATCAATTATAAATATGTAGGTTTGAAAAATTTGGAAATAGTACCAAATGAGTCACGGGGGTACCAGCGTACATTTTAGTTTTGAATTGTACCAAAAAAAGTGTAATTGTACCAACTTTATCAATCCTGTTTGAGACCGTTGGACGTATTTCTTTGGGGATATTTAGCAGAAAAAGTGTACGTTAACAAGCCAAGAACAATACAAGAGCTAAAGAATAAGATAGTTCAGCAAATTTACGACATTGAACCTTAAATATGTCTCAAAGTCATTAAAAAAATATGGACCATCGGGTAGTGGTATGCCATGATTCTCAATCGATTTTGCCATGTCCGTTTGTCTGTCCGTCTGCAAACTTGGTGTCAAATTGCTTGTAGGTATCTTAAGCAGTTAGGGATTGGAATCCAGCAAAATCGGTTCAGTAGGATCAGAGCTATAAATCAAAATGTGGAACCACCACCCTAAAAACTTTATAATTTGTTTCAAAAACTAACATAAATAGTGGAATACTGCACGGAATGATATAAGATTTTTTACCCTAGGCCCCATATAAACCCTACTCCCGGAAACCCGTTTAGTACGCCTTAAACCTTAATAAACAATGCTATCATAATAAAATTTGGTACGTCACAGTTTTATAGGACTAGAATTTACACATTGAAATTTGGTAAAGATCGGTCCATAATATATAAAGCCCATTTTTGTAAATCAATTAAATAAGCCTAAAACCGTAGCAGATATAGATATTGCGGTAAAATTTATCCCAACTTAGCTTCATATGGCCAGGAAAAATGTCATGCAATTTTGTGATACACGGCCCATAATTTACCTTAGATCACATATTTAGCAGCCTTCTGAAATTCACTGTAAACGCTAAAACTACTTTCACCGCTATATTAAAATTTATTCAAATTTATGATTTTTAATACCAGAAATCACTTTGCAGAATTTTGGGATTATTGGTTCATAACTTATAAATTCCCCTCCTGAAAATCATTTAAGTTCGCTTAAACGGTTACGAATCATGATATTTTACTCAAGCTATTTAAAATTGCTTAAAAAAAGCATAAAACTTTCTGTTTGTCGGTCAATAATTTTATATATGATTTTTAGACACTCCAGTTGAGATGGGCCTTGGCGAATTCAAGTCTGGTTTTTTTTATTTTTTGACGATATGAAAGGTTTTTTTGCTGGTCGTCGACTGAATAATCCGGCCTCTACCGCCCTTCTGCGAATCGTTCTTTTGCTTATTTTTAAATCCAAGCGGTTTCGTATGTGACAAGAAGATGCTGTAGGGTAATTTGGATTGTCCTTTTAGTTAAGGTGTCTTCTTTTCGCGAAGTTTCACGTAGCCTTCCTGCAGAATCAGTAGGAGATGTGCGACCAGTCTGCAAAAAATTTGTAATTGGCCTAGAAATAATTGATCTGTTGATTTCTTATTTTAAATTCACTTGATCTTAACCCAATCGAGAACTTGTGGGAGATCGTTAACTTAAAAATCAACCGAGAAAATTGTAATATCAAAGAAAATTTATTTGAAGCCGCAAAAATAGCCTGGTAAAGGCTAGATTACACTATCTCACAAGTCTTACGTATTCCATAATACTTTGTGAGATAGAAATCTAATGAATTTTGTTGCGACTGTCAAAAAATCTAATTTAACATGACAGTTTGTGTTCAAAGCATCACTCAAACATGAAATAAAATGCAACCCTGAAGTATTATTGTTTAGAAATTTTTCAAAAAACGATGAAGTCGTATGGGATGTCAAACTTTTTTCATAATACTTGTCATTTTCGTGACACATTGCATTCACACTATCACACTTTGTCATATTACTTGAGTTTTTGATATGTATTAATACAAAGTATAATAGTGTAATCTAGCCTTAAGCAATATCACCTGATATAATTAATATTTTAATATCCTCTATGCCAAAAAGATGTGCGTGTGTCATCTAGAATAAAGGATTCGCAATGAAATATTGAGTTCAATATTTTTTTTTTGTACCTTAAATTGGGGGTGCTTTAGTTTTGTCCGCTAATATTTGCGACTTAAAATATTTTTTGAATTTTAACTTTTTTTTTATTAAATTCTGAATTCCTTAAGTTTGTGTTTTTCAATAATAAAGATATAAATAAATAAAAAAATAAAAAAAAAAATTTAATAATTGTGTTTTCTTAAAAAAATTATTAGGTCTATACCGCAACCAATTTTAATGCTGATGTCTGTTTTTATAAAGATAAATTAACCATAAATAGATATCATATAGATACCACTTTTGAAATATTCCAACTGTCGGTGGAAAGTATCAAAGATTCGGCGAGTATAGATATCGATTCGAAAGCAATTTAATATCTAATTATTTCAGTCAATACTGAACGAGTCGGAATTATTACTTGAGTTTCACATTACTGGAAAAATAATTTTGATTCGTTCAGTATCGACTGAAAGAATTAGAAATTAAATTGCTTTCGAATCGAGAAAGTACTCGATCACGACTGCCAGAATGAGGCCCCTGTTTTGGTTCATATGCTATTTTATTGCTACATCGTATGATTCTTAATTGCTCTATCATATGCTGCCTTTAATGTTACCTCATGGTTATTTTATTGCAAATTTTTTGCATCCTCTACTGTTGTTTCTTAAGGGTATTTTCGCTTTCACACAAGTCCTACGTATTTTAAGAAAAATACAATTCTGTCATGATGTCTTTGTTTTTTTTTTTTTTTTTTTTAATTTCAAACATATACATAACTGAGCTACCTAAACAAGAGCGGCAAGCGTTTTTTTGAACATGAAAATTCTTTTGCCAATACATTATTAATAAAATAAGACTACCAACCGATCTATCTAATAAGATTTTCTAGCCAGGTGTTGTTAAATTCGCGTTCTAATGGTATGTTTTGTATAAACTGTGTGAAAATAAAAAGTTTTGACATAAAACAGACGCTTGCCGCTCTTATTTAGGTAGCTCAGTAAGGCTTGTGTGATAGTGTAGAGTAACCTTAATTTATATGCTTAAAATTTTACCCCCATATCCATAAAAAATATTTTTGATTTATAAAAGGTTTATTGAACAAATTTTCATAAAATATTAGTTTTATAAACCTGTTGAAAGCCTGAAATATTTTTTAATGAGTATGGGGGTTAGACTTTTACTAAAACATTCTAAATTGTAAATATATTAAATTAAACAAGTAAGAAAGTATAGTCGGTCAAGCCCGACCATATGATACCCAGCACCACAGTACTTAAAAACACATCATGCTTATGTGTCCATATAAATATGGATTTCTCTATGTTTAAAAACTTCATTAAAATCGGTTTGAAAGTTTGTGAGAGGCAGAAATCGCCCCCTACATCCCCTTGTGGTCCTATTTTTGAAAAACTGTATAGCTTATGTGTCCATATAGATATGGATCTATCTATGTTTTAAATTTCATTAAAATCGGTTTGATAGTTTCTGAGAGGAAGAAATTTCCCCCTATCTTCCCTCGTGGTCCTACGATTTGGCCCATTTTCAATAGGCTTGGTGCCAATAAGAACCTATGACCCAAATTTTAACAAGTTATCTCCAAAATTGCGACCTGTACTTTGCGAACAAGGTTACATGGACAGCCAGCCAGCCAGCCGGACGGACATCGTTAGTTCGACTCAAAAAGTGATTCTGAGTAGATCGGTATACTTTAAGGTGGGTCTAGGACCACTATTTTAAGGCGTTACACACATCAGCACAAATGCATAATACCCTCTCCACTATTGTGGTGTGGGTATAAAAACTCCTCTGTCCTAAAAATTGTATTTTTCCTAAGTGTAGAGGTAGCAGTAGAAGTATTAAAAATATGGCTTCAAGTTCTTAATATTTTTAACTGTACCGGTTCTTTACGGTCAATGAGTCAACAAGTCAATTTTTTTAAGGCTTGGAAACAAAAAATAGTAACTTGGGTTCAATACAGCGATAGGGCGGATGAGGTAGCAAGTCACAGCGTGAATTTTTGCCACGGAATTCTTAATGAGCATATGAAAGTAACTTTTTTCATTTTAATCCCAAATCACGAGGTAGTCTGCTATCAAAGGATGTCAAACACAAGCTATTAATTATAATTTTTACAAGAGTCATCTTAGTGTTGCGCTTTTAGTTAAGAGTTGGAGAACTCATCAAGTAATGGACTTACTGACCTGCCCTCGTATTTACAGACTGGACCACGATGTCGATCGACAACTTAAGCGAGCGACAACCAGTCACTCATTATCATTCTCTTAAGCGGCCCACTAACTATCGACTTGTCGGTCGTCAGGACTTAAGGCTCAGTTAGCCGGCAGTAACAGTAGCTTAACCTTACCGTAAAAAATTAAGACCAATCTATTTCTTATGCTTGGTACAGACAGTGCAATCTACATCAATGCAATCTCAAAATATCAAAACGTTTTGATGTTGATGAAATCTGGAATGAATCAAAATGAATTTAATTTGCTAGATTGCGTAAATGCATTGCATTGTGTGTACCCAGCATTACAGATTGAGACGTAACATCTGACTGCTAACTATAATCGTTCTTATTGCTTTTCATACAACAAAATGAAACTGCTGATTTGCAACGTTACTGTTACTCCCGGCTAACTGAGCCGTTACATTTATAACGTGTTCCATATATTTATTGTCAAATGACTATATTGCCATATCAACTATTCGACATATATGTCGAATGACTCCGAGGCCCAAAATCTTTGGGGGTCCATAAAAAATGCATGACTTTGGGCAAAACTGGGAGACACGGGTCTTTATTTTTTGGTCTTTTATCACGTAGAGTTGTCGGTATATGGTTTTTTTTCATGACTTAAAAAATTACACACAGTGATATTTTGAAAAAAAAATCCGCAAAACATCCCAATAAAAAATGGAGCTTCCAACGAAGCAGGTTTGTAAGGGAGACACATAAGAGTTTCGCTTACCATTGCGCTTACAGAAGACATGAATTTTATATGGCGAGTTCCCACTTTGAAGCAATACATTTTTGACACACAAAGCGCATTATTCAGCGCATATAAAAATTGTTAGATGTAACGCTCATCTTTACACACTGAATGTTTTGATACCGTTATTTTTAAGTATTCTCCCTTACAAACCTGCTTCGTAGTAAGGGAATGCCGTAGCACTTGAAATGTTATTTGTTCTTTTATAAAACTTCAATTACTTTACTGCATCTCTGTATGTCTTGTTGCGTAGCGCATAACTGTATGCTTATTTTTATAAATTTGCCATTAGTGCTTCGCAAAATGATAACATTTTTATTGGGATGTTAGTTTAGCAATAAAAGTACAACTCTGTACTACAAAACAAAGTTAACAAAACAAACTAGTTAACAAAAAATATAGAATAGAATTTTGTGGAAAATATTTTGTAAAAGTATATAATTTTATTAGTGGTGTTGTTTTAAAAGAATAAAATAAAAAAAAATATTTGGTATTGGTCGGTAAAGATATAATTTCGTTAATTATTCCAACAAAATGCCTCTGTCGATAACCACAACACAAGTGACAGATTTTGAAGTTTGTGGTCGCATAATATTTCTGAGTGGGTCGCAAAATTTTATGAAAACTCTTTTACGTTATCGGTTGCCAGACGAATTCAACTACAGGTGGTGTCGGAAGTACAACAATCTGAAAATAACTTAGAGTTTAATGCATTGCATTGTTAGTGTTTACGGTTCGAAATGTCAAACATTCCTTACATAACACTAACAAATCAAGTCAAATTGGTTCGAACTGTCAATATCAGATGGCGTTTTGACACCACCTGTAGTTGAATTCGCTTTGATCGGTTGCTTGCATTGCCAATCGACTTGTCGTGCTGAAAACTTTGAGTGGGGCGCAAATTCGCTGCTTGTCGTTGACACTTTAATCGAACGATAACGGTCGACATCGTGAGCCAGGCTGTTAGTATATTTTCGTCGCTACTGCTATCTGAAGTCTAGTTTTTTTAACAGTGAGTGAAATTAACTCTCCTGTTTTTTAAAGAAATTAATAATACCTATTTTAACCGCTTACTCTATAACTTACCAGGTATTCCAAAACATTTGGAATGAACATTTTTATCTTTAAAATAAAATTTCTTTAAAATACAATCCATTTAAAATAAATAATTGTTTATTATTAATAATAATTGTATAATAATCATTTTAATAATGACTTATAGCAAATATTTTGTTAATGTAAATTGTTTTACAAAAAATTACAAAAAAGAAAAAGAAACACAAAATAATTAACTACAATTATTTCTTAAAAATTAGTAATAATTTGTGGCATATTTTTTATTTAATTTTTTTTTTTTTTTTTATTATAAGTATAATTTTTGAACTGGTTCCATTTTTATTTTGGTTGCTTATGATTTTTGTTTAAAAAGGAAACAGAGTAGTTTATAAATTTAAAAACAAAAAATTATTTTTTTTAAAAAAAGTTGGATAAATAAAAAATAACACATCTTAAGACGAATTTAATTTTTTTGTAAAAACTGTTTAAAGAATTTCGAAACCAAATTGTTTTTTTATGTGTAGAATCATTTGAATTTATGTTTTTTATTTACTAATTATGAATATATTTAATTTTTTTTTTTTTTTTTTTTTTTTTTTTTTTTGTAATTTGGATTATAATTGATTACCGATTTTCTATATAATTTTTTTTTTTGGCATAATTTCATTTAAATTTTTTTTGTTTAATTATTTCGATATGCTGATGATTATTTATATATATATATATATATATATATATTATTTTTTTCATAATAATAAAAAAAGGAATATATTAATATTTATTAAAAAAAACAAAAATTTTACAATAACAAAATATTTTTTTTAATTTTATGTATTTAAAAAAAAATCAACAAATATTCAATATTTCGTTTTCCGATTTCAAATGAAAACCTTTTGGGGGAGGTGAGGAGTTGTTTGATGGTGGTATTAGACGTACAAAATTGGTTCCATGAAAGTTCCTCAACTTTTAAATTGTTTTTCATGTCTTCAGTTGTTTTTCGATTTGTTGAACTTAAATTCGTTCAGTTACATAAACTTTGGCAGTGGCTGGTGCATTTGATCGTCTTACGGCTACGGAAACTATAATGCCTAAGGCGACCAAAACTATGCCCAGAGAGTTCATAATATAATGTTCGATTTCGGAATTTCGGGTGCTGTAACGAAAGAAAGAGAGAGAGAGAGAAATAAATTAAGTACCTAATTTAGAAGAGTTTATTTAACATAAAACTTTAAATCAATATCAAACAAGTAAAAGTACTATATTCGGCTATGCCGAATCTTATATGCCCTTTACGCCCACTTATTCAATACGGGCCCACATTTTGATAACCAAGATGCTTGTACCTTATTTGAAAACTTTGGCTCCTTCTGTTCTCCAGATGTACAGAAATCTATAATGTCTATGCACGGGAGTTCCTACGCCCACATCTATCATCTCATATCACCATGTTTTTAGAGTGGTTGTATATTTATAACCCACCACGGAAAGTGCCACGCCCACCAATTACACCCATTTTTTTTTTAGAGAGATAGTGTATTGTTATTGGTAGCTTGTACATAATTTAGAAACTTTGGCTCTTGCACAACAACTACAATGGATTATAGAGGTAGTCTTGATTGGTTTTTTTTGCTCATATATCTTAATATCTCAGCCATTAATCCACCAATCTGGCTGAATTTCAATAACGAAATTTAAATGAGCATCTGGGGTCTTTAGAAAAAACATTTTAACAGATGGTCAACCGGATTTTAACTTCCTTTTTTCATAAGGATCTAGAATATATGCACTTTATAGGGTCTAGGATCAATATTGTGGAAGTTACAAACGGAATGACGAACCGATATATACCCTTTTATCTTCGGTAAAGGGTATAACAATGAGCTTTAAATGGGAGCTAAGAGTGATTATGGACCATAAAATGTATTAGTATTATTATAGCTTATCCCACCATGGATGGTTCTTATAGTGTAAAGCCCTCAAATAACAGTTCCAGAACATTTTCCAACAAAACTATTTTTTATGAACATAAATATAATGGTTGCACATGCATGCCCAAGCAAAATTTGTACTTAAGCTGGAGATATCATTGAAATTGTAAAAAATTAGACAAAATTTTATATGAATATTTTATTTGGAATTTAACTTTAAAAAATCTTTTTAGATAGAAGAGTTTGCTACAGATTCTTCTTCTGTTACTGAAAGCACTAACAAAATATCTACGAACTAAATTATAGCATAAAATAATGTTAAGTGGTAAGTCCTTAATTGGCTATAACTCGTAAGGCTCTTACAAAATTCCATATACCTTCCATATGCCATGAAGTTTCTAAAAATATTAGTTTTCGAACTTAATCCTTCGTGATTAACTTTTGTATAACGTTAGCTAAAATGCAAAAAGGCGTAACTAACAAAAAATTCATCATCGTGTTTTTAATTGATTATTATGAATGCCATTGAACTACATGTCATCACAAAATTTAACACTTCTGCGATCAAAAATTGCGCTTTTATAACAAAAAACAAAAGGGCGTAACTACAAGAGGGTTTATTTTATAAATGAAAAATTCAACAAAATATAATGAAATGGTTTGCTTTGAAAATTGTTTAAAGAATTCCATGTACGACTTGTCAATGCATGTTTTCTGACATGTTTATACACTCACAATATTATTACAGTAACGGACTGTAGTTTATTTAAGAAATATTCCGTTCAGTCATTTTTAAATAAATAAACATTTAAAATTCCAAGCAAATTTATTTTTAACTGATTCTAACAGTTATTCAAAAAACTAAGTGCATATTAATACGGATTTTCAGTTGCAGTTAATATTGTCCGTTGATTGAGTTAAATTCTTATTTATGTTAAAGTAAATAAAAATGTAATTTAAAGCAACGAAAAGTTCATTTAATTTTTACTGTCAAAAATTCAACCGCGAATTCCGTAAAAACAAATCAATATTCAGTTATCTTGTATAAATTAATTGTCAAAAAATTAACTACATATTCCATAAAAACAAATAAATATGCAGTTATTTTATAAAATTTTACTGTCAAAAATTCAACACCATATTCAGTAAAAACAATTAAATATTCAGTTATTTTATATAATTTTACTACCAAAAATTAATTTTTACTTATCTATAAAAAATTAATTGCTTTGCTTGTTTTGTGTAAGCAATTCCCATTTTTTATTTGTTAAAATAATTTAGTTAAATACATCAAATTTTAAAAGTAAAATAATTGCGAAGCCATATCGGTCATGCTGCTGGTGTCTTATAATTGAGAGTTCTTCTGTAAACAACGTGGTCAGTACAACAAAAGTAAAACAAACGTGTGTAACTGGGTAAGTAAATAAAAATATTCTCCCTCTCTCGCTTATAAGAAAAACAAGCGGACAGGTGTCTGTCTGGTATTTTTTAGAAATTCGGCTCTTTTGTGGAGTAAACGAAAATTTAATAAAATAACTGAATATTTAATTGTTTTTACTGAATATGGGGTCAATTTTTTGACAGTAAAATTTTAATAAATAACTGAATATTTAATCGTTTTTACTGAATATGGTGTTGAATTTTTGACATTAAATTTTACAAAATAACTGAATATTTTTTTGATTTTACGGAATATGGTGTTGAATTTTTGACAGTAAAAATTAAATGAACTTCTTGTTAAAAATAAATGAAAAATAGGTAGACCGGTTTTTAATTGAACTTTCATTTATTTTATATTATAATTTCAGTTAATTTTACGTACAGAATATTGTGAGTGTAGTTTTCATTAAATAAAGTTTTTTGCTTCTCCTGTAAAAGTATATATGTTGACACAAATGAGTTTACAAATCTTTATTTTTTGAAATTGAATTCAAGTGAAATTTATTATTGAATGAATAGTGAATTGGCCACCATGTTCGTGTTATTTGACACCTTTGGACTAATTTTTGTGGCGGTACGTCAAATCTCTGTTCTATTCTGATCAACCAGTAACGACTGATCATTTAGAAGCCAACACTGGAACGACAGGAGGGCGTTCATAAGGCGCAGTCGCCGAGGCTATATGCCAGAAATTATTTTTAAACATTAAATGCCATGAAATTTGAGAACAAAGCCAAAACTATAAATTTTCAATTCCTTAAACGATTTAAATTTCACGTGATTTCGATTTCCAGAACATGGCCGTATCGGTCAATCGTACGCTTAAAGTCATATTAATAAGATATTTAATTGTTTTAAAAGGCCTTTTTACACATACCTTAATGCATTTTCACCATTCGCTCCGCTCACCAGTTGACGTTCCTTTTCCACCAGACCAGTGACACAGGTGGCAACAGCCAACATAAAATTGGCCAAGCCAAAACTGGCGTGTATGGGTACCATTGTGGCACGACAATTGTATGTACGATTCTCACAGCATAATAAAATCAAAAAACTGTAATAATAACACAAAAAGAGAAGACAAATTACATTCAATCAACAACAATAGAATGACAACACATCTTCATCACTACAAAAACATCAATAATGATCAACCATAAAATTATAAATGTGATTACAATTGTTTTCGAATAAAATTAACAAAATAAAAAAAGATGTGAATCGTTAGAAACCTACCTGAAGAAACCGACAACAAATTGCATTACAAACATGCCCATTGTCACGAAACCCAACCAGGTGTGTAAACTATAGAAGTTTGGCTTCGGTGGCTCCGATAGATTGTGCGAATCGAAGACTGACAGAAATCCCAAGGCAATACATGGTATGGCACAGGCATGGAAGAGCATGTGAACCAGTTTAACATAAATGTGTTTCAAGCAACGACACAAACGATACAAAAGAATGGCTGCAATATGATGAAAAAAAACAAAAATTAATTTGGTATAAATTTTTTATAAAACATTTATTTTATATTACTTACAAAATCCCGAGAATGTTATGAAACCGGCCACCATTAGAACAGGATGAAGATTAAATTGCAACTCAGGATTCTCCGACCAAGCAAAGCCCCCCCTATAGAATATAACCCAAAACAAAGTCAGCACCAAAACGCCCACCAACAAAATGGTGGACAAGATGACTATTAGTAAATATTCAAACCAGGAACCACAATGCCAAGCATTTTCGGGATCTTCTTCATAGCGTCTGTAATAAAGAAGAAGGGGGAAAACGTTTTTTTATTATAAGAATAATTTGAAATTTAAAAATGTTTCTAATAATCCTACAGGGGACTACTTCTTCTCTGGCCATGCCTCATAACGCTATTCAACTCTTTAACAAATTCCTCATTGATAGACATCGAACGATGAGCACTTTTATTGTGCGAAAACCGTTGAAAAACGTTGAGACCTTTTAAACAAGTCATTCATTCGGTTTTAATGTCTAGATTTCAAACAAAAAATTATATTTTGATTAATTTCAAAATTAGTTTTTTTTGAAACGGAAAATAATAAAGCAGAGTTTCTCAAGCTGGTTCACTAAAGCAAAGCAACGGGAAATGAATTTTTTTTAATCAGAAGGAATATCGATTTATTGTTTGTTTTAAAATTATAATCAAGGCGAATTCATTACAGGTGATCTTAACTTTTTTTAGCTTAATAATTGTTTAATGTTAAAATTTTTTCTGTTTTTGACATTGCAATGATTTTACAAAAACAAGTTGCTTGTGGTTTTTGTACGAGTTGTACTTGTTGTAGTACTGAGATTACCTGTAATGAATTAGCCTTGGACATAATTATTGTTCAAAAACGCATGTTTTTATTGAAAAATTATCCAAAAAGTACTTTTTTTAAAAAAAAAACTTATTCTTGCACCAAAAGGTAATTTTTGTAATAGAAAGTAATTCTATTTTTATACCCACACCACAATTGTGGAGAGGGTATTATGCATTTGTGCTGATGTGTGTAACGCCTAAAAATATTGATCCTAGACCCACCTTAAAGTATACCGATCGACTCAGAATCACTTTCTGAGTCGAACTAACGATGTCCGTCCGGCTGGCTGGCTGTCCATGTAACCTTGTGCGCAAAGTACAGGTCGCAATTTTGGAGATAATTTGATAAAATTTGGGACATAGGTTCTTATTGGCACAAGGACCAAGCCTATTGAAAATGGGCCTAATCGTAGGACCACGATAGAAGATAGGGGAAAATTTCTTCCTCTCAGAAACTATAAAACCGATTTTAATGAAATTTAGATAGATAGAACCATATCCATATGGACACAAAAGGTATGCATCTTTTCAAAAATAGGACCACAAGGGGATTTAGGGGCAATTTATGCCTCTCAAACCGATTTTAGTGAAATTTAAAACATAGATAGATCCATATCTATATGGACACATAAGCTATACAGTTTTTCAAAAATAGGACCACAAGGGGAGGTAGGGGACAATTTCTGCCTCTCACAAACTTTCAAACCGATTTTAATGAAGTTTATAAACATAGATAAATCCATATTTATATGGACACATAAGCATGATGTGTTTTTAAATACTGTGGTGTAGGGTATCATATGGTCGGGCTTGACCGACTATACTTTCTTACTTGTTAAAGTTTTTTTATTACTTAATAAAATTTTGCTTTTTTCTAAATATTTTTTTTTTCAAATGGTACATTTTGTTTAACCCTTATCCTGTTTTGAAAAAATAAAACGCATTTGGTATTTGTGGGTCAATTTTGCCGAATTTGGAAAGTTTATCCATCCATCATAAATTTGTTATTTCTGATTATTTTTTTTACATTCAACGTATGTATGTCATGCAAGTTTCGGAATGATTATAAATTTATGACATGCTATCAGTGTTGGGCAAGATACATGCATTGATGTTTTTGAAATACAAAATACTTATTTAATTTCGTGCAGCTTGTTTAGAAAAACATTTGTGGAGCATATTATGCATATTTATTGCAAAATTTTAGGTATTTTTTTTTTAAACAGGACAAATAAGACCCAATAAAATAAAAATATAGGTTTAATTTTCTAAAAAACATTAGATACGATTTTTTGAGCATAAATCCTAATATACCATTAAGCTCATAAGTACTAATATACCATTAAGCTCATAAGTACTTTACACTGTTTTGATTTAATTTCCATTACTTTTGTGAAAAATAAAAAAAAAATTTTGCGAAACACTAATGGTACATTTAAAAAAGTAAGCGCACAATTATGCGCTAAGCAATAAGACATACAGAAATGCAGTATAGTAAATGAAGGAAGTCTTAACAAGTTTTATAAAAAAAATAACATTTCAAGTGCTACGGCATTCCCTTGCTACGAAGCAGGTTTGTAAGGGAGAATACTAAGAAATAACTGTAAAAAAACATTCACTGTGTAAAGCTGATTGTTACATCCAAAAATTTTTATATGCGCTGAATAAAGCGCTTTATGTGTCAAAAATGTATTGCTTCAAAGTGGGAACTCGCCATTTAAAATTCATGTCTTCCGTAAGCGCTATGGTAAGCGAAACTTTTATGTTTCTCCCTTACAAACCTGCTTCGTTGGAAGCTCCATTTCTTATTGGCATTTATCTGAGTTAAATTGGGATCTCATAACTGTATTGTATTGCAGCCATTATTTCGGAAAGAAAAAGCTAGCTATTGCATATAACTCGGTCATTTATAGGCCGATTTTGTTAATTTTCACTACTAGTATTCTACCAAGTTTATATCAGAGGGAAGTAAAAAAATTAAGTTCATAAATTTTAAGAAGACCCCATAAAATAAAGGTTAACAGGTATAAAGAAAAGATTTATGGGCTATTTGTTCACCGATTAGTCTGGATTTCAACGGCAAACAATTCCGGGCTATATGTGACATAAAAATAAAAAAGTACCTTTTCGTAATCAATTTTTGTTAACGACAGCCCTTTTGCTCGAAAAAAGTTACAGTTTTAAATTTTTCGTTCACCAACATTTTTCTAGTAAATTTTAAACTTTTTAAAAATTTTCTTTCAAAAAGTACATACAAACTTGTTTAAAAAGTACCTTTTAATGGGTTAAAAAACCTTGAATTTAAATCGAAATGGCTAATAAGTAACTATGTACTTTTTTTAAAACCCAATTATTACAAAATCACTGTTAATCATGTAAAAACAAATTTAGTGTTGTAATATTTTCCGTTTCAATTAACAAACATTATATTTTTTTTTTGTCATAAATTCAAAACCTTCAGAGTTCAAACTTATTTAATTCAATTAGCGTTGAGTTGCCAGCCATTTTTTAAATTCATCATTTGGTTTCGCTTATAATTTCTTTTGGTTTATAATTTTTTCAATTTCTTATTTCGTTTATTTATTTTTTTTTCTTTTTTTTAATTATGACATTTTTTAAATTAAATAATTAGTCAAGTGTTTAATTTGTTCATTATGAGATGTTTTTTTTTCAGTTTCTAAATTATGTAAAAATTAAATATGAAAATTTTCTCTATTGAAAGTGAAATCAGTTGAAATTGTAATGTTTTGCATTAAAATGTTAATTCAGATTCTGGGTTGAATGAATTGTTCGTTAAATGGCAAATTGTAAGAAAAATGTGTTTGAGTAAATGAAATGATGTTGAAAAGATTTCATTAACATGTTAATAAATGTGTAATTGGAATGTTTATTTATAATGGAGGTGAATGGTTCAAATCAATTAATAATAGTTTGGAGAAAAATGATTGGAAAATTAAAAAACCAAATAAAAAATAAGTTCGACTTTGCTGAATCTTATATACCCTTCACAGAAAATATATGACCGTAAATAAAACACTGTAGCTCTTCTTTTGTTTAAAATTGTTTAAAAATCCTTATTCTGGGAGGGCGTTTATCTGTGCGGAAACTAGGTCAACAATGAATCTACTAAGCTTATTTTCAAGGGTAGGTTAGGTTAGGTAGAAATTTCAGTCAGTACTCATCTAACACACTTATGGCCGATTTCACCACTTTATTTAAATATCAATTTATGTTTAAAAATCGTTTTTCATGTCAAATAAAAATACAATTGTGTGAAAAACTATAATTAAAAATGAATTGATATTTAACGTCTTCCAAATCCAGTGGAAGTATTTTAAATACAATATAAACTTTATATGTGGAAAATATTTCAATCAAATTTTAACCACCCAAATCATTCTTCTTTTGTGGTCGCTATCATGCCAAACCGCTTATTCCCCGAGCTTATTTGTATGATCGATTTAGCTAATTTTTAAAACCGGAGAAATCCTGTGTATAGAGAATATTGGTTTTTTTGGAACTTGACGTACCAAAATCCTAAATACGGGAGAAAATTTGTATGGAGTATTAAATGCTTCCTTTAATCTACCTTTTAAAGGTTTGTTTAAAAATCAAACACACAACAAAATCTAAATGTTGTGTACAAAAGGTTTGTGTACAGCCACCATGACAAATGTAATGCGTTACCGTTCATCGCACAATTTAAATAGTGTAAGAATTTAAGGAAACACACTTCACACAGTACTTATTTCATTAAAAAAATATTAATATTTGGATTAAAAAAATTTCAATACAGTTAGAAATTTGTGGCATTTACTCCTAGTATTTTAAAATTTCCTCATGCAGCTTACGAGAATTTGTGATGTGTACTTGTGTGCCGCATACAAAGAATTGCTTACGAAAAGAATTGATGCTGCAGTATTATCAAAGAAATGAACATACAAAATATTTCGTACACACATATCCGAAACTCACATTTAAACAACAAGAATATGTGTATTTTTCATTCCTACTCTCATTGCTGCGTGTATTTTTCATTCCCTTCCCAATTTTTGAGAGTATAGTTTTATCCGCTTCTCATTTGACTTCCGCTATAGTAAAGCCTTTGCTTAAAATGTGATTAAAATTTGATTTAAATGCGCGTTCTAATAGAATTGTGCAGGCCTCTACTACCTTGCTCATATACTATGGGCGGTATTATTCTAAAACCATTATTTCAGGAAAAAAGGGAGTAATTTGTCTAGAACTTAGTTATTTATGAACTGATTTTGCTACAACCAATATTCTTCCAAGCTAAATAAAGGTAGAAGTTAAAAAAGTTCATGTAACGATACTTCAAAAAGAGAAGGACAAGGGCGAATCCAAGCATAAGTCCAAGGGGCGAAGGGTCACTTTGTGGAAAATAAGTCTGAACAGACTCCAAACAGAGTTTATGATTTTATAATATAATGATTTTATAATATAAGTGCTCGACTAGCCCAGGAGGGAGGGTTATGATCATCCCAACCACATCTTAGATCCGCGCTTGGTTAATAAATGGAAAACAAAGGAACTCGTGTTTTTTTACCAATATCTTAGATATTTGTTAACCGATCTGGCAAAATTTTAAAAACAATTATTTCCGGACTATATGTGATGTAATTGTATAACAACATAGCGCTCATAATGGCTGTACAAAATATGTCCCCAGGAAATATGGCCGTAAAGTACTAAATTAAGAATGGCCTCTAAACTTTACATGAAACACAACAACACACAGTTTTGGGGCAAAATTTTGTTATACCATAGAAAATGAAATTCTTGCAGAAATGATTTGGTTAGCAAAGCTGGTGTTTGTTATAGCATAGAGAAGAACATTTTTGCGTACGGCCGAAGGCCGGCTATGCAGAGAAGCTTTAGCTAGCGAAGCCGGTGTGTGTTATACCATAGAGGAGTAAATCCTTGCGCCCGGCCGAAGGCCCATCAATGCTATCTACATATCTATTTTTAAAACCAAAACTATACAATTATTCGGAATATGAAAATTCAGGATATTGAAATTCAAGATTTTTAGACTCGGGATTTGGAATTTGGTATTTTGAGCTTCGTGGATATGACCCCAACTCAAATTTCTAATAGGTATAGTTTTCTTCATGGTTTTTTTCTTCTTAATTTAAACTTGTTTGGGGTTAAAAATGCATTGAACAATTTAAGGTGATTTTTCATATAAAAGAATTGCCCCAAATTTAGGGTCGTATTTCATTTAATTTTTAGGGTTATATAAAATTTTTTTTTTTGGGTGACATTTCATTTTAAAAGTTGGGTCATATTGCCCTAAAAGCCCTTATTTCCTGGTGCCGCATCGCCCCACAAAATATCTGGGGTCTTTCGAAAAACTATTTAAACTTACACACGGACAGACGGACATCGCTAAATCAACACCGCTATTCATCGGGATCTGGAATATTATTAGAAACTGCAAACGGAGTGACAAACTTATATACATATACCCTCTCCACTAGATGTAAGGGGTATGAAAAAAGTAACGTACAGTAAACTTGCACCTAGGAAAAATTCAATATCATTTACACCTTTTTTTTAATTTTTATAAATCTATTGAATACTCCCCTCTCATACATATATTGTATTAAAAGAAGAAAAAAAAGCTTCCGTAATTTCACTTTTATTTAAAATGTTTATCGCACATTAATCTTTTTGCATATTGACAGTCCCGTCCCAAACATCCATTCAACTGCACTGCCAATGAAACTGGCATGAGGTTCAGTTTGTGGTAATCAATCTGTTAACAATTTGCAACTTCCATAAACTTACCAATGAACTCGTATTGCTAAAAAAAAATAACAAACAATAACCAACCAAAAATAAAAATCTAACATTTAAACTTTTAACAAACAAGACAATAGAAGAAAGAAAATGCTACTTTTTTAAATAAAATGCATGTTTTAAAATTTTTAATTTTTGCCTTAACAAAAAGAACAACAAACAAACCACCACCTGTTTGACCTTAACAAATGAACTTCCAAAATATACATACATAATTATAAACCAAAATCGAAACCTGTTCCATGTCTGATGTCTAAAATCTCCATTCAAAATACTTTCTACCAATAAATACTTTATTATTTACAACAACGGTTTCTTTTTTTTTGTTGCTATTTTTAAGTATTAAGTACTCATTTTGTCGTGTTTGCCTGCCATCTCTCTCTTTTAACGGTTTAATATTAGCGAAGTGGCTAAAATTTATCATTTAGCAGAGAACGGCGAAAAATTTTCGCACGAGTCTTTTTGTGCTTGTTTGTAACCGCAACGAACCCAAAACATAAAATGTTCAATGCGCCGCTGCTGATGCAGATGATGTTGCTGACGGTGGTGGAGTGTCAGAGTTGTTTGTTCATTGTTGCTGCACTTACTCGCCCCACTCGATTGTGGAAAGTGAAAGAAAAGGCGGCATTGTTTTCGTTGGATGCAAACAACCAAATTAAATAAAATGAGGAAAAAAGTAAAAAAGTTGCAAAAATAAAGCAGCATAAAGAAGCAGAGGTTCCTAAACAGAACTTTTTAATTTTTCAATAAGAAAAAGTCTTGTTGAAAAGTACCTTTTTGAATAAATAACAAACAAGCCATTTCAAAACAGTTCCTTTTTTGAAAAATAACCTTTTTAACAAAAAGTTTACTTTAAAAGGTAAAATTTTGAATACAATTTTTATTTTAAAACAAAAAGTACTATTTGAAACAATACGTCAGTTTAACACAAAAATTTTATAATTCTCTAAGTCATCTTCTTCGGGCAAAAAGTGTTGCTTGGACAAAAATATATATTTTTTAAGGAATTATTTAAAATTTCGAAATGCACTTATTTTTTTATAAAAAGTACTTTTTGTAACATATTTGGAATAAAAATTTACTTTTATTAAAAAAAATTATTTAGGCCCTAAATTTGTAAAACGCAAACGCAACGCCAGAAATTATATTGAAAGCAAAAACAAAATCGAAAATATTTCATAATTTTGTTGTTGTTTTCTATAGAAATGTATATTGAATTTTTAAATTTTAAACGCTGCATATCTTGTGGCGTTGATAATTTTTAAACGCAATATGTATTTATGTAGAAAGCAGCTACAAAATTTTGACAAATTTTTGACATTGTTTTTGCTTTCAATATTATTTTTGGCATTGCGTTGCGTTTTACAAATTTAGGGCCTAATAGTCAAAAAAAAGTACTTTTTGAGCAAAAGCCACAAAATGTTTCCATTTCTTTAATTAAATATTTTAAATAGAAAATATTTTTTCTTACAAAAAGTATGAATAGGACCTTTCTCTAGAAATAAAACCTTGTTAACAAAACGCATGTCTTACGAATAAAAATTACAGTTGCAAATAAAATTATCTTTTTAAATGAGAAGCAGGTTTTTTAATAAAAAGTTCCTTTTTAATTTAAAATTATTTTTTAAGAAAAAGTAAATAGTTTCATTGATAAAAACTACAACTTTAAATAAAAAAGAACTTTTTAACATTTGAGCAGAAATTTACTTAATTTTTTAAGGAAAAGTACCTTTCAAAGAAAAAGGTAAATCCTTTAAAAAGGAGCTTTTTCAAGAAACAGTACACGAAAGGAGCTTTTGTTCTAGTTAAAAAATTCTTTAATAAAAAGTGGTTTTTGCAAAAAAGTACGTTATTTTGACTATAAATTATTTTTTTTAATTAAAGGAAACTTTTTTATACAAAATTCATTTTTACAGAAGAAAAAGCTTTTTTTCGGAAACTAAATCTATAAATAAAAATGAAAAGTACTAAATTAAAAAGCACGTCTTTAAAAATAAACTGCTTTTTGATTTTTTCCAATAACAGAAAACATTTTAAGTAAAAGTTAAAAGTACCTTTTTGATTGAAATGATTACTTTTTGAATAATAGGTACTTTTTTTGGCAAGTAAGAAGTTTTTTTATAAAGGAACTATTTTGAATAAAAATAAATTCTCTGAATAAAAACTGTTCTTGCGAACAAAAATGCATTTTTAATAATATCTCTGGAAAAAGTTTTTTTTTTAAATTAAGGTATATTTTTGTTTAAAAAAAAGTATTGGAATGTACTTTCCCAGTAAAAACTTCGCCTACAAAATAATGTGTTGAGTAATCAGAAAAACATAAGAGCACTACTTACAATTCTAGGGAAAGAACCAATGAATTTTACAAGGGATGTCCCAAAATGAACTCATTAAAAAGCAAGTCATTATTTTTTTTTACTACATACATCTAGAAATAAGTAGTTTTAGAAGTTGTTATAAAAGCAGTTAAAGAAGAAAGCTTCTAAATAATGAGTGAGAGAAGCTATTAATTTTGAAAAAGTAAGCGAAGTTTTTACTGGGTGAGTAATCAGAAAAACATAAGAGCACTACTTACAATTTTACTGAAAGAACCAATGAATTTTACAAGGGATGTCCCAAAAAGAACGCATTCAAAAGCAAGTCATTATTTTTTTACTTTAATACATCCAGAAAAAAGTAGTTATAGAAGCTGTTATAGATGTAGTTATAGAAGAAAGTTGCTAAATAATGAGTTAAAGAAGCTATTCATTTTGAAAAAGTAAGCGAAGTTTTTACTGGGTTTTTAGCAAAAATTTTCCTTCTTAAATATATCAAACCTTTTAAATAAAAATCATATTTGTGGAAAATAAAAATTGCGAATTAAGCACATTAAAACGAAACTTATTAATGAATTTCTTACTCCTAAGAAAAGCTACTACTAGTACTACTTTTTAAAAAAAAGAAATTGTAATAAAATGAAAAGTACCTTTCTGCAAAGTTAAGATCCACTGCTTTGCATAATCATGGTTTATGTTCACGAAAAACGTAAAACCAAACAAATCCAACTACTAAATAAACAAATCAGCAATTTTGTTTATAATAATTTAAGTAAAATTAATGCAGTTCATTGACTTCGAATACGTATTTCGTATAATCAACAACAACGTCATCTCCATCACCAGTAAAAACTGACTATGACGATGTTTTGCAATCATCATCAATAAATTGATGTAAAACTATTAAATCATTCATAAAATATATTTCGTGCTTTGTTGACTTCTTCAATTAAGAGAAACCATTTTCTACAACAAAGAGGAACTGTGGCAGGACTTAATGGGAAAATCATTTTAAGAAAAAACAAAAAAGACATAATAATGTATGTGTTTGCTTGTAAAGTTTATGATCTCATTTTGTTTAAACATTTTTCATTTACCCAACTTGTGGACTCTTTTCGGTTGCAAAATTAATTGAAATATTTGTCTACATATTTTTGTTTCGAGAGCACTGGTAATTTTAAGCTACTTTTTGAATGGCAAAATATACTAATTTCTGCTAAAGAGTTAAAAACATTTTGTTTAATAATGAATTTTTTGAGTAACAAGGTAAATTTTACTTTAAAGCAAGTAAATTTGCTATATTCGGCTGTGCCGAATCTTTTATATGATCCACCTAGAATTACAATATTTCATGAGGGGCTTATATGGGATCTTGTTACCGAAATTAAATCAAATATGATGATTTGTTTCAGAATTATTATAAGGAGTGTTAAAGTAATTTTCAGGAGGAGATAATCCTCCTTATGCAAAAAATAGTTAAAGTTCACATGAGTTAACCAACACATTAAGCCCATATACTTTAGCTGGCCTTAACGTGTTGTTTATTTAATGCTTCTTAAATTGCTTTTCGAAAGGCCGCTTTATACGAGACGTATGATAAATTATAGACCGATAAACAATATCTATATTTGTAACGCTCTAAGTTGTATTCAAATGTATTGTATTCGCAGAGTGGGGCCTATGGTAAATTACGGACCAATCTTTATGAAATTCGCTAGAGTGTATTTTAATCTTATGAAACTGTGCCAGACTAAATTTCACTACAATATCATTATTCGTTGCGGTTTAAGGCGTACTAAAGTGTTTTCCAAAAGTGGGCTTCATATTGGACTGATCATCACGAAATTTGCTAGTATGATTTATTGTCATGGCTTTCAATCCCAAACTTAAGCAGAACTAGAAAGAATTTGACACCAATACTGCTCTCGTTCCAAGGTGCACGTGATTTCAAGAGACTGACAGACAGACGGACGAATAGACAGACGGACATGGCTAAATCGATTTAGATCCCAAAATATAAGTATATATTTTATGCGATCTTAGATGAACATTAAAAAAGTTTCACTTGGAATGGCTAAAGCCTTAACCATGTAAAACGCAACGCAACGCCAAAGAATTATATTGAAAGCAAAACCAAAGTCATAAATATTTCATAATTTTGTTGTTGCTTTCTATAGAAATTCACATTGCGATTTAAAATTTCAAACGCTGCATAGCTTGAATTTCTATAGAAAGCACCGAAGCCGTGGCGAGCATTTGGTCGATATTTCGTTTCACACATAACTGTTAAAGATTCTACTATAATAATAAAAAAAATTAAGATAATTCTCTAAAAACGTTTTGTTTTATTAACAATTACCATCGTGCGTTTTGGTTTGACCACCTTTTATAGGAAGTGTGGGAAAGGTCTCGCCTCTTCTAATTTAAAGTAACCTTATTTATAGCAGTTACACCTGTGGTGAAGGGTATAAATAATATACATGGTTTTTTTTTATTTTTTTTGTTAATATGACTGATTTTTAAGTTTTCCAGAAAAATCAAGCTTTTTTAATGTCGAGATTTTTACCAATTTCAATCTGGCAAGCCTAGATGGAGGGTATATAGACTATTGACCTGTTTATAGCCTTTTCATACTTGCGTACATTTTGGAGGACCGCATGGAAGATGTTTAAAATATGAAACGTGCATTTACACTTGCAACATCTACTTTCAATCAAAAATGTCACCATTTCTAAAAAAATTGTTTCTTACTTTTTTCTAAAAAAGTGCTAAAACTTTAAAAGAAAACAACAAATAAAGAGAAAGGAACAGCTGTTAAAATGTTGAGTTTAAAGGCGCTTTTACACGATCTGTATTTAGCAGTGTACTTGTCAAATTTCCCACTGCAAAATCGTACATGTCCTGTAAACGCAAAAAAAAATTTTCTTTTGTAAATGGCAGATGGAATTAGAAGTGTAAAATTTTTTAATAAGAGCGTGTTCTATATTGATCTGACAAACCATCTGACATCAGCTTTAAAGTGAATAAAAATATAAATATGTAAATATTTTGCTGTTATGAGCGATTTTAGGTTATGTCAGATGAAACCAAAAACGAACGTGTGAAAGAAAAAATTATAAACCTTCTGTATTTGTCAATTTTGAGAGACATGTGCAATTACAAATGGATTTAACATCTGGCTTACCGATTGCAAAATACAGATCGTGTAAAAGTACCTTAAGATCTGTACATTTCTTATGGGAAGATGTTAACATCTTAGCAAATTGATGGTAGATGTTAGATGTTGACAACCCTGAAGGAAACCCGGGTGCAAGTCACCAGTTTTATCGACTATTTTAGTGACATCGTCAACGCAGTGTCTACACTATACTACACTACATATGCCACTATCTTTGCCTTTAATACGAAAAAAAATAATATAAATAACAACTGAGAAGTATAATTCCTATAAAAGCTAAAGCAATAATAAAAAAAGATTGTTATGAATTCGTATTCGTACCAAAAGTGTAGACTAGATTTACTAAAATGTACTAGTGATTTTCTGGTTCCAATGTCTACATATGTTCCCAAAAGAACCACCTAGCCAATAGTACCAACGTCAGTAGTAGGTTTTCAATGACACGCACATGTTAAATGTCTATAGTAAATAACATTGTCTGGGGTATAATAAGTCACTAGTACTGGTGACTGTGTCAATAGTAAATCAGTACAGAATCACTTGTGACATTTTATGCAGGGAATTGTGAAAATGCAATTAACAATTTTGAATATTAACGTTTCAAAACTGAGTGATTTTTAATATAAACGTTACCGTTTCAAATTGTTAAGTAGATATTTAAAAAATTATAACGAAAATCCTTCCTTTTAATAGGCACTTTCTCTTGTTGAAGTAAAAAGTGGACCAGTTTCAGTACTTTCTAAAATCTGTGGTTTTTTTTCGTTAATTTAAGTGTTTAAAGTGATTTTAAAGCTTTAGTCCTTTTACCCTTTTATAGGGTACTTTAATTTCGTTTTTGCAACATATTTTTTTGCAGTTATTTAAAGTATGCTATACACACGCACTTCTCTTGTCGCCCATAAAACTCATAAAGTTCACATGTTTTATTAGTTTTATTTAATTTTAGTTTTAATGTTCTTTGTTGTTTTCTAAAATTGCCCATCCATCTCCTTGCCCGTTCAACTGGTTGTCGTTCGTTTAATTTAAAATTTCTTGTATTTTAAATTTTTTCATTAAATGATATCATTTGAATTTGTAATCGTAGACACAGACAGATATTTAACTTAATATTGTATGTACATACCCGTATGTGGTTGTATTTCGATGAGTGTGCACCATAATAATTCTATTTTATTCGATCATAATTTTTCATATCCAAAGGGAGCACTTCATTCATGTACTATAATACTAATTGTACAGTTAGATCTGTTTAATTGTTAGGACGATTTAAAAACTAACAAAAACAAAAAACAATAATGAATTTTGCATTTTCGTTTTTTCTTTATTTATTTTTTTTACTTGTGGTATTGTGGTTGGTTCACTTCCCTGCCCCTTCTGCCTCTTAAAAATGCAGTTTAACACATGTTTAATTATTTGCTAAGTAAATAAAAGTACAAAAACACATGAAGTGATGTAGGAAATAAACAACAACAACAAAAATGAGATAAATGCACTTAACACATTATCATTGTTAACGATCGTATATAGAAGTTATTGTAGTTTGAATATAATATCATCATATGATCAGGCTTTTGCATCATTAGCGCCAACGAAAACAAAAATTTAGTAAATAGAAATATTCCCACGAGGGGGTGCACAAGTGTGGTTGGGTGTTTTATTTTATTTCTTAAATGATTAATTTGCTTTTAGTTTCAATTGCTTTAATAATGTCAATCAAAAAAGATTTAACACATTTAGTTTTTCTCTCTCTCTCTCTCTCTCTCTCTCTCTCTCAGCCTTAGGTTTTCTTCAATTTGAAATCTTTTATTTTAAAGTATTTGAACAAGTGTAACAAATTTGATGGCATCATCTAAATAGAGGCTACGCAGTCTAATCAAAAATTGTACAGGGGATCTTGTGAAAAGCTGTTTTAACTTGATTTCTTTGAAGACCACAAATCAAAGAGGGTTAAGGGGCAAAATAAACGATACAAACGGCTTGGCAAACACACACTTTTCGTTTGCGAATAAACGACACAGGCAAATTATTATTATTTTTTAATAAATTTTAATAAAAATATGTTTATCCTTGTTCATTTTAATGCTTCTTCTTCACCTTCTTACTCTGCATAATTTTCACTAAAATGAATTTAGTATTTGGTAGCGCAAACAATTTGACAAAAAGCTAAAATTTTTGTACGAAAACCAAAAAGATTTTGGCTTGTTTGCCAGGCCGTTTGTGTAGTTAATTTGGCCCTTTAATGGCCACTTTTAAAAGATGTTGCACATGTTTAAGTAACATACTCCAAAAAAATCAGTTGCAGTCAATACCTTTAACTCGACAGAGTAATCAGGAAATCAGTAATCACGTGTTAGATGTGATTCATACCCCTAGTCGCGTCTTTAAAAATTGATTTTACACTGCTTGTGGGAAAGTTCGGCCTGCTGGCGGATCCGCCTAGTTGCTGTTGCTATTCAACAGATGCGGATGTTAGCAGTGGAGGTAATATAGCTCCAGCTCCTAAGCAAGGGGTAAGCGTACTGGTTTCTGCTGAAATTTCATACTTTTAAAATTAACCCCTAAACACATATGTAGCGTAATGTGCCACTCACACTATAGGGATGCATTGAGTACACGTAATGTTAAGAGTACCGTGGCTTGAGGCCAACTCGGCAGATATCCACGATAATCATTCACTGAAGTCTATCTTTCAATTTCTGTTTTGTAAAAGGGGTCTTTACCATGAACTTTGTATAATCGACGATATTTAAAATTTTGTTTTGCTTTATCAAAAATTTCATGTTGTAAATTCCTTCCTTCACTAAAATAATTTAATGAAAAAAAATTCTTAAATAAATATTCTCTTAAAATTTGTTTGTTGGAAGCAGAAGTGTTAATAAATATAACAAAGTGCTAGACTTTAATAAATTTAATTTAATTTAATTAGCACAAAAATTAAAACACGCATATTTTTACACAATAAACGTAAAAATGTGTTGATAACACTTTAACAGATTATTAAACATAATTATCACATTAATTAACTGATGATAGGTCTGTCTGCGTACACATATTTTGCATCATTTTGTGAAAAATGTTGCAAAATATTACAAAATGTTGTCTGTGTACTCCAAATCTCTTGCAGCGAGAGAGCCAAAAAGAAAATTTTTTGACAGTTGGAAGTTAGAGAACTTACAAAATGTTACTGGAGAAATTTCCTCTTGCAAGATTTTGCAACTAGTTTGAACAGCTGTTTTTATTACGTGTGCCAAGATAGCGTCGAATTTGGGAATATAAAAACCGGGAAAACAAAATACCCAAATTATGGTCTTTTGCAGAATAACAACAAAAAGTTAGCGTCGAATTTAGGAATTTAGGGGGATTTCCAAAAGTAAAAAAAGTTAGCGTCAAATTTGGGAATTTAAAATGGGGAAGTAAAAATAACTAATATTTTTAATAAAAATACAAAAAATAGTTAGCACAAATAAAAAAAATACACATTTAGGAACAAAATAAGCAATGCGTGCAAAAAATCGTTCGGTTAGTTCCCGAGATATTTGGGTGCATCCAAAATGGTCAGTACAAAGCTTTACTGATTTATCCCTTGGAACACAAGCTTTTGCACGGTATAAAGGCTGAGTTCCAAAACGGCGGTTGCAAAGCAACTATCTTTTTTAAATGCATGCTACAATGCAACCGTGTAGGTTATTACAATTCTATTTGTCTCAATGTGCACCAAAAAAGTATTTAATGAGAACATAATACAAAAGCTGTGCATTATTAAACTTGAATATACATTTTTGACTTGTGCTGCAAAGTATATTGATGTTTTGGAACTCAGCCAAACTGTATATATTCTGCAAAAAATCGAACCCAGAAATCTCGGGAACGGAACGAACGATTTTTTGCACGCATCGCTCATTTTGTTCCAAAAAGTTAATTTTTTTTAACTATTTTTTGTATTTTTTTTAAAAATATTAAATATTTATACTTCCCCTTTTAAATTCCTAAAATCGACTCTAACTTTTTGATTTCATTCGGTAAATCCCATTATTTGGGTATTTTTGTTTCCCGGTTTTTAAATTCCCAAAAGTCGCTATTTCGTCGACGCTATCTTGGCACACGTAAATAATTTTTGTGAAATGAAAATAAAAATTGAAATTTAACAATGGCAAAGGTAAGTAGTTCGAATTGTGTTGATTTTTAATTAATTATTTTTGAATTTACCGCGAGAATTCACTTTTGCTTACACATATGCTAAATGTTGCTTTGTCATTTCAATTGCCTACACACCGATCAGCTGTTTTCTTGCAAGATTTCACTGGATTCTGTCTGCGTACTTTTTGAGATATTTTCAGCCGACAGAGTAAAATTGGTCTTACTCTCCCAAAAAAATTTACTGAGTATTTGCTACTGGAAAAGTACGCAGACAGACCTGATAATAACGATAATAAAGTAAATATAAGAAAAGTTGTGTTTTTTTGCTCAAAAAAGTACTCGTAATTAAGTTCACGCTATTTGTTAATGAAAATATATAGAATTCTGCGCCAAACGAATTTCCCAGAAAAGTATTATTTTTATATGGTTGCCACCGAACATGTTATGGTTAATAATAAAAAAAATTTGTTAACTACTATAGTACCACCACATAACTGTAATGGTTTTAAATTTTCAATGATTAACATGTTGTGGTTGAAAAACAACATTACTAATTTTAGTGGTTAACGTGGTTAACAATGTACTGTAATTATTAGCCGTTACATGTTCGGAGCGAACTAGAATATAGTTGTGGCTTCTTGATGGCGGTCTAACTTAACCAGTATTTGGCTGTCGGTGGCAATAATATGGGTTAAGTAACCATCTTATGTTCAGAATGTTTCGCTAAAAAATTTTTATTGCAGGTGACCAGATTGGAAATTGTATTTTTTTAACATGCTGTCTTGACTAGCCATCGCTTTGTTAAAACAACAAATAATTTCTTGTGAACACAAGAATTTGGATAGTGAACACCAGTGTTCGAAAATAAAAACAGAACATTATTTAGCGCTCGGCTCACGCAACCAGGAACGAAATATATTTTTTTAGTGTTTGTGTAGACGAACACGACCCTGAATACCGTTCGTAACTATTTTTAAGGGAGAGCAGAACACTACATGATGCTCGGCTCTCTCTTGAAAATAGTTACGAACGGTATTAAGGGTTGTGTTCGTTAAAAAAACAGAACAATTTTAATGATACTGTAGACAAACACAATATATTGTTACGTTTCTGCCTTTCAATAACGTTTTGGTTTATTTCCTTTATAATAAACCGTCTCGAGTTCTTTATTGCACTTTAATAAAGTTAAAAAAAAAACACAACGCTTCAAACACTGTTTACACTTTCCACAACTTTATTTAGTACTAAGTCACTTTAACAACAGTAATTTATAGCTTTTATTTAAAAACAACTATAATTTTCTCCGCGTTATACATACGTTATTGACAAAGTCTGAACTTAGAATGATCTTACTATGCTAGCCGCCGCAAGTATTTAAACTGCCATTCGGCCATCTAGAACCTTCGAAATGTTTTTCGGAGGTTCGAGGCTTTACTATTCACCACTCTTTACGACTATTTGATTTATGGCGGCACTTATGTTTACATAATTTCGCCACTTATACTGAAGCTTTTTTAACGGTCATTTCGAGGGCTTTCTGCACATTGCGATTGAAGTGTACTAAATTATAACAATTTTTAATAACAATGTAAACTAATAAAATTACTTACAAATACCAAATAACTAATCAATACAAAATAACTTCTTAATTAATAATTACAACTAATTCTTAACTAAAGTTACTTTCGTAACAATATTAATGTTCTATAATGTTTCTTTTTTTTACATTGATAAAGAAATGAAAATACAAAAAATTTTAGCAACTGCCGCAGCACGAACAGATTGTGTGTGTATTATGTATATGTTTTGTTTGTGTAAAATTATTTTGCTGGATTTTTGTTTTTTTTTTTCGTTTGCGTACTTTGTACTTTGTAAAAAATTTTTAATTTTTTTGGCAGACAAAAGGGCGCTACATATACCTGAAATGAACGAACATTAATGAGCTGAACCGAACACAATGAAGTTTGTGATTTAAAAAAAAACCGAACGGAATTAAATGTTCTCATCTTTTGTTGAGTTTGATAAAAACAGTATTATTTTTGTGTTCAAAAGATGACAAACAAGGAACCGTTATTTTTTAATGATTATCTACACAAACACTATTAGCGTTTGTGTTTTCCACAAATCTACCGAACGGAACACTAAGACCCCTTTCAGACTCGGCAAGTTACTTATGCAGGTCTGTTGCGCAAGTCTTGGTTTGTAGATGTCAGTGGTAAGGTCGGGTTAATGGAAAAAGAACTGAGTACAGACTTTGTTGTACTCGGCAAGTGACTTGCGCAACTAACTTGCCGAGTCTGAAAGGTGTCTAAGGAGCAATATTTAGGGTCTATTTTCGAACACTGGTGAAGACTGCTTTTGTTGATCTTTTGTTCTTGTTAAAAAGGCGTTGTTAAAACAATTGTTTGCACAACTATTTCTAGCATCACTGCAGTATTGCCAAATAACAAAAAAAAAACGCCATCTTGATTGTTATTGTCGCTTTTTATATGGGTTTGCTTGCCACACGTTTTCCCCATATCGAAGAAAATAAACAATAGTGCGTCGCTAATTCTGTCAGGTTTTGTTCTTGAGCAAACACAACAATGGAAGGTCTGGACGGCGTGTAACGTGCTGTGCCACACTTAAATATTAAAATCAAAGATAATTTGCTGTAGAGCTGCTTTTTTTAGAGGATGGTAAAATGACAAAAGAGTGATGACTCCATTTCTAAGATGAAACTGACGAGTAAAATCATGTTCTATACATGGAAGTTTTCAATCTTAAGGAGTTGTACAGCAGTAGTCCATAATCATAATATAGTTTTTTCTGCGTGTATTTTCTCAATTACTTGTAATTTTAACTAATTGTTTTGATTCTAATTAACTGATTGTCCTTGCTTTCCTTTCAATTACATGTAAACTAAATTGACTTATTTTAAACAACTGTAATTGAGTTAGATTTCGCCTTTAATTACAGGGAAATGGAAATGTAATTAAAACCGTTTAACAGCAATTACCAAATGTAATCGAGCGCTCCAGCTTTATATGTATTTGAATAAATTTTACACACAATTTGTTTTTTTCCTTTTTTTCTCTCACTAACTTATACAAATGGGCGTGGCCGTTGCTACAATTCAATTACATATTAAAATTGCATTTTTTTCTTATGAATACAAAAAAAAAATTGCATAATTGATTGTTGATTTATGCGTGCAACAAGCACATGACGCACAAAGTAATACTTTTTATAAAGTTTATTTCTGCAATAAAAATATATTTGTTTATGCATTCTTTTGTTTAAACGCGTTCGTACTCGTTGGATTGAAATTGTTAAATTTCAGTTAAAATAAACTCAAAAATAGCAGTCGGTTTTGATTTTCTAAATTGAAAACTAGACATTTTGCTTACAAGAGTGTAAGATAGATATCCCAGGCTATTTATTGCGTGCCACAGTTTTTTTTTTATCTTTTTGTTATAAATTTAATGTTTTGTAATTTTCTTTTATTACAGACAAAGAGAAGAAAACAATAATAAAGTAACACATGAAAAAAAAAAATCAAGTAAAAAAATTTTATCTTAAAAATACAAATCAAATACTCTGCAGAATGTAAAGGGTGTTTTTTTAAAAGGCAGATAGAACTTGAAATTGTAAAATGTAGCACAAAAAATTCAATTTTATTCGAAAAAAAAGTTTCTTAATCGCAAGATCAATACAAGACATTAACATTTGAAGTGGTTTCGGGAATATGGGCGCGGTTTGTAGTAGACCAATTCTAGAAAAGGCGTTCATAAATCCAAAACTTTTGGTTGTATTGAAAAATTGTTGGCTTTACGCTGGATTTCCACGTAGCATAACAATGGCGCAATAATTGCTGATATTGCTGGAGAGCACGTGAAATTCCTTTGCCATAAACAAATGTACAGAGAAATGAAATGCCAGATAAATGACAACTGATTGCTAAGCAATAATTGCTCAAGCAATCAGAAGAGCAATCATTGCGCAATGGATTTCCACTCATGGCAATATTCGGTCCACACGTCGCAAATTTAATGGAACAATCAAATTTTCGTTATCCGCGATAAATATTGCTACACCGAGACCCGGGGTTATATAAATACAAATCTTAAATAAGAGGGCCTAAATGTAGGTGCCTAAAAAACCACATTGCAAATCTGTAAAAAAAAAATTGTTTTGGAAAACTTTCGTATTTATGAATTTTGCACAAAATATCGGGGCTGAAGTGCACTTTACGGGGCGTACGAAAAAAAAATTAAAAAAAAAAAAAACCAAAATTAATATTTAAGGGGGCTGAGGCCCGTGGGGACCCCTGGGTCAAAAAAACCGCCCCGCCCACTGAATGGTATGTGTGGGTACTCAAATTAAAGGTAATTGTGCAACAAAAACGAAAATAATAAAATTTTGGGTGGGCGGCACTTCAAGGGCCCTCTGGGGCAAAAAAAGTTTCCCCCAATAACACTTATGTATATCTGTGTGGGTACTCAAATTAAAGGTAATTTGCTCACGATTGCCAATATGTATTTTGTTTTTGTATTCGTTTAATATTTTCCTCTCTAGGTTAATTTATGTATCTTTTATAGGTATGCAGAGAAGTTTTAGTTAGCGAAAGCGGTCTTTGTTATACCATAGAGGAGAAAATCCTTGCGCCCGGCCGAAGGCCGGCTATACAGAAAAGCTTTAGTTAGCGAAGCCGGTCTTTGTTATACCATAAAGGA
Source organism: Pollenia griseotomentosa (assembly GCA_963931875.1). Lineage (NCBI taxonomy): Eukaryota > Metazoa > Arthropoda > Insecta > Diptera > Polleniidae > Pollenia > Pollenia griseotomentosa. The sequence continues at coordinate 27,460,240 of OZ007564.1, forward strand.
GAAAATCCTTGCGCCCGGCCGAAGGCCGGCTATACAGAAAAGCTTTAGTTACAAAAAAATAAAAAATCCCGCGATTTTTATACAACATTAAAAAAGCCAAATAAAAACAAAATATTTACAATCGTAAGCAAAATACCTTTCATTCGAGTACCCACACATAGTTATAAGGGTGGGAGGGGCAATTTGTTTACCCCCCAGAGGGACTCAGAAGTCCCGCTCGACCTAAATTTTATTAATTTCGTATTTTTTACACAATTACCTTTAATTTGAGTACCCACACATACCACTAAGTGGGCGGGCCGCTTTTTTTGATCCATGGGGTCCCAGGGGCCTCAGCCCCTTAAATTTTAATTTTGGTTTTTTTCTTTTTTTATTCCAGAGGGGGTCCAATTTTTTTTTTTTTTTTCGTACGCCCCGTAAAGTGCACTTTTGCCAATATCGGAACTTGGGTCAGAAAATATGTTCTGGTTCACACGGGCGGAACCTGGCAGATATTTAATGGGCTAGAATAGGGTTACGCCTACGAAATGGTGATCGATTTTTTAGAAGTATTTTTACTGGAAGGAGTTATGCTCTATCGAGATGAAAATTTTCTTGCAATCCGGACTCTTTTAATAAACATTTTTTTGTAACTTCTAAGACACACAAAACCTTTGGGCCGATAACGGACAACAGCACCATTTTTATTTTATTCTATATTTTAAGATGTGGGGCGTTGTCTTATTTCGCTGCTTGCAACTCAAGGGCAGTTGCCATCCTTAATCGGCCTATTCATTTTTACAGCTTAAGAGCTTATAAGTTTAAATTTATACGAAACTTTTTTTGCTCTAAAATCTTTTAAAACAAAATAGTAACACAGAAAAAATTCGTGCCAACTTTTTTTAATTTAACCATTAATCAATAATTAAATCAACTTTAATTAAAATTGTAACCATTGAATTAAACTTTTATTTATATCACCAACATAACTGCAGAAAATGTTGTTAATATCAAAAAATATTGAATTGATACTACATATTTATTTGTTTACTGCTGCAAAATTAATAAATTTTTTTAATAATATCACAAATTTTTTTATTGAAATAAATTTTTATATATTTTAGTGTAAAATTATAATTAAGCTTCGTACGGTAATAAGATCTTACAATGTTGTCATTAAAATTGACTAAAAATGTCTTGCAACTGTGTGAACATTGTACGCTATTTTCATTTGGCAGATGTGTTAAAAAATTACAACATTGTTAGATCTGACCATACGAAGCTTTAGTATTGTGGTTAATTTATTGATCTATTCATGGTTTTTAACCCAAATTTTGATATTTTAATTAGGCTGAAGTTCATCAAATTTAATTTTTATTAAATTATTTTTATGAAGAAAGGAATTTTACAACATGAAATGAATTAAAATTTATTGGTAATCTTTCATTCTTGACTGAGCTGGGAACCGAACCCAGACTTTCACGGACAGGTTACCCTTACATGTTTCGATTGCAACCACTCAATCTCTTCAGAGGGGTTTGCAGTTTAACACTCACAGCCATTGACGACTGCTGTCAGTCAACAGTCAAACATCAATCTTTAAACCAAATTGTATTTAACCTTTCACAGAAAAAAATTTGGTGCCAGTAAAAGCATTAATCACAAATAAAATAAATAAAATCAGTTTTAATTAAAAGTTTATTAAACGTTTTATCAAGGGAATTAAACTTTTAATCAAGTATATAAAACGTTTAATTGACAATATTAATTTGCACCAGTAAACAAATTAATAATATCAATTAAACGTTTAATTCACTTGATTAAACGTTTAATTCACATGATTAAACGCATAATTCACTTGATAAAATTTTTAATTAAAACTTATTTTATTTTTGATTAAAGCTTTTACTGGCGCAAAATTTTTTTCTGTGTTGGTAGATCGAAATTTGCTTTGAATGATTATCTTTTTTTATTGATTTACATGTTCTTCCTTACTTGTCAAGAATTCTTCTTGAAATACAAAGTACATTTTTCTGTTTTTCATGTTTTTCTGCTTTCTTTTTTCTTGTTCTTTCAGCACAACTTGAAGGGCAAATGTAAGAGCTCGTGCCTAAGTTATTTTCTTGAACTGTTCCTGGTTTTTTATCCAAATTTTTAAATTTTAATTAGGCTAAAGTTCATTAAATTTAATTTTTATGAAGAAAAGTTATTTAAAAATTATAATTTACGAAGAAACTTTGAATTTTAGCAATATAATGTGAAATTTAATTTTAGATCACCCTTTCGCTGTAATATAATAAAAAGAAAACTGTAATTTTTTGGCGCCCGTTGTTCACCGATATTAACTTAAGTGAGTAACATGGTGCTGCGCCCTGGAGGGCTTCTCTTCATTGCGATGCGAAAGCTAAATGCAAAACTTGGTACTCTCTATCAATTTCGCAAAATTTTTTGAAAATGAAGTAATAATTGCAATAAAAATTTAAGATGGCGCAAATTGATAGTAATGAAATGTCAAAATATTAAAAAAAAAAAAAATTTTAATTGAAAAATTTAAATAAAATAAATATTGGTGATTTGCGAAAAGAAAAAAATAAAAAGGTGCGAAAGACAAATTTCCAAACGCATTAAAGAAGGAGTACCAATCACTAGATTTGCTACAATTTTCTTTTGCATCGCAGAGTAGCCTCCTTGAATTTGCGAATCACTGTTCTAACAGACCCTGTTGTGGATTCGTCACACTCCATATGCGGCTAAAGCTGATCCGCTTTTTACCAATTTTTATATGCGCTGAATAAAGCGCTTTATGAGTCAAAAATGTATTGTTTTAAAGTGGAAACTCGCCACATAAAATTCATGTCTGCCGTAAGCGATGTGGTAGGCGAAACTTTTACGTTTCTCTCTTAAAAACCTGCTTCGTTGAGAGCTCGATTTTTTATTGGGATGGTAGCATTGTTCAACCGTTTATCTATATCTGATGATTTGCGAGAGTATACTGATCATAAATATCAAAAAAAAAGGAGCAAAGTATGACAGTTCGTTTGACAGCTAACACTTTCGTAAGTTCTATAGGGCTTAAAAAACACCCTTTATATTAATTCTGTTAGTATAAGTTTGTATTTGCTTAGAATTTTATTTGCCACTTATACTTTGGCAGAGTATAGTGGGAGATTTTGAAAAAAAGGGAAAGAATTTGTAGACTTTTTGTTTAGTTTCTTACAATGAAAAAACAAAGAAATGAAAAATTTGCGTAATATATGAAAACTTCAGAAATCCGAAAAGCCTTTTTGGAAAACCTAAAAAAGTTATTTATTCTTTTTCTTAAAACAACACAAAAAACTTTCATTGGTCAAAAAAAAACCCCCTTGAAGCTATTTTTTGCTTTATTGTAACAGAATTTTTAGATTTTCTAACTTGGTGGCCACACAATCCAGTTTTGCCTTTAATTCCCCGGTGGCGTTTGTGAGCGACATTGTCATTATGACATTTTGATCGATGAATAATCGCACCACAGTCAGTAACAAGTTGATATTTAGGGAGTTATGCATGACAACGGCTTTGCAATGTCACTATTCCCTTAAAAGGAAAAACTAAGCGACATTGTCTGTTATGAATAGATCACGAAGTGATCGCTGCAGGACTTTGTCTGCTACATGTCTCCGTCAATGAATATATCAGAAATAACGGACCGTTTCTTTTTTCTGTTTGTTCTGTTCCATTTATTACTTGAGTATATTCTGTGTTTTCCTTGTCACTCTACCTGAAAAATTCACTAATGAAAGTTGATGATATTGTCTGTTAGGACTCACAAAGACAAAATCAACATTGGTCATCTATGACAGTTTGGACAAATACTTTAAAAATTCATATATGACACCAAAGTAAAATCAACACTTGTCATCGATGATTTAATATTGTCAGCGTTTGTCACGCTGAATCACTATGACGTTCGCCACCGGGTCCATTCAATTTGCAACACACTCTCACTTTTTTACTAACACACTCACACTTTTTAAATTGTCCACGAGATGGCTTTCAATTTTGCCTTTCCATTTGTTTGGCAATTCTACTTTCAATTTAACAGCTGATTACATGTTTGTCTTTATAAATTGTTTTCTTGATGAAATCTTGAAAGTAAATTGAAATCTTGAAATGTAAATTTTGACAAGCAGTATATGTAAAAAACTATCAAAAAAAACTTGATCGTGTGGCCGCAGGGTAAAGTAAACTTCAAAATTCACAAAAAAATATATTTGAATTTTTTAAAGCAAACTCCATCCAGTATTTCCAAAAAAAGTTTTAAAAATTCGAAAACTTTAGTTTTTCGATCTTGTTTCTTGTCAAAAGGAACAAAAATTTTTAAATAAATTATTTTTTGAATATTTTTTTTAATGTGCTATAAAATCTGACGATCCCAGTTTCCCCACTGTGCGGCGTTTGTCTAAGAATACAATTTATATGATTTGAAATTCATTTTAATGTTATTAAACGCTGTCTATCTACGATTTTTTTGTTGTTGTTGTATGTTCGTGTATTACGTGTATCTGAAGTGAGTGTTGCGTTAAAGTACACAAAACAAACTCTTAGATACAAAATATGTTCTCGGTAATGCTTTTCTTTAAACTTTTGTTGTTGTTGTTGCTGTCGATCTTGTTTATTTTGGTCGTTTAAGTTGCAATTTATTCATTGAATTTAATTTTTTTTAATTTTATTTACATTTTGATGATTGTAAATTAACTCTGACGATGAGTTTATGAAGAAAGAACCAAAAAAAAAGCAAATTCAAAGCGAAATCAACAATGATTAGATTTAAACAAGAACTAGACTTTGTGTGAGGGAGGAGCTCTCTGTTTTGCATAAAAAATGCTTAGTTAGTTCATAATTTTTGTAGATCTTTTGATTAACTTAAATTTTTGTTGTTCACTTTTTTTTGTGGGCACTTTAAGTTAAGTTTGGATTACATGTAGACGTTTGAAAGCGTTTAATTGGTCTAATAATTAAGAGTCTGAGAATTTCCACTTTAAATTGATTTAGTGTAGTTAGAAGCGTTTTTAAGGTCAAATCCAAAAAATACAAAAAGTTGTTTTTAACTTAAATTTATCTAAACTTCACCATTTATTTACATTGCAATGTGAGATGAAATATTTATACTCTTATTAAAGACCCGTTTACCCTTTAATACTGAGTTTTACGAGATGTCAAAAACTCATATAAATTTTAAATTTATAAAAATGTGAAAACATTTTTGTCGTATGGCTCTCATTTTTTTTTTTTTAATTTTTCAAAGCGATAAGATTTTTAATTTTATCAGCGTTGTATTTTTATAGAACCACAAGAAAAATAAATGACGTATTAAAGGAATAGGAAGGACTCTTACAAAAAAAGCTTTATAAAATACATAACTGAAATTTATTTCATAGAATAAATTCGAAAAATAAAAAATGTGGATTATTATATTTTTCTAAAAAAAATCCAAAAATATAAAAATAAATATAAAATTTTAAGTGTTTTCTTTCAAGTTTACATCACCCATATTTGTAAAAACATAGATGAAAAAGTATGAAAAAAGTAAATTCGTTTAAACTTTTCCATCCTTGATGAAAACACCAACAACAGTTCTGGAAAAATTTGCTGCCAGCATCAGAATAAACATGATTAAATATCAAAGAAATATATATATTTTTTTGTTAGCTTCTCACTCTTATTTATTTTATAGTATCCGTTAAAATCATACCCAAAAATTAAAGCGGTCCTTAAACAAAAATATAAATTATTCTTTATATTGAACCCTGCAGATAACGAGACTAGTCCATACATGCATGTAAAGAGTAGTCCATAAAGGAGTAGGAGTACTCCAAAACTACTCGAAATATATGGGTAAAAGGTGGTCCATTTAACATTACGAAGTCCTAGGAGGGGATCATATAACCCACCGAAGTAGTCCCTTAACTACTCCATGCAGTACTAAAGTGGGTTAGTTTTAAAACTACTCCATGTCATTACAGTATGGAGTACACTAAAGCGGTAGTTTAAGCATTTTTCATTTTTTACTAATCGCCTTTTATGGCGTGCCCTGTAGTCTATTATTGCTATTATTAAATATATTTACTTGGTATTTTTAATTTTTTTACCTTTTTTTCACAAATTTCATAAACTTTCACTTTTAAATAAACAATTAATAATGGACACCATCAGGGCTACCAATGTGTTATACTGTAAACTATAGAAAAGTATACATCATGCAGTTGTTGGCAGCACTGCATGTTAATTTCTTATAACATGGTCCATATTATGCTATAAACACAATCAAGTCCACCGACCATCGACTACAAGATGTCAAAAATAGAATACATGCGTGATTATGAGAATAATTCTTTTAGCCGCTACACGACTATCGACTACACGGCTACTTTTGTAGCCCGTATCCAACTTAGGCTAATTTCTATTTTTCTTGGCTACAAAAAACGGATAAGTGCTGCCAGTACAATAAATGCATGAAATGGTGGTTTTAAAAACGCAATACATTAAATATCGGTATTAAAAACGCGAAAAACTATTATAGTGGCACCATTGAAAAATAAAAATCTTCTGTTCATTTGTTTACATTTTTCATTTACTTTTTATTTGAAGGACACAAGTTCGATAAAATCCTTCTTCATCTCGCGTTATATTTACTGGCCGGACCCACCATCTTCGGTTACTTTTGTTCTGATGTTTTTTATACACTTCATACACTAAAAAGTCGTTGTTTCCACTATTTTAGCAATAGTACTTATAAAGTTAATTAAATTTTCTTGAGACATTTGAAAATGTTTTTTTTTCACACAAATTCACTTAAAAAAATCAAGTTTGTTTTGTTTTGGTTAACTTTAATACATATGTATGTCAAAACAGATGTTTATTTTTTGTAGTTAGTGGTCGGTAGTCGTTAAAAGAATTAAGTAGCTGGCGACTTGGCTATTTTTGTAGCCAGCTATTTTTGTAGTCGGTAGTCGATGGTCGGTAGCCTTTGATTGTGTTTATAGCATTACAGTAGATTGTACCATGTTGTAAGTAGTCCATTTAAGCCACAACAGACCACGTAGTCCAATATTATCTGTAGGGAATAAACAGCTGGTTTATTTTTCACAAAGATATTTCATTTTATTTCGAGTGTAGAAGCAAAATGTAATTAAAAAGATTTTCTATTCGATTTTTTGACAATCAGATCAAAAATGATTGGATTTTGTGAAAGCAAAAATCGTTAGGCTTGTTGAAAAGTGTAAAAGGGGCTTTACTTATCGTAGAAAAAAGATGAGACAAGTGCTCTGGCTAAGGAATATAAGAAACTGAACGGTGCTAAAAACAATTAGTGATCTATAATTTTTAATATGTATAAATGTATGTATGCACTGCTATGCTTAAGATGGATTCAGCTGAATTTAAGGTAGTGGCACCTTAGAGATCTTCACGTTAAAAAGTACACCGGGGCAAAGTTTCAATTATTTTTTACGATTTCTTAGGAAGTTATAACAAAATGACTTTTTGCTTATCTTTTCTCAATGTGCAATAACATTAAGAATAAAAACTTAATTTTACTTCCGATCCCTGACATTAGGAATATCTATTGAGGAATGAAACCTTTAAAAAACTATGACCGCAAAGAAGTGAAGAAATAAATTTTTAAAAATCACCTGTAAATTTATAGTTGCCCTATTAAAAAAGAAAAAAAAATAGACTTTAGCACTTTATTCTTATTGACACATATTAATAGGAAATTTTTAAAAATTTCACTGTTTAGAGAAAATCGCACAAAATTTCACTATTTATGGGATATTTTACAAAATTTCATTATTTAAACAAAATTTTACAATAACACTTTTTATAGAAAACTTTAAAAAATTTTACAAAATTTCACTATTTAGAGGAAATTTTTCAAAATTTTTTTCATTTATAGGATATATTACAAAAATTCCCTATATATAGAAAATTTTACAACATTTTCCTATATATAAGAAAATTTTACAAATTTTCACTATTTATAGAAAATTTTATAAAAAGTTTATCAAAATTGCACTATTTATAGGAAATTTTACAAAATTTTACTATTTATAGGAATTTTTACAACATATTTTCGCTGTTTAAAAGAAATTTCTCTATTTATAGGAAATTTTAAAAATTTTCACTATTTATAAGACATTTTACAAAGTTTTAATACTTATAAAATTTTTTTCAAAACTTTGTATAGTAGGGTATTCATTTAATCGGGTTTTTACTTTAATCGGTTAATCGCTCAATTAATTAATCGAGGTTTTGGTTTAATCGGTTACTAATCGGTTAATTTTGTTATTGATCGGTTAACCGATTAATAAAGTTTTTTTTATAAATAAGGTAATTTCTATGAATAAAAATGAAAAATTATTTATTATTTGGAGTTTAGTAGTAAAAAAAAACAGTAACAAATCTTGAACTAAAACGAGCAAAAAAAAATAATTCATATGTAATACATATTTTTTAATTCATACATATTCGGCCACGTTCTGTAAATCGAAATCGTGACATTAAAATCGATGGAGATTTTAAGTTCAATTTTTAAAAAAAAAACGTAGCTTTTCCTGATTTCAAAATTAGTTTTGGTAAAGATATGTGGTGCTCAAAGTATGAGGTAATGAAAAAGAAATATTTTTATCAATTTTAAACACAGGATAGAATTAAAAATTTGTTCGATTTCAATTTCACGTGATTTTGATTTCCAGAACAAGACCGATTATGTATTTATTAAAAAATAAACTGTAAGATCATTTTATTAGTAATTTAAATAGTTTAAGAAAATCTTATAAAATAATCCTTTAGATATATAATTTGGTTAAAATGTTTTGGATTTAAGCGACTCCTTTCTCTAGTTTTGATAAATTTTGACTTGGAAAAAATTCTTTCACTTATCGTAGATTTTGGAGAAATCGAAAGCAACCCATAATACAGAATATATAAATTCTCAGTCTTTTTTCTGGATTTCTCTAAACATATAAAATCTTCCATTATGCCATTTAAATCCTGCTTTATTTTTTAAAATTTTTAACTCTTTTAATTGTTTGGGTTAATTCTGTTGTTGCGTTACTATCGTAAGTTTCTTCTATTGTCAGGTCATCATCTAACTCATCCTGGCAAAGCTCAGCACCGAACATTCTGCAAAAAAGTTCATTTCCGAATTCCTTAATTTCTGTTTTTGTACTGTATCTTAAAAATGTATTTATAGAAGGAAATATATTGTATAAAAAATAGTTCTAAGAACAACTTTTTTGGTGCACTTTGGTAACTTTTTTGGTGAATTTTGGTACGGATAACGTTGTAAAATTGTTCATGGTTGCACTGTAGAATGTATTTAAAAAAGCGAGTTGCTTTGCAACCGAAGTTTTGAAACTCACCCACAATTAAAAACAAAAAAAAATATGTTTTAATACTACAAAAATTTATAATTTTTGTTACAACGGTTAATCGGTTAATCGACTGAAATTAACCGGTTTAATCGTTAATCGAAAAAAGCCAATTTTAAATTAACCGATTAACGGTTAACCGAATGAATACCCTATTGTATAGGAAACTTTACAAAATATCCCTTTTTATAGGAAATATAAAAAACTCTCACTTTTTAGAGGAAATTTTGCAAAATATCACTTTTTATAGGAAATTTTACAAAATTTCACTTTCACAAAATATTACTTTTTATAGGAAGTTTTTTGAAACTTTACTCTTTATAGGAAGTTTTGTAAAATTTTACTATTTATGGGAAATTTTGAAAATTTTCACAACTTATAGAACCCTACAATACTAATTACTACTAATGGGATATTTTACAAAATTTCACAACTTAATGAAACTTTACCTTATTTTATTATTAAAAAGCACATTTGTGAAATACATATCTTTTATAGGAAATTTTGCAAATTTTCCCAATTAATAGGAAATATTGCAAAATTTCACAGTTTATAGGAAATTTTCAAAAATTTTACTACTTTTAGGAAATCTTACAAAATTTCATTATTTATAAGAAACTTTCCGCAATACACATCTTTTATAGGAAATTCAACTAATTTTGCAAAATTTCACTATTTATGTGAATTTTATCACAATTTTACTATTTAAAGAAATAATAATAATTTTTTTATAGTAAATAGTTTTATTTTTTAACTTTATACCATAAATATTTTATATTAAAAGCAAAATCCCATTAAATTGTCTCCAGATTTTTATTAAGAAAAAAAAAACTTGTCGGGAATACAAAATTAAACTGCGTTTTTAATTTGTTTTTTTTTAGAATTTAAACACGTACAAATCTTTATTCTAACCCAATTGGTTTACAAAAACTAAGATTTGCATAATATCTACTTATAAAGGTGTGATTGCAAAAAAGGGCGTTTAAACTAAAAAAAATCTAATCACAAAAATTTATAATAAAATAATAAACTTTTAATACGTTTTAGCCACTTGTCAGGAATTATTACAGCATCAATAAAATAAAAATCTTAATATTTTTAAAAAGCGGATTCGATGTTAATGCCATATAGCCCGCTTTCTTTTAAAACAAAAATTTAAAAATACTGTTTTTCTATATAGAAAATCTTATTTATTATTTAACTTAAAAAAAAACAATATATTTACTATTAAAATTATAATAGTGGTTTTAGGGTCCCCTTATTATTACTTTCATTTTCGGTTAAGGGTTAATGGCAACTTCAGCAATCATTAACAATAAAATAAATACTTTTTTATCTTAAATCATTGCAAAATTTAAGGTCCATTGGATTTCAAAAGAAAACATAAATCAGGTGTAGCCGCAACAACTTGTATATTTTCCTAAAATTAGCGTGCGAGCCATGCCATTCAAAAGAAATCTCTATAATAATTTCAACAAAAAGTTACCAAATACTGCGATAAACACTTCGATACGTGTGTATGAAATGCAAATGTTTATGTTTTACAACTTTTTATAGAAACATGGGCAAAATTTTAAAGTTTTTTCTTCTTCTTTTTACCTTGTGTATTTATGGTTTTTCTGAAACATACTCATTATGCTTCAAAACAGAGGTTCCCTAATTAACTTGCTTTAGGGTCCTCTTTAGAAATTTTAATTGGATTGTTTGCAATTTTGTTCAAAATATTAAAAAAAAATAGTATTTAATATGAAATTTTTAGAAAAATTTCCTCAAGTTTGAAAAAATTCTACAGCTTTTTAAGTTGATTTTCGCTTATTATAATCACGATTTTAGAAAAAATACGAAATTTGCAATATTTCGCTAACTTTAAAAGAAATTTTACAATTTTTTTTGGATATATTGTGATATTTTAATAATTTACATAGAAAATTTTTAAAAATTTTATTTACAGTAATTTTTCCTAAAATTGTCCTATGACTAGTTATTCGCGGTGTCCCTTAAAATCCTTTTCGTACCGCTGTTTGGTGACCCCCTCTTTTAAGCATTAAGAAACTTTTCTGCTCAGCTTCATCGGCATCGCATCTTCTTGTGCTGATTTGCAACAGACGCATCTTGATTGAACATTTGTAGCATTAAGTTTCTCCTTTTTGACATTAAAAATCTTAAGAAAAATTTCTCCAAAGATTTACTTTTAAGTAACTGCTTAAAAGCAACAACAACAACAATTACATAAAGATTACAACAACAAAAGTAATAGCAAAAACCAGTTGAAGTACATACTTTATTTCGTTAATGTCTGTTAAAAGGGGCGGTGAAGCCACAACAAAACAAAAAAAAAAGAAGAAATACAGATGGACAAATGCGACTTGACAAGATTGTTCTGAAGACTGAATCTTTTTTTTTAATATAAAAATTGGAAAAAAATAAAAAAAATTTAATCTCATACTACTACTTATTAAGTCCATCTGGACCTACAGAATCGATTTTTGTAAGAAGTTGCAATGATTTTACAACAATTTATTGTTTGTCAGGTAATTTTGTTGTTACAAGAATTCAATTTTGTTATAAAATTTCCATTGAGAAATCAAAGAAGTGAAACAAAAAGTTGTTTCAACATATAAAACAAGAAGGTAAATATTGCATAAAAGCGATATTTGACTAATTTTCTTTTTTAATTTTCAGATTTTTAGAAACTATCAAAGTAATTGCCTGGCAAGTGCACGGCTTAAAAAAACTAAACTCTGGCAGCATGCTTTATTTTAGCGAGATCAATAAAGCCTGCTGCTTTTGTTTTCATTTTATTTTTCTTTACCTACTTACAACTACAATTAATATTGGAAGAACTCCAACCAATTGTAGTGGGGAATGTAAGAAAAGATAAACTCACTGTTTATTGTTGTGGTTTTTGTTAAAGCTTTGATATGGTTACAAGTAAGACTTTTGCTTATAATTCTTATTCGCTAAACAGTTTTACTTGTTTAATATCTTTAGTTTTTCTAAAATCTTTGGATGAATTTTCCTGACGATCTGGCCTAAGCAACCAGTGAAATACGCATAGGAATAGCTTATCCCTTCAACAATAAATTGCAGTGTTTTTATCAATAATAAAAATTGGGAATTAAGCACGACTGACAAAATCTTGTAAGATTTTTAAAAACTTGGATTAAATTCTCTAAATTGTGCGAAATTGCAAGACTCAAAGAAAATTTCAATATTTATAAAAAATTTGGCCAAATTTCACTATTTGTTGAAATTTCAGCGAAATTTTACAATTTTATAGGAAATTTTTTGATATCACCCATTTTTTATGGGAAATTTTGCAAAATTTTAGTAATTATAGCAAATTTTGCGAATTTTCACTACTTATAAGATATGTTGTGATATTTCACTAATTACACAAAATTACGCGAATGTTTACTATTTACAGGAAATTTTTCGAAATTTCACTATTTGGAAATTTCACTGCATTATTAATAGGAATTTAGTGAAATTTCCAATTAAACTTTAATTGTGAGAATAACTGAACAAAACAGAATTGCAGAGTGCATGAAAATGAGTACATCTCTCATCCATAAACTCATTAATTGCTGCAACAAAAATTGCAAGTCTGAACGAGGACTAAGGGCCTCATAAAGTTTTAAAAAAGTTTTACAAGCGGAATAACAAATTTATAAATATACCTATAATTATAATCATTAGAGTTTTTTATATTTAAATTAAACAAAACATATGCTGAGAACGTTATTTGACTTTAAAGCTGATAAGAATTTGTTTTAGATTTTAAAATTAAAAGAAAGTAAATATGTACATATAAAAAAATTTTAAATCGAAACTTACGCTGTTGCTGATCCACCACCACGAGGCATTTTGTTGAGATGACGATCGCGCATTTACACAGAAACAAAAAGAGTTATATTTTTTGAATAAATTTTAATTTTTTCCGCCTTTTAAACAATTTCTTTTTTGCTTTATGCTAAAAATTTGATTTGAGACAATTGGCAAAAAAAAATCTGTCTCTCTCTCTCTAAAATTTTTCAAAACTACGTCACTTAACTTAATGATGTTTTGACATTAAATGATGATTATGATGATTTAGCTATAAAAAAATCGTTTTTGGCAACATTTAATACAGAAAAAGACTAGGTATTTATATTTTCAAAAAATTCAGAAATGGAAATTTCTCTTAGTCTTTATTAAAATATTTCAAATATTTTGTTTTTTCAAAATTGACGCGTGTCTTCGTTTTAAATAATATTTTTTTTTTTAATAATTTCTATAAAGAATTTTATTAAATTATATTAAAAAACACTGTTTAACTAACAATTTCCGTTTTCGCACAAGTTTTGGGAAATAATAATTAATTTTTTTTTTATTAGTTTTTCCACCCGCTTTCTTAATAATAATTATTAATAAATTTTATTCATTTTATAAGTGTGTGTGTGTGTGTGTGTGTGATGTTAAATTAACAAAAGTTACAAAAAAAAAAGAAACACAAACAAATTAACAACAAATTAACAATAGAATTATTAGCATGAGCCCGTATTTTGTATCTAGATACATTTTTACTTATATCCGATTGTTGAGTTTGTGTGAATGTTAAAGCATTGAAACAATTTCACAAAGTACTTGATCATTTGTTATCATTGCTGCCTCAACTGCCACTGATGTTTTGCTATTTTAAAGGAGGTAGCAGACATACAGAGTAACAGATAAGCGTATAGAAAGGCAAAGAGAAGAGATAGAAAAACTTTAGGCGCGTCAATGCTGCAATAACAATGGAAACATGAAAAAGAAAACAATACTAATCAATGATCGTATTGATAATGATGATATCAATGATTACTTTCTGTTTTACCCACATAAGTAAATATTACTCTCACAAATGATGATTAATCGGTTAAGGGAAAAAGTAGTTTCGTAAAGAAATCGTTTTAAATAAAGATACCTTTTCACAAGAATTAACTTTTTTTTTTTTGAAGATGATTAAAACAAAATTTCGTTTGATAAATTTTATTGAAAACAATAATAAAATACGAAAATTAATTTCCCTCACAATATTTTGTTTTCATTTTCTCAAATCAGGCAGTAAAGGTGTATGTGTACTTGGTGTAATATTCGCCGTCATATCTAAATTTTTTGATTTCCCATCCAGCATCGTCGGTGTCACACATACAACCACATTTTCACTGATACAACCAAGCGCTTGATGAGAAGTTTTTACCCCTTTAGATTGCAATTTGGATCAAATTCATTCTAAATATGTACTACAGTATTCATTTTATCGAATAATAATCGAACATTTTAATATTATTCGGCTAATCGAATAATTTTAATTTTGTCTTATTTAAAAGTTTAAAAATTAAACCAATAATTATATTTTTAACATAAAAATTTTATTAAAAAAGGTAACAACAATTTAACAAAAAAAAACAACAATTTAACTTCATGAAATAAAAGAGGACAACTTTTTAAATAAAATGGCTAAAAATTTAAGCTAATATTCTAAAACATTCTTTAAAAAAGAGTATACAGTTTAGATGTTTATGTTTCAAACGATTTGTTTCTTTTGTTTTGATGAAAATTGATTTAGAAACTACTTTTTCACTTATTGTTGACGTTGGAGAGATCGAAAGTAAAACGTTATTATCTTCTTCATCTAAATCATTGTGTTAAAAGTATCGGCTTGTTTTTTTTTACATAAAAGAAAAATCTAATATTGTGAAAAAACCAATTTTCGATTATTCGACATAAATTATTCGTTAATCGAAAATAAGCAATTTTAAATTATTTTAACAGTTAATCGCCCAAAATTATTCGAATAATCGAACAACGGTTAATCGTTTAAATGCTTATGGGCACAAAGACTCTATTCGGGAAAGAGGATTGTATTGATGCTCTGTGAAATTATGGACCGATTCCATGTGAAAATTAAAACTTGTATATCAAATTTCATCAAACTATCTCCAAAATTGCGACCTGTACTTTGCGCACAAGGTTTAAATGGACAGCCAGCCGGACGGCAGACATCTTTAGATCAATTCAAAAAGTGGTTCTAAGTCGTTCGGTATGCTAAAAGGTATGTGACCAATATTTGATGGTGTTACTAACAGACACCAGCGAAAACGCATAATAACGTTTCCACCCACTATTGTGGTATGGGTACAAAAAAGTACGTTCTTTCAATTTAAAATGTACTTTTATTTTCTTTTAATTGCAAAGTTCGCTTAAACTTTATATTTTTTTGTAATTTTTTTAACATAAGAAGTACTTTTAATATATTTACATATTTACATATTTATTAAAAGTAAAATCTTTTTCTTTAAAGTGGTAGTTTTAAAAATCCAATTTTTTAAAAACAACATTTCATGCAAAAATATTTTTTTTGCTTTCTTTTAAAAAAGTTTTGACCTGTTTTAATTTACTTTAAATTCAAATACATATGTGCTTTTTACTTAAAAATGTACTTTTTCTTTCTGCAGAAAAGTACTTTTTGTTTAGAACGTTACTGATATCGTTACTTATATCAAAATCAAACTGTTAAAAGTTACTTTTCATTCAAAACGATTAAGATAAAAAACTTGTGAACAAAAAGTGCTTTCATCAAAAACAAATTTAGAATGGTACATTATAAATAAGTTGCTCCAATTCGCTCTGTTAAGACTTGTGCTAATACAAGTCCTATTCATTTTTTATCGGCCACATTGACTCCTTTTCCAGAAATCTGGACTTATCCTTCATAAAAGCATTTACATAAATTCTGTTCAATTGTTAACATTATCTGTAAGCACAACTAGGGTTAAGGGGTCTGTCTACACAAGGTCAAAATTTCTCATCAAGCGCTATGGTAGTATTAGTGAAAATGTGATTATATGTGTGACACCGACGAAGCTGAATGGAGATCCAAAAAATTTAGATATGACGGTGAATATTACGTCAAGCTTACCTACACGAGTGAATTCGCCTTGACGCCAAGCATTATGACCGTGTATATGTGACACCGACGATGCTGGATCGAGAGTAAAAATATTTAGATATGACGGCGAATACTACGTTCACTTTACACATTTTTAAAATTTACCTTAACACATATAAAAAGATATAGATTTTTCTTAAAATGCTGCTGTTGTAAACAAAATCACTTTTTTTTTCTCGAAAGCACTTTTTACATAAAATCAAAATTTTTATTTCAAAAAGTACTTTTATATTTAAAACAAGTTTTGATTTTTTTATTCATGCCCTTAAAAAAATAATTACATATGTATTTGAAATTGAAAAAGGTACATTTTGTGTAAAAAGAAATTTCGTGTCTAAAAATGTTTGCTTAAGTACTTTTTTGTTAAAAGTTATTTTCTCAATAGTACATTTTCTTTAAAAATATAATCTATACTATAAAGATTTTTTTTTTAATATACATATGTACTTTTTGTTAAAAAAGTATTTTTTTTTTATTTTTGTTTATTTGTTTACCAAGGTACTTATTTTTTATCCCGTACGTTTTTTTTATCCCGAGGTACTTTTTGTTAGCTTTTGTTAAACATTTTTTTTTTAAATCTGCTTTTTGTTAAAAAAAAAAGTATATTTGCTTACAAGAAGTATTTTTTTAAATTGCCGTGCGTTTTCCACAATCAATCATCTCGCCTGTATTGTGAAAACCACACATATGGGAGGACTTTAAGGTACCTTTTGTTTAAATATGTAATATGTAATTTTTTTTTTTATCTTTAAGAGCTACTTTTTGTAAAATAAATACTTTTTCTAAACTTAACTAGATTTTGATAAATAAAGTACTTTTCCTTAAACATGTACTTTTTGTTAAAAAAAAAACTTCTCAATTCTATTTAAAACTAAAATCGTTACTTTTTGTTAAAAAAAAATTTTTTTTTTTTTCATAAAAGTAAATTTTTTGAAAATAACCTTTTTTTTTATCTTAAAGAGTCACATTCTCGTGAGTAAAAACTTTTTAAGAAATAGTTTATTTAGTAATTTTTTTAATAGAAAAAACTTAAGTACTTTCTTTGTTCGACATTTTTACGAAATAACTTTTGCTCTAAACCAATAATCTTCATTCCCAAATACGTTTTCAGATGATAGATACATTTTCGAGCCCTGATATCTTTGCAAATTATTAACGAGAAAACAATCTTTCTGTTTAGAAAGAAATTTGAAATTAACATTTTTCAATTAAAAACAGCAACCAACATAAATTCTCAAGAAATTTTAATAAATTTCATTCAATATTTCAATAATTTGTGTGAATTATGACGGCAAAAACTTAAATTCATTCCCTCAGTTCACTTAATCCGCGACGACAAGTTAAACAAACCGTTAAAAATAAACTTGAATTCAAAAAGTTGAAACTTAACTTTGTTTGTCACGCACACACAGATACAGGTGCGAACAAATTTTCAAGCAATTTTAATCTATCAGGTGAATTCATCTATTAGTCTACAATTGTTTTATTCCAATTTTTTTTTCTATACATATTTATTTTCACAATAATTATTTGTTTAGAGATGTTTATTTAATTTAGCAATACAACACTCAAATCCGCAGGTTGCTGTTTTCTTTATAAAATTTCATTTTATTTAAAACACATACATCAACACACACACTGTTAAAAAAAAAATAAATTTATTTCATTGTTTGTTTACTTTTAATGTTTCCAGTAGATTAGTTTAAAAAAAAAAAAAAAAGAAAAACGTAACAGCCACTTAAATAATTGAACAATTCACAACGAACGCAATCGATCATTAAAGATCTTTCATGAAATTAAAAGAAAATAATTCAAACTTTTTAAGATTTTTCTCCCGTCCAACGTGTATTACTGCACGAACTTCACCAACTAACTGAACCGATACTGTTGGCTCGCTGTGGGTAAAGTACTTGATTAGTTAACAGCCAGTGATCGTGAGCTACAGGGTAGACTGCTTAGCGGGTTTCATATTCAGCAGCTAAACGTCGTTTCTATTTTATTTCATGGGTCGTGTTGGGGGACATTAACACACCACACCGACTTGGGATTTTTCTTTCCAGTATAAAAAGATGCGGTTAAGTTTGCATTAAATCTGCATCTATGCTAGATTTACATATATATTTCGCTGTTAACCAACTTATCTGTTAACCGAAAGAGCATAAAATACTTGAAAATTCAAACGGTTTAAAATATACAATTTTCAGCAAAGGTTTGTGTCTGTGCTACGGCGTAAAATTATACCGTAAAAGGCAATGCGACCACATAGGCGAATTCAATTTTTTACTATTTTTTTTTAATTGAGTTACCGATTTGTTTCTGCCAGTGATCAGGGTTGTCAGATTTTTTTGAGCTCCATCGCCAAACCGGATATCAGAAATCGCCAAAGGTCAATTTTGTTTAGTTTTCGTAATATTATTTTTTTAAGTTTTTTGCATACAAAAAAAGCTAGTATAGTATTTCAGTCAAAAATCGCCACAAAACTGAAAAAATACAAAAAAGTCGCCGCAAGTAAATTGTGTTTAGTTCCTGTTTTTTTTTTAATAACATAATAGCTGCGTTCGTTTACCACAAAATTTGTACAAATTTGTACTGGATTTTACTGAAATGCGTTCGCGTACACATAAATTTGTAAAATTTTCATATTACTCACCTACTGGATTTTACTGGGATTTTACTGGAAAAGTAAACGAGCGCACATAATATGAAGATCATTTACTTAGTTAAAAAAAACTAAAATTAAGTACACAAGTCTATAAGAACGTACACTTCAGCCTCATCGATTTTATTAGTGGTGTTTTGACCTGCATACATACTATTAGAAATTTGTAACCGATTATGGCCTTTAAGGCTAGGTTATTGGTAATGTAAAAATAAATAAAATAAATAGTGAATGAATATAAAATTCACTTAAAATAATATGTGAAAAAAAATTGCCAAGTAAATCGCCAAAAAAAAATCGCCAGTCGCCAAATGGAAAATCCCACCGCCAAACACGTTTCAAAATCGCCACGTTTGACGTGAAATCCCCATATCTGACAGCACTGCCAGTGAAGTTTATTTCATTCGGTTTGTAGTTGTTTTTGACAGTCCTTAATTCGCTTATTTTTATGAAATCGCCTTTGTGGTCATCTTATATAAATTCGCCTTGGTAAAAGGGTATTAAATGAAAATGAAAAATGATTTTTATTGAAACTTTTATAAACATGGAATTTTTTTTTTTGATTTTGTTTAAAAAATCTATTTTAAGAATTAATTTTGAGTAATTTTTAAAGCGGAATACATAATCACATATCAAATTGGCTCCTAAAACTAAAATGTTTATACCACAATAGTGGAAAGGGCATTTATTGTGCGTTTCAGCTAACGTATGTAATACTAAAAAATTTGCTCCTAGACCCACATCTCAGTATACCGATCGACTTAGAATAACACTTGGATGGATTTTAACAGATTTTACACTAGAGTGCGCTTGGAGAAGAATACTGATCGCCATACTTCATCATTGCTCCACCATTACTGTAAATGATACTCGATAGATAGCAGAAAGAGTCGACAACTTCGATAGTCGGTATTAATGCCCATTAGCTTGGTTTTCGCATTATTAATCCTGAGGCCTGATTTAGCTGCACGCTCGCTCAGGTGCTGAAGTTTTGCCGCAATATGGGAGTGTTTGTGTGCCAGAATACATATATCATCTACAATGCAGGTTCTGCAAAATCTAAGTATACAAGTGTATCTTGGAGGCCCCATGAAAATACCTGTGTTGCTGATTATCACCCGGTTCCTTATTGTGTCAAGCGTAAGTCGAACAATAGAGGCGAGAGAGCACAGCCCTGGCGTACCCCAGACAGGATATTTATATTGACACTTAATTGGTTCTCGTGAGTGATTCGACAACTAGCTCCATTGTACAGCTCTTTGACCAAATTGATCACATTTGTCGGCACTCCTTTACATTCTAGTGCACCCCAGATCGCCTAATGGATTAATGTATCGAAAGCATTTTTTAAATAAATGAAGCACATGAATAAGGGAGTGCGCTCCTCCACTGACTGCTCAACGATAATGCGTAAGGTGCTAACGTGGTCAATTCATGAGCTTTTAGCTCTAAATCCTGCTTATGCTAGAGATTCTGGGAGCCTATTGTTGATAATAGGGGCTGATATTGGTTTGACCATATTGAACAGAGTTTTTTACCCCCAGTTCTTGCACTGCGATAGGTAACCTTTTTTGGAAAGGAGAGTAATGGTACCTTCTTTCAACTCATGTGGCAGAGTTTCAGTTGCCCATATCTTTACTCAGTGCTGGCTCAAAGTCTTCAAGTTTAAGCCGTCAAGTCTTGAGCTTTTACCATGGAAAAACTTTTTGATTTTTAGTAATAGATGGTAGTTATTTCAAACGTTACCTGGTAATTAGTTGTCATTACAATTGTTATTATTCTGAAAACTTCGATAAGTACTTATTAGCAACGACCTCACTATTAAATTTTGCTTACTAATAATCAGCTCAATAACTACTTATGAGTTGTGTTGTTTTCAGTACTGAATATTTACTTACTGGTAAAGTACTCAAAAACTACTTATTAGGTCTTTTATATATTTTGTAAGAACTTACAATTCAACTTACTAGTAGTTAAATAATAACTAGATATTTTTTGACTTTTAGTAAGTGTATTTTAAGTACAGGGGCTTGATTCTGGCAGTCGTGATCGAGTACTTTCTCGATTCGAAAGCAATGTAATATCTAATTATCTCAGTCAATACTGAACGAACCGGAATTATTTTTTCAGTTTTATAAAGCAATAATTTGAGTTTCACAATACTGGAAAAATAATTTCGATATATTCAGTATCGACTGAAATAAAATTGCTTTCGAATCGAGAAAGTACTCGATCACGACTGCCAGAATTAGGCACCTGAATTCTGTGGACACCTCAAACAAAACTAAGTAGTTATTTGGCCAAAAAATAAGTAGTGTTTATTGTTCTCCAACATTACTTGCTAACTTACCAGTAGAGTAATTCTGTAACTTTTTAACGACAAAAATTTGTCGTTAAGTAGTAAATTTTTAAAATTTTTACTTGAAATTTTCTACTTAACGACAAATTAAATTTTTACTTGAAATTTTCTACTTAATGACAAATTTTTGTCGTTAAAAAGTTACAAAATTACCCTTCAAAATTTTCAAAGTTTTTTCTGGGTAGGAGAGAAGGAAAGAGAGAATGTCATGTAATAAAAACTCAAGACTTAACGCCCAACCAGAATGTGCATAAACAAACTTAAGGTAACAAATAACAAAAAGAAAATAAAAAAACATTGATTCCGTACGGAATGAGCGACAAGTTTCGCACCTTGCTTAAGCAAATGACAGTTTTATAAAACTTAACATAAAGTTTCCTTAAGTTCAATATGGTTTTACACATATGATTAACATGTATTTGCTCAGTTGCTTAAGTCACGTTATTCACATTCTGGTTGGGCCTTTAACGACTAAAACTTGAAGAGTGTGAGCCAGCACTTAATTTCGAATCATTATTTAGATTATTATACGAACACAACCTTAGTGAAGGGGTATTTTGCATTTGTGCTGGTGTGTGTAGCACCTTTAAATATTAGAATCGCTTAGCACCATTTTTGAATCGATCTAATGATGTCCGTCCGTCCGTTCGGCTTGCTGACCATGTAATCCAGCCATTTTGGAAATAATTTAATGAATTTTTGTACATAGCCTCTAATTGTCACAAGAAAGCTTATTGAAAATAGGGAGCATCCGTTCATAATTTCACATAGCCCTCATATAAACATCTTTCGGGAATAGAGTCTCTGTCATATTTTTATTTGATCTAAACTTATTTTATTGCAATCTGTATCATGTTATTAAATTTTATTGGAATCAGTCCATATTTGACCATCGCTCCCTTACAAAAACTACTCCCGATAATAGCTTTTTATGCCAAAACTTCCTTTGAAATGTTTGTGTTGGCATAAAATTCGGCGATAATGACTATTTTTTATGCTGGTATTTCCAGCATTGAAAATTTGTCCCTTAAAACCCTCTCTCTAAAATCGCTTTCGGACAAATAAATCTCATATAGTTAAAGATATCTAGATAATATTTCGCACAAAAAACTTTAATACGAATTTTAACCGAATATATACACCATAATTTTGTTTTGCCGGGTCCCTTATTGCTCATGGGTCCCAAATAGGGTACACTCTCGAAAATGCGTCCCTAAATATTGGATATTATGCGGATGGACTGTACATTCTTCCTTGTTTTTTTCATTTATAGGGGATTTCATGTCAAGTGACCCAATTTTTAAATCGATGTCTTCCGATTTGAATGAAATTTGCACCAAGTAGCTTCGATAGATCAATAAAAAAAAACATTCTGGATAAAAAAAATATTAAAAAATTTAAAAAAAAAAAAAAAATTATTCAAAAGATTGATCAAATAGCTATCGAGCTACTTGGGACAAATATTGCTAACACCAATTGGTAATAAGTTACATGGATAAGAAAGAACACCTGAATGGCCAAAATGTCAACCAATGTTTGACCCTCTAACTCAGAAACTTTTTGACCGAATTTGTGTCTAAACTACTATCTAATAGGACTAACCTTGGTACAAATTTCATCCAAATCGGAAGACATAGATTTCAAAATTACGTCACTTGACATTAAATCCCCCTTATTAATTTTCTATTTTTTATTAAATTTTTTTATTATATTTAATACATTGAATCGAATTTCTATTATTACAGTAACATGCAAACATTTTTACTTATTAATAATTCCTCAATTATTCCATTAAATACAATGTAATTGTCAAAACTTTAATTGAAAATTGGAAAATGTTATTCAACTCTTAGAACCACAAAATTCAATCACTTCTTTATAAAAACTCTTCTTGTACAAAAACTTTTAGTGTTCATATTTCCCCCATAAATTGTACTAATCTGATTTCGTATAAACCTTTCTTTACCTTAATATGGAGCTCCTTTATTTGTAAATAAGCACACACACACACACACACACACGCATACATACATATTACTTAACACACTTATACAAATGCAAACATTATAAAATGTATCATTTCCGGTTTTGTTGACTGAATCCTTCTTTTTATGGCACGGCACGTATGTAGAAAAAGTACTTAAAAATATAAACATGTCATGGGGATTGTGGGAGAGAGGGAGGTAAGTAGAAGTGCTGGAGTGTTAAGATACAAATTGTGGTTTATTCCCGTGATTATACAAACCTGATATGTGTGTTAAGTTCTTTTTCTTTTTTGTAACTTTCTATTCAATACGTTCGAGTTTGTCTTCGTATTTGTTTTTTTGTTTTTTTTTAGTCAAACACTTCCTTAAATATTTTCCTACACACGTTACCGGCCGGATTCAACAGTTTATCGCGTGTCAGAGTAATGAGTTGGCCTTAATACTTACAGGAGGTGGAATTTTGCTAATCTATCGGTCTGGTTAAAGGGGAGAGGTAGTGTTTCTTTTGAAAATCTAACTAAAAGCAGAAGAAGCCCCTACAGGTGTGTGTTTGTATGTGTGTTGATATTAAATGTTGAACAAACACAAAATTATGTGAAATCAATTTTTATTATATCCTTTTTTTCTACTTCTTTTTCCTCCTTTTAGGAGTTTTGTTCAAGGCACCAGTCAGCAGAAGGCCACCACGTTGTCCGTACTTTGTTGGTTTTTTTTTTTTGTTGTTGTTGTTAACAAAATCGTAAATTAAATGAAATTTGTAGTGACCCAATGTGTGTAGTTCAAGCCAATATAAAAGTTATTAGACTGCTAATTGAACAGGGACAGTGTGAAGTTTGTTGTTCTTGGATATTTCGTTGTATGGGTTTCATATAAAAATAGAATTAATTAAATTAGTTTTACTTTGAAATTAAAAGCTTCAAAGTTTAAAAGTCTTTTTTTATTTAAAAAGTCGTCTTTTACGTAAGAAATCAGTTCTGTGGGTACAAATCCAGGATTTGCGTAAAAAGTCAGGTATGTATGCAAAACGTCAGGATTTTGTATTAAAAGTGGCTTTTACTGATTTCGTTTAGGTTAGGTTCCAGGACAACGCACGTGGGTCCAGCAGTTAGTTCCCGATGCTTTACCATGTTTCACTGTCTGCCAGAGGTCCCATGTTACCTGGCTGATGACATTTCACCCAGCAAGTCAGTTGATTCATTGAAGAAGTGGATGCTATACAAATCAATGGCAGAGACAAGTTTTATCCCTAGGGGTTCTTCGACCAAACAGTCTAGGTCTCCCTTGGCTCCCCTTCTTCCTCGCCGACGAAACTTCTGCAAATGTTGTTGTAAGGGAGCGCTAGCTCCTGGGTGTGTTTTCTTACAGGCCGAAGGTCCAGTATAACCGCAATTAGGTTCCTGCAGTGAAGTCTAGACAGCTTTAAAGCCCGATGAGTTTTTGTTTACCATCTTTAATGAAGCCCTTATGACACTACATTTTTAATGCATTGTTCAAGTTTTGGTAAACAGTACAAATATAATGTAATACAAAAATTTACCAAGTGCAACGAGTTAAGCTGTATTAAGATAAATGGCAAGCCGTCAGAAATTTTACTTAAGTTATCGATAAAAAATGAAGTTACGTCAAAAAAAATGTAAAATTGTTTAACTTAAAATTGACATTTCAAGCTTGAAATATTAAAAGTGTTGCTGAATCAGCGGCTTATGGGCAAATTCAGCGATTTACCGCTTTTTGTTTTTAGGTTTCTCATAAACAAAAAGTTGGCAACATTTAATAAAATAAACAAAACAGGGATGGCTAAGTTGTTTCAATCGTACTTTTTTGTTGATACTTTTTAAACTAAGATTTATATTACCTTTTTGTGGTGTTTTTTTTTTTTTGAACATAAATAAAATTAATTTCAACTAAAAAAATCAATTAGGGTAAAAAAGTACAATTTTTAAAGGTTGTTGGTACAATTTTAAAAATTCTCAACGCCATCCCTGAAACAAAACCATAACAAGAGAAAAAAAAAAACTAAAAACTTTGTTTACATTTTTTATAGTTCGCTCTTTCTAACATTTACTGTTTCTTTCTATCAATTCTATATCCATTAATGAATAAAAAATGTAGTGTCATAAAGGCTTGAGGCCGATTTGTCTGATTTCCCCACAGAAAGTTTAATCGAAATATCTCCTACTAGCAATCAGAAAAAATTCGTGTTCGAATAGTGAGTGCTTACTCAGCTAGAGCAAAAATTGCTTAAGCGACATCATTTTCAATTTTCGTTTTTTTTTTTTTCAATAAATGAATTTATTGGCAACATTTGCATTGTCTCCTAAAATATCAGGGTCAAATAATTTTAGCTTAAGCGACAACTTTCATACAAAATTTTTATAAAATAAAACAAAAAAACCTTCTTCTGTAAAATTGTGTTTTTGTCGCTTAAGCTTTTTTTTGCAGTAAGGGCTCAATATTTTGAACCGTTATTGATGCAAGATGGTGCATGCATGCACCAACGAGTCAGTCATACAGTTTCCATGCCCCTTTGTCCGGGGACCCATTGAATGCCCCACTATCTACTCCAGAGACGTCCGGCATTCTTGAACAATTCTCATTATAATTAACAGATTCTCCAGAAATCTGATGGCCGTTTTACTATCGGTTATAATGTAAATATCCCTGCTAGATATCTCACTATGCCGAATATGCCTTGCAGCTGTGTAGATGGCCATTATCTCGGTCTGAATGAGGACTGCTCCAGTCCAACTGCTCGGAGTAAATACCAGAACCGACACCATACTGTGTTTAAGATCCGTTACAGTATATATGATTGCATCCGCGGGAATTCGTAGGTCTTCAAAGTAAACTATGTTACACAAAATGCTTACGGCGAAGCCAGGAGCAAAGATTGGCTCAGGTCTGATGTAATTAACGTCGAAGTGCCAATTTATCTCATGCAGTGCTCATGTTCTGTAACTCTCGCTTTGAGAAACTTTTCGATTGAAATGTGTTAATTGAAACAAACAGCTGGTTTTCTCGCTAAACTGTGTCTGTAACTTTTTTGGCGAGTACTACCTCTCCCGTAAGGAAATTACTCGCCAATTTAGAGAAAAAGTATGTCAGAAAATGGGTACAGGATTCTGGAATGTCTGATGTTGTAAATTTTCTATGCCTTAGTGGCTCTTAGTATTGTCGCTGAGATTAACTTTACTGCCAAAATGTCTGATAGTAATCAGTTCAAATTTGTAAATAATACTTTAAGGGCCAAATACACTTGTCAAATGCTTGTCATGCAGGCGAATTTACTCGTTTAAGTGTGCTGGGCGTCACATCTAAATTTTTTTGCTTTTCCATCCAGCATCGTCGGTGTCACACATACAAATACATTTTCACTAATACTACCACAATGCTTTATGAGTATTTTGATAAGTGAATTTGGGCCTTTAGAAGGGGTGGTGCTAATGGCACATTTTACCGTTATAAGTATTAAATTGGATTTTTACGTAAAAATGTCAGTATGTACTTCTGTACAAAAAAAATCAGTTTTTGTGTCAAAATTTTTTTTAACGAGACAACTAAGTGACTTGGTTTTTTTTAACAAAAAGTATCTTTTTTTACAAAAAGTAACTTTTTTACAAAAAGTAACTTTTTTACAAAAAGTATCTTTTTTTACAAAAAGTATTTGTTTTTACAAAAAGTAATTTTTTTACAAGTATCTTTTTTTTACAAAAAGTATATTTTTTTACAAAAAGTAACTATTTTACAAAAAGTATTTTTTTTTAACAAAAAGTATATTTTTAAACAAACTGTTTCATTTTTGAATAAAAATTACCTTGTGGAGTAAAAAGTCCCTTTTACGAACAAAATCAACAAAGTAGTTTCCCCCTTATAAATTATATCTTTTAAAACTATAGTGCTCTTGCTCTTTTTTATGAATAATGTTTAAACTATTTAATCTTTATTTGTGTTGTTTTTTTTTAAATCATCTTATAAATTAATTTTAAAATGAACTTGTTTATGTGGTGGAGATTGAATACAGAACACAGCAGTTTTGATAAGATTTCTTTATTTTTTATGGCAATTTAGGTGCAAATTTTTATCAGCATTTTTTTTTTAAATAAAACAAAAAAAAACACAAAACAATCTGACATCAATTTGCATGTGGTTCTAAAAAATTCCAGACTCTTATACATCCCCTGCCCCCATAAAGTACTTAAAATTTTTTTTATCATTTAAAGCGATTTAACAATTTAGTTTTTTTATTTTATTTTTTATTAAAATAAAAGAAATTGTAATTTGCCTTAAAAAAAAAGAGGAAAACAATTTAATAAACGAGAAGATTGAGGTTAAACCAGACCTGCAGTGATATGAATTTCAAAAAAGGAAATTGAATAAATGTTTTTAAATCCCAGCAAGAATTTAAACTAAAGAAGAAATTTCTTAAGCGTTTTTTTTTTATTAAATTAATGAGTCTGTCTGTACTTACTTTTCATCAGGCGGTGGTGGCATATCGTTGGTAGAGGGTGTACCCGGTGGTGTTTTCTCACATTCCATCATGGCCAAAGGAGCATCGGGCAAAGGACTCACTGAATTCGTATCCATTTTAAAGCAATCAATTTTGATTAGTTGCTAATTTTCTGTAAGTTTTTCTGAATGACACAAGTTGTTGTTAAAAAAAATATCTGCAAAAAAGGAACAAAAAACATGGGAAAAGTTGTAAAAAAGTTGTTGTTTGTTTGTTTAAACAAAGATTGTTGAACTATTTCTGGCATAGAAATTAAAACTCTTTCAGTCATTCATGTATTTTTTTTTTGTGAATAACCCGACAAAAAACTCTTTTTTTATTCATGCTTAAAAATTTAGCTTTGAAAGCATTTTATTTTTAAAACATTTTTTTTTTGTGTGTAATTTTATTTTCTAACGTCAAAAAAGAAGTAAAAAATTTTTTTTATTTTTCTTTTAGAGAGAGGAAAATTGTAATATGTGTATCTGTTAGTACTGTGTAATTTAATTCATAAAAACTGTCTATTACCCACAGATTTTATGTTTGTAAATATGTAGATGCTTCACATAAAAACACGATGCAGAGGCGTAGCAGAGAAAATTACTGAAGTCTTTTTTGTTTAAAAGAATAGAATACACAAAAAAGATTATTAATTGTGATGAAACTTTGCTAAAAATTTGCATTTTACATTTTGAACGATATTTCATTATTTTATGGAAATTTTACAAATTTATAGGAAATTTTGCAAAATTTTACTATTTAAGGAAATTTCACTATTTTATTGCAAAATTTCATTATTAAAAGGAAATTTCACTTATTATTGGAAAATTAAATTTTTAAAAGGAAATTTTACTTCTAGTAGGATATTTAAAAGAAATTTGCCAATTTGAAGGGAATTTTGCTAAATTTTATAATTTAAACGATATTTTACTATTCATAGGAAATTTTGAAAAATTTTATTATTTTAAGGAAATTTCACCATTCATAGGAGGAGATATTTAACTATTTATAGGAAAATTCTTAAGATTATATATATCGGATATTTTGGAAAATTTAATTTTTAAAAGGAAATTTTACTATTAGTAAGATATTTTGCAAAATTTCGTTATTTAAAGGAAATTTTTCTATTTACGGGAAATAATGCTAAAGTAATTACTTAAAAGTTTCTTCACTATTTATAGGATATTTTGCAAAATTTCATTATTTTTGAAGGAAATTTCACTATTTATAGGAAATTTTTCAAAATAACATTTTCTGAAGGAACTTTCACTACTTATAGGAGGAATTTTGCAAAATATCATTATTAAAACGAAATTTTACTATTTATAGGATATTTTTTATTATATCATTATTAAAAGGAAATTTCACTTTTTATAGGACATTTTTCAAAACTTAATTTTTTAAAGGAAATTTTACTACAAATAGGATATTTTTTCAAAATTTCTTTTGAAGGAAATTTCTTTATTTATAGGAAATTTTGCAAAATTTCAGTACTTTAAGGATATTTCATTATTTTATTTCAACATTTTTCAAAATTTTAGTATTTGAAGGAAATTTCAATATTTATAGAAGGAATTTTGCAAAATTTCATTTTTTAAGGAAAATTTCCCAATTTATAGGATATTTTGCTAAATTTCCTCATTTAAATTATATTTTACTATTTATAGAATATTTTTTAAAATACCATTAGTTAAAGGAAATTTCACAATTTATAGGAGGAATTTTGCAAAATTTCATTGTTAAAAATAAATTTTACCATAAATAGAAGATTTTGAAAATTTTATTTATAGGATATTTTGCAAAATTTGGTTAATTAAAGAAAATTTCCTGATTTATAGGAAATTTTTCAAAATTTCAGTACATGTAGAAAATTTCACTATTTATAGTAGGAATTTTGAAAAATTTCATTATTAAAGGAAAAATTCACTATTTTGAGGATTTCCCTATTAAAGGATATTTTGCGTTATTAAAAGGAAGTTTTTGTACTGATAAGGATATTGTGCAAAATTTCGTTATTAACAGGAAATTTCTCTATTTATAGCATATCTTGCAAAATTTTATTATTTAAAGGAAATTTGCCCACTGATAAGAAATTTTGCAAAATTTCATTATTTAAAGGAAATTTTACGATTTATTGGAAATTTTGTAAAGTTTCATTATTAAAGTTAAATTTTACTATTTATAGGAAATTTTGCAATATTTCATTATTTAAAAAAAGTTTCTTATGTAAAGGAAATTTTACTATTTGCAAAATTTTATTATTTAAATTTCATTGTTTATAACAAATTTTGCAAAATTTCACTATTTATAGGAAAAATAGCTTAAAATTTATATTGTAGGAAATTTTTTAAAAAATTCCCTTTTAATAGAAAAATTTTACTATTTATAGGAAATTTTAGGAAACGTCCAATATTCCCAGGAAACTGCGATAATTTTAAGGAAAATTTTGCAAATTTCATTCGTTTTTTAGGAAGTAATTCGGGTATGTTCTGTAATTCGAAATGAAGTGGATTTAAAACCGAACAAATTTTTTTTATTTTCAAGAACAGCTCTTAAAAACAAGAAAAACTACAGTCATTTTGTAAATAATTGAAATCAAAATCTCGTTCGATTTCAATTCCACGTCATTTCGATTTGTAGAACATGCCCGATTATCTAGTTATCTAGCGAAATTTCACTATCTTTATGAAAAAAATTTGGAACTATTTTATTTAGAAATTTGAGGGAATGTTTTCTATATTCATTGCAAATTTTCTTTATTTTTCTATTAAAATTTGCTAAAATTCATTATTTTTATAGGATATTAAGGAAAATTTTATTTTTCGAAACTTAAGTCATTTTGGTGGAAATTTTGTAAAAGTTTTTTTTACTAATTTTATAGGAAAATTTGTATTTTATAAGAATACTTTGCAACATTTTACTTTTATAGAAAATTAAACAAAAAAAATTTATAACACACTTTTTGGCAAAAACAATTTTAAAAAAGTATTTTAGATACGATATCAAATAAATTTTTGGTGAATTCTTCTTTTAAAATCTCTTTTAACTCCTAACTCTCTCACTTTCTTTCTCCCTGCTCTGTCAAATTTATCTTTATCAATTTCAACTACACACATCATCATCATCATCATTCTCGTCATCTTTATCTGTCGGTTTTTAACTTGTAAATTTGTTTGCAACATCATAAATTGTGTTCTGTTGTGAATTCTAGTACACAAACTTATTTACTTGTTAAAATGTTTTTAAACTTTTT
Source organism: Pollenia griseotomentosa (assembly GCA_963931875.1). Classification (NCBI taxonomy): domain Eukaryota; kingdom Metazoa; phylum Arthropoda; class Insecta; order Diptera; family Polleniidae; genus Pollenia; species Pollenia griseotomentosa. Next base: position 27,491,344 of record OZ007564.1, read on the forward strand.
TTTTATTATTTATTGTATTTGTTAAGTTTTAAACATGAATTATTAATTCTTCTTTTACTGAAACAAACTTTTCGACATGGCTGCTGTTCTAGTTAAATGTCGTTGCATTTGAACTGAAATAATAATGAAATTAGCATAAATTCAAATTCGAAGGCGGAGTGTGTGTCTTAACTCCTACAACATCTTTTCATTATAAAAATTGAACATCATGTTGAATTAACTATTGCAAATGAAGTGTGCATTTATTGCCTGTTTGATAACAAAATTGTGTCACTATTATTAAATGTTGCTTAGATTTATATGTATAAAAATTAATAGACATAAATAGATTTTTAATATAGTTCTAATACAAATCGTTAATCTTATTCCAAGAGAAAAACTTAAGTACGCTTCATTTTTATAATAATCTGTCCATATGCTTTTACTTGGCACAAAAATTAAATATGCATCATTTCATAATTTTTAGAAAATTTTCGTTATTTTTAAGAAATCTTTTGAAATGTCTCCCATTTTATTATTACAAAATTTAAAAAATAAAAAAAATGGAAATTAAACGAAATTTTTCGATATATATGTAGTTAATTCAAAACTTTTGGGAAATTTTTCAATTTATCGAAAAATTTTCAATAATTCTCAGTTTATAGGAAATTTTACAAAATTTATCGATTTATCGAAATTTTCCAAAATTTATCGATTGATCAAAATTTTACAGAATTTATCGATCTATCGAAATTTTACAAAACTTATCGATTTATAGAAATTTTTGTCAAAATAATCGCTTTATCAGAAATTTTACGAACATTATCGATTTTTATAAAATTTTTTGATATTACCAAACAAAATTTTGGCGAAGATTTGCGATTTATCAGAAATTTAACAAAAATTCTTGATTTTTGGCAATCTTTGCAAAACTTTTCGATTAAAGCGAAATATTGCGAAATTTCTCAATATGTATATTTGAAATTTACCAAAAAATTTAGATTTATAGAAAATTTTCGAAATTATTAAGAAAATTCTGGATTAATCAAAAACTTAACGAAAATTCTCGATTTTTGTGGATGTTTGATTGAAACAAAATCTTTCAAAAATTTCCAATATATCTCAAGTTGTAGAAAATATTTCAAAATTTATCGAAATTTTTCGAAAATTCCCGATTTATCAGATATTTTACAAAAATTGTAAATTTTTGGGATATTTTGCAAAATATTTTGATTTAGAATTTTCAAAAGTTTCTCAATTAATAGAAAAATTTTCCATGTTTATCAATTTATCGGAAATTTTGTAAAAAATCTAGATTTATCTCTCAAAAGTTGACAAATTTTTTTGATGCAAACAAAATCTTTCGAAATTTCTTAATATATCGGTCATTTTTCAAAATTTCTCATTTAATAGAAAACTTTTCAAATTATCAGAATTTTTCCGAAAATTCTCGATCTTAGGGAAAATTTTGCAAAATTTTTTTCTTTATAGCGAAATATTGCGAATTTTCTCAAATTATCGGAAATTTAGCAAAATAAAACGATATTTCTCGAAATATCGATTGAACGAAATTTTTGCGAAAATGATCGATTTAGAGGAAAAAATTGTTGATTCAACGACATTTTGCTAAATTTCTCAATTTATCGGGAATTAGGAAAAAAGGACTCTGTATATTGAAATTTGTCGAAATTTTGGCGAAAATCTCGATTTTTGGGAAATTATGCAAAATTTTTTGTTGTAAACGAAAACTTGCTAAATTTTTCAGTTAATAGGGCATTTTCAAAAACTTCTCAATTTATGGAAAATTTTTCAAAATTTGTCGAAATTATCCTTTTTTTTTTGCAAATTTTTGTTATTTTTAAGAAATCTTTTGAAATGTTTCCTATTTCAAAATTTTCGGTTTATCAGAATTATAACGAAAATTCTAAATTTTTGAAAAATTTCTGATTAAACAAAATCTTGCAAAATTTCTCAATTTATCGGGAATTTTCAAAAATGTCTCAGTTTTCAGAAAATTTATCGATTTATCGAAATTTTTGGCCAAAATAATTAAATTATCAGAAATGTTCAAAATTTATAAATATCATCATATATATACTAAGAATATTTCTTCCACAAAAAAAAAAAAAAAATCGTAATTTTTGCCACAATTCTTGATTTACCAGGAAGCTTAAGAAAAACTTAAGATTTATGTAAATTTTTGCAACATTTTTTGATTTTACCGAAATCTTGCAAAATTTCTCAATTTTTCGGCAAAAATATATTACAATAAATTTAGGGAAAAATATTGTTTTTAGGGACATTAAAATGTGTTTTTTTTACTTAAAAAAAAGTTCGCTATGAATGTTGTGTATAAAATGTTTACGTAGATTTAATAGCGTTATATTTGTTGTACGTTATGACCGTACTTAAATGTATAAAACTTTTTGTTTGTCTGTTTTCTTTTTAAAAACAACAACTTTTGTTTTACTATCCATTTTATTGGTTTTCTTCGGTCATTAAGTTGCAATAGTTCTAAGAAAAGTCCAATATTTGTCTAAATTCTACTTGAAATTATAATAATAATTAGTTTGGCTGACACGCCCCCTTTTCGGATCATAAAAATAAAACAACAAAAACATTTATTTCTATGCATAAGATATTAAAAGTTTTGGATTTTTTTTCCTGGTCGTTCATTACATTTTCTATTTTTATTTTTTTTTTTGTTATTGTTGTATAATTAAACTTTATTGTACGAGTACAAATACCAATCTTGAATATAAATGAAATTGAAATGAAGAAGCAGAGGAATAGAAATATCGACAATTGACACGCAAAATATCTAATAAGTTTGTACTTTGGCAAATTGGAAAATGAAGTGTGTTAATAAAATGAAAACTAAAACCAAAAAAAAAAAACACTAACTATTATTTCACATAATTTTTTTTTGTTTTTGGCAATGAAGTCTAGTAGAGCACTTCCATTGCGAGTCAACCACTAAAACTTTTGCAATTTCGGTTTTAAGAAATTGTATGTTGTTGTATTCGAAAATGCAACAAGCCAAAACGGAAAATATGCGCTGCTACACAATTCAATTGGTTTTGTACGATTTAATGTTCGTACCATCAACGACGCATGAAACCTTTAATACATCTAATCACTACACTACAATGCCGTAGTTTGTGTTAAATGAAGCCAAAATTATAAAAATGCTAGAAATACTAATAATTTCCTTATTTGTTGTAAATAGCAGTTTAGATATTATGAGCACATTAATGAACTAAATGTCCAAAAAAATAAAAGCCAGTTTGCCTTTTGTTTTGACAAGTGTCTACTACGACGCACAGTGGGGTAATTATGGGGAAGTGGGGGAAACAAAAACTGAGGTTTTTAAAAGTACCGCCGAAGAAAATTTAATTTTTTTTATTTTTACTATTTATAGGAAACTTTTTCCCCGAATTTATTATTGATAGAATACCTTACGAAATTTTACTATTTTAAGGATATTTTGCAAAAATTTTCTATTTATACGAAGTTTAAGGAAATTTCACTTTTTAAATGGAATTTCGTGATAATTCACGATTTAAATAAAATTTTGTGATACTATTTATTTAGCGTTTAAATCGCTACTTCATTAACGTCTCCCTTTCTTTCGTGGACATATTTATATGCCCAAGTTTATGTGTCTAAGTTTCAACAAGAAAGTACCAAAATGTTTCAGCTTATAGTATTTCATTCACTCAGGAACCTGCACATATTATTTTATGTTTTTAAGTTCTCTATTATAGAAAATTCAAAAGGTTCTGCACATATAATGGAATAGTAAAAGAAAGGAATTTAATTTCCCGTATTTGCCTTTTTTGGTACTTTTTTGCTCCCCTGTGAAGTAACAAAAATTTCAATATTGTTGTAGGAGCCCATAATTAATTACGTGTGTACTTTTATGTCAATGCATCGAATAAATAATTAAATGAAAATTAAATTTAATGAACTTCAGCCTGATTAAAAAATTTGGATAAAAAAAAACCATAAACAGTTCAAAAAAAAAATAACCACAATACTAATTATTGTTAAAAAAAAAAGCTAAGGCACGAGCTCTATGTTTACATTTGTCGTTCAAGTTGTGCTGAAAAAGGTCAACAGGAAAAAAGAAAGACAAAAACATGAAAAACAGAAAAATTTAATCCAAAGTACAAAGAAGAATTCTTGACAAAAAGGACAAAAAATCAGAAGTAAGGAAGAACATGTAAATCAATTAATCTACCAAAGGTTAAATACAATTTGGTTAAAAGATGGATGTTTGACTATTGACTGATAGCAGTCGTCAATGACTGTGAGTGTTAAAACGGCAAACCCTCTGAAGAGATTGAGTGGTTGCATTCAAAGCATGTAAGGGTAACTTGCCCGTGGAAGCCTGGGTTCAAATCCTGCGGCAGCCAAGATATCAATGAATTTTTAATTCATTTCATGTTGTAAAAATTTTTTCCTTCATAAAAATAATTTAATGAAAATTAAATTCAATGAACTTTAGCCTGATTAAAATCTCAATATTTGGATAAAAAAATCGTATATTATGTTTTTTTAAAAAAGTACCAAAAATAGGTACGATTTTCACCTCTTAAACTTTCGAATTTTGAGAAAGTACCAAATTAATATATGTATTTTTTAGATAAGTTACGAATATGATATGATTTTTATTTCTAAGTTTATTGGTTTAAAAGATAGATCGGGTGACAAAAAAAAGTACCAAAAGTATATAGGTTTAACCCGTGCCAGGCACATGTCCGCTTATTTTTTAATAAAGAACAATAAGTGTTGTATCTCTTTTAGCTTACGAGATATGAGGTTTGAAAATTCACTATTTTTTATTTTTTTAAGCTTTAGACGCTTAGGCTGTGCCATGATAAATCAGTCAGTAACGTTACAATTGGTTATAAAAACAATGAATTAACGCAGAACGAATTATCGCGGTTCGACTGTATAAATAATAGTTTTTAAAAAATTGCAATCAGTATTCAAAATATATTGAGATTTTACGATTTATACAAATTTTCACTATACGAAATTTTGCCAAACTCTACGGTTTATACGAAATTTTGTGGAAATTCGTATATTTATTTGAAATTTTCTTACTTACCGAAAATTTTTCCAAACTTTAAATTTGCGTTGCTTCACTAACTTTTACAAAGTTTTCCCATGTATATAAAAATTTTGAAAAATTCACTAACTTTTCAAAACTAATTTTTTTGAAATTTATTTATTTCAATGAAATTATGCAAAATTTCGCAAAATTTCACCATTTAAAGAAAATATTGTGCAATATCACTTTTGAACATTTTCATTATTTATACAAAATTTTCTCCAAATTTCACTTTTGAAAAAAATTTTTGCAATATTTTAATATTTTATGGAAGTAAAATTTTGACACTGTGGAAGTGAATAAAATTTCACTAGCCCTGTGGGCTAGTATAAATTTTGACATTAGCGTAGCAATTCTTGGCAATTTTAAATCACCATAGAACTTTGCTACCGTTTCACATACAACCTATTTATATACAATTTTGTGAATTTTCTAGAAGTTTTACGATTTACTGAACATTTTGCGAAATTTCATATTTTATAACCTCCACTATTATGAATGAGGGTACACTGAGTATGTCATTCTGTATTACACGTTTTCAATATTCATCCAAGACCCCATAAGGTGTACATATATATTCTGGGTCCTTGAATAATTATAAGTCGTTTAGCCATGTCCATCTGTCTATTCGTCTGTTGAAAATATGCTAAATTTTGGTGTCGAATTATTTCTAGTTATTCTCAGCCGTTTTAGATGCAAAACCAGCATAATCGGGTCAGTAGAAACAGAGTTATAGACCCAAATAAGGACGAATCACCCTAAAATTGATGTTTCTTTAAAAAAAAAAATAACACTAGTTGTTGGCGGAATGCACCGATTGTTTTATAATTGTGCAAAACTCGATTTATATGGCAAGAAATAATAATACTAAATTTCGTGGAAATCCGTCCATAATTTAGCATAGGCCTCATATTAAGCCCAGTTTCGGAAACACGCCTAAAGCCGTAAGGAATAACGCTATTGTAGAAAATTTTTGTGTATCATAGTTTCATAATATTGGAAATCACTCTGCAAATTTCGTCAAGATCCGCCCATAATTTACCATATGCCCAGCGTTTAAAAAACTGCAGTCAAAGTAGAAAAACTGCCATTTCTACCGAACCGGACACTAAGGAGCGATATTTAGTCTTTATTTTCGGACACTGCATTCTACTCTGAAAATTTTATCTATTTAACTGAATAATTTTAGCAAATATAATTCGGGAATTTTTGTTTCATATTTTACTTTTCAAACATCAAAGAAAAGGCATGTCTTAGAAATGGAAATTAAGTGGATTTAAAACCGAGCAAATTAGTTAGAGCTCCTAAAAATATTCCTTATTATTTACTCCATACTTAAAGTACCACCAATGTTTAAAAAACTGCAGTTAAAGTGAAAAACTGCCATTTCTGCCACTTCTGTATTTGTCATTAGCCAAAAAAAAAAAAAATGGTTGCTTTTAGTTTGGATTCATTAAATGTAAACAGTCGCTGTCAACCAACTCAAAAAGCGAAAAGTTGTACACAACTTTTCGTTTTTTGATTCGACTGCAGTTTTTTAAACCCTGCATATGTCTCATATGTAGCGTATTTTCGGAATATACTTTCGTTCGCCTTAAATCGTAACAAATAATGCTTTAGTAGCCTAATTTAGTTTGTCATAGTTTTTTAAGACTGAAAGCACAAGGCCAAGATTCGCGTAGATCGGTCAATTATTTACCATATGCCTCATATTAAGCCAATCCTCGGGAATGTACTTTTGGAAAACGCCCTAAACCGCAACGAATTTTAATACTGAAAAGTTAGTTTTTATTAGGACTGGTTCATAACTTAGAGATTCCATATAAGTCCCACATCCGAAATATGCTTATTCTCCATCGTCAAACATTCGGCACAGCCGAATATGGCATTTTGAGTTTTCTTTTTAGAAAATTTTTATTTATTTTATAGGAAATTTTGCGAAATTTCACTATTTTTATGAAATTTACTACTTAGACAAAAAACTTCGTTATTTATATGAAATTTTGAGAAATTTCAGTTTGTTAACATTTTGCAAATTTAAAATTTTTATATAAATTTGCTTTTTTTATTAATTAATTTCTTAAAGTTCCAGTGAACTTTTACTATAAATTCTATAGAAAAAAAGTTCTTTTATAGATACGAAGCAGTATGTTTTATGTGTCGTAAAACTTTCATTTTAGAATTTCAAATATTTATTTAAAATAAATTTGAATAGATTTTAACTTGCATCCCAAATTTTAACTCAAGTTCATCTCTGCTTGAGTCATGAGAATTTTTCGACCACAGATTTACATGTTTCGCTTTTTTTCTAACAAAAAAGAAATACTCTCTCATTGTGCGACACGTTGCACGCCTGAATGACTTTTTTGTTTTTTTTATTAAATTATTTGATTGATGTTGCCTCAGCTGAATATAAAGTTTTATTTTAGTTTAATAATAATACCTCAAAATTCCTAAGACCTTAACTATCACAATTAGGGGACCTTCGTAGGAAATAATGTGTATTAAAGAAGGCAGTTAATCGATTGTTCAATAAACAACGAATAGGTAAGCAATTATATAAATAAGACAACTTTGACATTTTTGTACATTAGGGAGACATTGGGTTTCACGGACTGGACTTTCGTTTGAGTTAAAGAGAAAAAGGAGTTCATAAATATGAGTTACTATATTTTTTTAAGATTTAAAATTTTTTTATTTTTTTATGTTTTTGTTTTAAGGCTCAGTTAGTCTTTACTTTCTGTTTCTGTTCTGTTCCGTGCCGTTCTGTTACGAAATTGTAATAGTTACTTTTTCTGTAGCAACTTATCAGCCATTTATGACAAATTTATTAGTTTTGCACCTTTTTACTTTACTTAACAAGTTTTTGATTTTAACAAACTGAACCACAACAGAACAGAAAAACTAATTAAATTCACAGGTTTTTTAATAACAAAAACAAATCAGCTGATTCGTAACAGAACAGAAAGTAAAGACTAACTGAGCCTTAAAATTTTAGTTGAACGGACGAGTTTTGCGCTCGTGTTCTATAAACCACACATTTTAGTATGTTCACATTTGGCTTCTTAAGCGCGTTTAAGCAGTTCGAACGTGATTAAGCTCTAATCACTTCAAAATCGAGATGATTACCCATACATTGAAGTGATTAGGTAATCACTTCAAATTGACATGATTACAACTAAATCACTTCATAAATCACATAGAATCCACTGAACATGCCTCAAATGTAGAATCGCCAACATGATCGTGTACAACCGGCCAAGATTTCTGCTTAATGTTTTTATTTTTTTCCTTAAATAATTCATAAATTTTCACAATTTCATCATGAAAACTTTTAAAATAATCTTCTGATAACTTTATAAAAGTGTTTTTGTCCATTTTTAATACTTTAAAGAAATATAAATTTGTTTGTTGTTTTTTTGTGTGTTTGTTGTGTGTTTTTTTCTTAATCATCTGTCATCTTAATCATCTCAAATGTAATGTGAACGGCTTTGATTAGCTAAATCAACATTTTGCTTAAACGCGTTTAAAAACCTAATTGTATAGTTACTTAAATAAAGTATATGTTGCTTTTGGCCAATTTCACCAATTCTATTTAAATATCAATTCATATTTAAATATAGTTTTTCATTTAATTTTATTTTTATTTGAGATGAAAAACGAATTTTAAACATAAATTTATATTTAAATAAATTGGTGAAATCGGCCATTAATGTTTTACAAAATACGTAGAAAAGACTGAATATTTTACATAAAAACGTTAGTTTGTTTAAGAAAACTTAAAAGAAAACTTTTTATTGATTTGCTTAACATATCGATTCAAATAAAAATTAATTGAATCAAACCAAGTTTTCTTGAGCACTTTCAGAAAAATTCAAAAAAATCCCTAGCATTTGCTACTTGATGCAAGAAATTCGATTCTATTTAAAAATCCAGAAAACCATTAAAATATTAAACAAATGCAGCTTGATATCAGAAATATTTTTCTTATTTTTAATTAAAGCAAGCTACTTTTGTATTTCTTGTTTTGAGAAATTTTTGATCATATACCAAGCACGTGAATTTTCTGATCATGAGAAAATGTTTCTTAATTTAAGAAAATTTTACTAAATACGAACCAAATAAGTAAAAATCAAGATATTATTTTTCGATTTTAGATTTTCTTGTTTTAAGAAACGAATCTGATTACTTTAGAAATTAAACTTCATTCCGTGTAGTATATCAAAATTTTTTTATGCACGATTGCCTAAAATAATGCAACTTTATTGAAAATACTAAATTTTATATAAATTATTTTCATCGAGAATAGACATTATAAAGGGGCTTTGAATAGGGACTGTAGAACATTGACAATAAATAAATTTGTTACCACTGGTTCAGTTAACAATCGACGAAATGCCAGATCAGCCGTTAGCATCTCTGGTGTCCTTGAGAGTATTCAAAAAAATCCAAGGAAGTCGATTTCACGTCGCTTACTAGAAGTCGCCCTAGTGCAGACCATAACTTTGCGAATTTTGTGTCGCTATAGGCTACCAACTTCTTTTGGCCTCAATTGGTATGAAAACCAACGACATGTGGCTTCACAAGACGGCGCTTAGTGCCACACAACTCATGTCTCATTGGACGTTCTGCACGAGTTATTAACCCTCTAATGCTAAGTTTTAAAATAAATTGGAATATATTATGAAATCAATTTTTTAGGGTATTTTTGGGCCTCTGAATTCAAAAAAAATATTTTTAAGCCCGTACGATGAATCTTTTACGTTCCAGGTGAGAAAACATCTAGGAGTACCTTGAGGCACCCTTGGGTATCTAGTAATAAAAACACATTTAATATTTCAGAATTCTGTTTGTTGGCTTGTATTGAAAATAAGAAATAATGAAACAATAAAAAACAATTTTATTATTTGACATCATAAATGAAGTTTGCACTTTGAACAAAAGCATTGTGTTCGAGATTGTTTACAATGCTTTAAGAGCTTTTAAGACATTTCGAAGCTTATACAAATATTTTTCCAAATCTTTAAGCAATTGTAAAAAAAATGGAAATTAATAAAAATTAGTTATATATTGGACGTCAGTAAAAATTTTGTAAAGCATGCCTTGAGGCACTCTTAGGCATTAGAGGGTTAAAGGTCATCTCAGAGGGAGGTACATAATATGAACTAGCTATCGGGACTGCCTGTTAACTCAATTAGACATTTTCTAGTGAAGTTTTCTTTAAGTCGCCGGTCTATTTGATTCCCTCAAAGAAAAATTTCCGCCAGAGTCATGGAAAATTGGTCATTTAGGATGCGCATCACCCATCGCAGCCGTGGCGGACATTTGCACGATATTATATTCCATACAAAATGTCATCGTAAGGCAATGGAACGTAAGAAATTGCTTTTTATATGGCCACTGTTTGTCTTAAACACATTATAGACCGATCGGTAGAAAATATAATTTTTGTTTATAAAGACTTAATTTCTTCGATTTAGAATAACTTAAAGTGTTTTCTAAAAGTAGATCTTTTCTAGGACCAAAGTTTATTTAAAGACCGATCCAGAAAAATTACTGTTTCGTCATTTCTTGTTATATAAAACTAAACTATGTCAAAGTTTTTAATAATGACGATTTATATACAGTGTAACTTCGACAATCCGGACACATGTAGGATTATGGAGTTGTCCGGACTATAGCAGTAAAAATTATTGAAATAATCTAAGTAAATTTAAACATGAATCGACTCTTTTGTATATAAACATTTATATTTAGATAACGAACGCCACGCCGAAACATTAATTTTTCATTGGATATGATTGTTTATTGGTTGCAAAAATCAATAAGTCCGAATTTTCTGCTTTTTTCATAACTTTTCTATTTCCTAAAAAAGTTTTATACATATTATGAAAATTGTGCAATAAAATGTTTTAGTATAAATATTACCGGGTTCATTATAGGTAGGCGAAATAAATTGTTCTCCCTATTGTTTTTAATGTCGCAACTCGTTGATTTAGGAACATAAAGTTTTTGGCAACCTGCCTAATAGTTTTTCCCTCGCCAAGGCTATTTTACAAAGCCCCTTTCATTTAAAGTTAGTGCTTTATATTTGCGTTTATTATTTAAAAGGAAAGACCCGAAACTAAAGTAATGACAGTGAAAAATATAAATCAAAGTGTGAATAACAAAACATGCGAAATAAAAAAGGGTAAAACCAAGGCATTTAATTTTTGCTTTTGCTTTAAGAAGAAATTTGTCCGTAGAAGCGACCGAATTCTTTAAGTGACCGGACTGTCACAACTAACGAAGTTGCACTGTACTTATCTATGTTTTTATCAGGGAAACCATTAATATGCAATTGCATGTGTTTTCTTGTGCCACCATTCAAAGCACAAACCATAAATTTATCCGTTTTAGAGGTTTTTATGAATTTTGGCATAGATTTGTGCATATTTTAACCTTTGCAGCATTTTTATGCATATTTTAGTTAAAAAGCATTTTTGCAGCATTTTTTTAGTTTTATATCTCATTTTTAACCCTTTTAAAGCATATTTTGATACATGTTATTCGTAGAGAATAAAAAAAAAAATTTTTTTTTCTAATTCTTGTTCACAGACGACTTTTCTGTTTTAAATGTCTATCTGTATACCCAACTTATTGCCTCAATTTCACCATCTACATTTAACTTTCACTCTAGAATTGTAAGCCAAAGCAGGTTGTCTTTTAAGAGTAATTTAATCTTAAACTAACAAATTTTAAACATAAGCAAAAATTATGGCAAAACTAATTATATGCGTGTGTGTAAAACATGGAAATCTGACCCATATTTTAGTATACCGATCGGCTCAAAATATCTTTTTAAAGTGATCAAACGATGTCCATCCGTCCATCTGGCTGATTGTTTATCCATGTAGGCCTTGTGCGCAATGTACAAGTTGCAATTTTGTTGATTATTTGATAAAATTTGGTGAAAAGATTTTTATTGCACTAAGGAAAAAACCCTATGTAAACGGTAAGAATCGGTCTAAAATTTCACAAAATCCTCACGCAAACTTCTTTCCAAAATAGATTGTCTTAAAACCAGGGACATAACAGTTATAACCAATATTTGAAAAAATCCTGAAATAATAATTAATCACGAATTTTTAAAACCTGCTCTCTGAATAATTGTTACAAATAACCAATATTTTTTGGGTCTTTGATAACCGTTATAGTTTGTTTTTGTTTTTTTTGGGCTTCCATAACCATTACAAAAGATTTTAATTTTTTTTGGTCTTCAGTAACCATTACAAAAGACTTTTATTTTTTTTGGTCTTCTATAACCATTATTAAAGATTTTAATTTTTTTGGTCTTCCGTAACCATTACAAAAGATTTTTATTTTTTTCGGTCTTCTATAACCACGCTACAGTTCGCAAATCTTAAGATATTTTTATAAAATTTCGCACACTGACATATTTGCACAAGGACGAACTTTTTTTCTGCTCTGAAAATTATACTCAGTGACTTATGCTGCAACTTATCTGAGCGAACATTGCGTTCATTAATGTTTGTAAAATTAAATTTATAAAGAAATACATATGTAGATATATCTCTAAATGTTCCACTTTTTCATTTTCAAAGCTATAGTTTCATACAGTTTGTTACGTTTCAATTGGTTAATTTGGTTACTTATAATGACTATGTAAGAAAAAAAAAACAATAATAATAATAATAAGTAAGAAAGTTATAGTCGGTCAAGACCGACCACATAATATTATACACCTATTTGGGTCCGAAATTTGTATGGTTCCGAAGTCGACTTGGGTTCAAAATAGTCGAACAAGCCTACTTAATGGTATTTTCGGTTAGGTAGAGGTGGCAGCCGACTTTATTCGCCAGCTCACATAGACACTGAATGTCCGTTGCGATACCACTGCGCTTCTACTCATGCGTAATTAGGTGTGTTGCATATTCTTAGAATACATGACGAGACCTACAGTTCAATGCTGAATCCAAACGGCAAGATTTGAAGTGCTTTAGAACAGAAATTACTTTCATTAGTTCGCTTAAGCCAACCGATAGTTGAGGATGTTAAGAAATAATTATTTCTTTTTGAAAAAGGTTTTTTTTTTGGTCGCTCGAGCCAGGAATCGAATCCGGGTCCTATAGGTTTCAGAGTCCACATCTTAGCTACTACACCAACAGCACTGACTACTCAATGGTATATAAATACAATTTTAGTGCGAAATTTCTTGTATTAAAGAAAAAAAAATCGGGAAAATATGCCTAAAACTGGAGCGATTTTATTTAAACTCAGCACCATGATTGTGTGTCATAATTGGTTTCTATTTACCAAATATGAGAAAGATATCAAAAAATTTGCGGATCCTTACCAAAATCATAAAAAAAGTTCGTCCTTGTGCAAATATAAGTCAGCGTGCGAAATTTTATAAAAATATCTTAAGATTTGCGAACTGTAGCGCGGTTATAGAAGACAGAAAAAATAAAAATCTTTTATAATGGTTATAGCAGACCAATAAGAATAAAAATCTTTCATAATGGTTACCAAAGACCAAAAAAATTAATAATCTTTCATAACGGTTATCAAAGACCAAAAAAAATAATTATCTTTCATAACGGTTATTAAAGACCAAAAAAAATAATAATCTTTCATAATGTTTATGGCAGAACTATAATTTTCTGGGTAATTTATAATTATTATTACAGGACCAATTTTTTTCAGTTATTTTTTCCATAACCTATTGGATATTTAAAAAATAATAACAGTTATTTCGGGTCCCTGCTTAAAACCCCATCTACTTATGTTCGTATTAAGATTTAATTTGCCTGCAAATTAAAATTTTTTTTGGAATCGGTTCAGATTTGGCCCATCCGTAAATGGCTTAAACGTCCTTTCTAAATGTTAATATTAATACAAAATTCAGCGAACGTCAAAAAATCTCATATAGATGGGGTATCTTGATAATATTCGGCACAAATAACATTTATATGAATTTGACATCGTAACATAACGTTGTTTTGGTGAGCCATAACTGCCTATCGGTTTCAAATAAAGTACAAACTCGAAAATTCGTATCTAAAAACTTAAGTGCAAATATTTTTAAATTGTTAAATAAGCCATTTTGTTATTTTTAAGGCATATTTTTAACAATTTTTTGGGCATATTTTCAACTTTTTACTGCATATTTAATGTACATAAAACACTTTTTTAGAACATATTTCTGGTTTCCCTGGTTATTATAATTTGAGGGAGTATGTCTAATAAAGGAGCCGTAACACTTTACGACTGATCCTCAAAAAAATTCAGTAAGACCTTTTTGATTGGCTACACAGAAAAAAAAATATCTCAAGAAAATTGTCAAAAACATCGTTTGTTAAAAATAAAACTTTCATTCAACAAACTTTTTATTTGATTTAATGAAAATATTTGTCAAAATTACACTTTGCAAAATAGCACGCAATAAGACAAATGCAATAATGAAAAATAAAAAATTCAATAAAAAAAGTATTTGAATCAAAGAAAAGTCAGAACTTATAATACTTTTGTCCGTTTTTTTTATATTTTTATCCATTAATTCAAAAATGTTGGGCAACAAGTTTTTTATTGACTCAATAAACTTGTTTTTTGACTAAAAATTCAATAACTATATCAAATATGCAATTTTCGTATTCAAATATGAAAATAATTTTTTTCTGTGTATGGAAAATTTCTTTTTATCGAAATGTTTGTCAGCAGCAGTTTTATCAGAAGTTGAGAACATTTCTAACATGTAGCATAGCAAAAATCGGACAAATTTTTAAAATTCTTTAAATTGTAGAAGCTTTTTGAAATAAGTTTTATTTTACGAAAAAAAATGCTATAAAATAGATGTTATTGTCATTTTTAGAGAAAGCAGATGTCTGCTGCCAACAGGCAAAATACTTACAAATTACTGAAGGGTTTTTTTTTTATCATAACATTCATATAGGGTACGAAACAAAGAACATGTGAGAAGAATATCAGATTAAAGCTGGTCTTCCGCAGCGAAGTGCTGTTAGACCTACTCCCTATTTAACATACACCTCAGATTTGCCCATATGCGATAATCTAAGCATTGGCACTAGGGTATTCATTCGGTTAACCGTTCATCGGTTAACCGATTAATTACTACCCGATTTACTGATCGGTTAATTGAAAATTGCCTTTTTTTGATTAACGATTAAACCGGTTAATTTCAGTCGATTAACCGATTAATCGATGTAACAAAATTTTTAACCATATTTTTTGTGTTTTTAATTATGGGTGAGTTCCAAAACTTCAGTTGCAAAGCCACTCACTTTTTTAAATGCATTCTACAATGCGAGTAGGTATGTAGAATTTTACAATGTTATCTGTACCAAAGTTCACCAAAAAAGTTACCAAAGTGCACCAAAAAAGTTATGCTTAGAAATATTTTTTCATAAAATATATTTCCTTCTAGCAATTCATTCTTCAAATATAGAACAAAAACAGAAATTAAGGAAATTGGATATTAACTTTTTGGCAGAATGTTCGGTGCTGGACTTTGTCAGAATGAGTGAGGTAGATGACGACATGACAACAGAAGAAACTCGCGATAGTAACATAACAACAGAATTACCCGAAACAATTAGAAGTGTTTTTTTTAAAAACAGGACTCTAATGGCATAGTGGAAGATTTTATATATTTTAAGAGAAATCGAGGAAAAGGACTGAGAAATTAGATATTCTGTATTATGGGTTGCTTTAGATTTCTGCAACATCTACGATAATAAGTGAAAGATTTTTTTCCAAGTCAAAATTTATAAAAACTCAAGAAAAGAGTCGCTTAAATCCTAAACATTTTAACCAAATTATTTTTCTAAAAGATTATTTTATAAGTTCTCCTTAATCTATTAAAATTACTAATAAAATGATCTCACAGTTTATTTTTTAAAATATACATAATATGTGCATATAAATTAAAAATATGTTTAACATATTTATGAACTATTTTTTTTTTGTTTGCTCGTTTTAGTTCAAGAATTGTTATGCTGTTGTTTTTACTAATAAACTCCACATAATAATTTTCCATTTTTATTTATTCAAATTACATAATTTAAAAAAAACAAAAATATTAATCGGTTAACCGATCAATAACAAAATTAACCGATTATTAACCGATTAAAGCAAAACCTCGATTAATTAATCGAGCGGTTAACCGATCAAAGCAAAAGCCCGATTAATTGAATACCCTAATTGGCACGTTTGTAGATGATACAGCTATTCTTATTTCGCATGCGAACCCGCAAGTAACAAGAAGCCGTTATCTAAGTGAAGTGAAAATGTGGTTGAAAAAAAGGTGAATTCGAGTAAACGAGTTGCAAAGTAAACACGTTACGTTTATACTAAGTAGAGGAATTGTCCCCCTGTCACACTGAATAATATTATAATACCCCTGTCGAATTTTGTTACATACGTTGGCATATATTTGGATAGACGACTTGCTTGGCGTCGCCATATAGAAACCAAGAGGCTGAACTTTCAGTTAGCAACCTCTAGACTTTACTGGTTATTAGTAACAAATCTAAACTTAGCCTTGCCTTAATAAAGTCATTCCGCATAAAACCATTTTGAAATCGATTTGAACATATGGTAGCCCATTTCGGGGAACGGCTAGAAATTCTAGTACATCGAGCTTACACAGAGGAACCAATTACAAATTCTTCGAACTATGACCGGAGCGCCGTCATATAGAAGAAATGAAAACATCCAAAGGGATTAGGCGATATGTACCTCTGGTAAACAATGAATTTTGCAAAGTCCATGGAAAATATATTATTTTTTCCCAACTCCAAACGCAAGCAAGGCTTCGAAGAGCCAATCTTTTACCCGCTAAGAAAAGATACGTCTAACGATTCATGTTCTTCAGGGGTGGGACTGATTTTTTAATTTTTAGTTGCATGCTCTCCGGGGGGGGACTGATTTTGTTACTTAAAATAAAATAAATATCGAGGAACATGAAATGAATTAAAATTAAACAAAAAACAAAAACGTTTAATTTAATATCGTCGCGTTTCTTCTTAAACCACGTAAGCGACAACAACTAATTTGTCACTGTCGATGTACAAAAATTCGGCTTATATTGTAAAAGTTACAAACTGAAAAAGTTTTTCAAACGCTCTAAGTCATCATGTATATTAACTTTTCCGATTTTTCGATTAATTTTCAACACTTGCTGAATTTTTCTTTCTATTTGTTTATAAAATTGTTGTTGTTTTTATCATTTGGTTTGTTGACCTCACCCATGCATTAAATACCCAGTTCATACACATTTTGAAAAATAAGAAAAAAGAAACACTGAGTTTTTTTTATCGTGTGCTGCGTTTAAATTTTCAACATGCAGCAATTTTTTTTTATTATTTTTTGCAACAACAAACAAACCCAAAAGTTGTAATGAAAAAATCACCAACAAAAAGAATTAAAAAAAAGTGCTCGCAACGGCAAAGTGTCCCTGTCAGCAGGAAAAATGAATTAAAAATTAAAAATGTAAAAAAGAACGAATCAAATTTTCATTTATTACCTAGAAATTCGTATTAAACGAAGAAAAAAATGCAAACTTACACATGAAATTGGCGGAATATTTCTCTTTAATTCAATAGAGAATTGTGTATTAATAAACAAACAGAAAAAAAGAAAGGTGTAAAAATAAAACTGTGAAGCTAAGAATTGAACAGGTAAAACGAATTTTAAAAGCCCTACAAAAACAGGACCATATTTGTACTAAATTTGGGTAAGTCCTTGGGGTACTATCAAGCCCCTTTAATTCGTAGGTTAAATTTATCTTTAAGTTTTAAACTACACAGAAAAAATCATCGCTAATTTTTCTTCAAACCTAAAAAGTAGCTTCACTTACTCAGTGTGGATTGGTGCATAAGCTGCCATGACCCCGTCATTCTCAAAACTCCCGTTAAATCGTATGTTACAGTGTTATCTTTTATTGGCGTTAGCACACAATTTTAGAAATAAACTTTTTTGTTAATAACCCGCTGGTTAAATTTAAAACTTCGAAGATTATCTTAACTAAAGGATATTTAAAATTCGGCTTAGGTGAACATAACATTGTAACTTTTTTTATTTCCCTTCTTCCGTTAATGTGTTAATGTGTTAGTTTATAGAAATTACCACTACATTGACACATGTCACATTCCCAGGAAATTTGCTGGACATTCGTTTTCAATTCATTAAGTTGAAAAGCAAAACAGAAAATAGTTGGCGAACGTACGTACAGTCAAAAAACACTCACTAACTTACTGAAGACGACTATTGGCACGACTTAGGGACAGTTGCCAGGTTTGATGATTTATACAAATTTAAACGATTTTTAAACACAAAAATTCACTATTAAGTTTTTAATACTAATTTAAATTTTAAATATTTAATAATAATATTTATCTAAAATATTTCAAA
The DNA here is from genome assembly GCA_963931875.1 of Pollenia griseotomentosa. Classification (NCBI taxonomy): domain Eukaryota; kingdom Metazoa; phylum Arthropoda; class Insecta; order Diptera; family Polleniidae; genus Pollenia; species Pollenia griseotomentosa. Next base: position 27,509,873 of record OZ007564.1, read on the forward strand.
AATTCGAACATAATTTCGAAAATATAATTTTTATTCCTTAAAAATTTTTATAATGTTTAATGTAAAAAAAACAAAAGCTTAAAACTTTGTTTTCTTAACTTTCATTTAGAGCAAAAACAATATTTTAAAAATTTTTTGATTTGAATGTAATTGTTTTATTATTATTTTCGCATTGGCAGTTATAAGTTTTATTTGTTTTCGTAAAAAATTTTGAAATTTTTCTTTAAAAATGTCAAAAAGAAAACGTATGTCTGAAAAATTCGAACATAATTTCGAAAATACTTAAATTTTTTTTGGTTTTTTTTTAACTATTGGAAAATTCATTTAGAACAAAATAAAATATTGTTCGAAAATTTAAACATATCAGTTTGAATTAAGACCAGTTAATATTTGATTTCAAAACTAAACAATATTTTCCTATAATTTTAAATTATTACGAGTTTTACGTTTTTTAATTAAAATATTGTATTTTTCAAAATAGGTCTACATTTTAGCGAAATTTTTTTAACCATTTTTTATTCTCTAAGAACACATTAAATAGTTTTTAGGTATTACAAGTTAAAACTGTTTAACTTTTATTTGAAAATTATTTAATTCAAAATGTTTCTTATCAAATAGTTTTTTTAATTTTCGAAATTCAATATTTTTTTTAAAAAACGTTAACTCGTGTCTCGAAAATATCAAGTAATTTGGAAAATTTACACTTTTATAATATTGATGATCTCTCCTCCTAGCGAACATCGACTATCTAATGTAAAATTTGTATGATGAGTTAGTTGACAGTTCTATTTTATTGCAAATTAATTTAAAAAAAAAAACTTGTTGAAAATGTAAATATTCGTAATCTTTTTTATGTTTTTTTTTTTTTGTTTTCGCGGACCAAATACACCTTTCTTAATATGTTTTTTTAATCTTATGCTGGTATTGAAAGTGCCACTTGGAAGAAATGTACTAATGTGCGCCATAATACCAAATGAAAATTCGTTCGATTAGTCAGTCAATTCAACTCCAGTCGATAATCGAATTTAGTTCGCAATATTTTTTTTTTTTTTTTTGTGGTAAAAATAACTTTATTTAAAATTACTAAGCAAATTTTCGAATTTAATAATTTATTGTATTATTTACAAAAAAATTTGAATTAAGCTTATACAATCCTGGACATTCTAAAAAAATAGACTTGTATTGTAGTGTAAACTAAAAAAAAAACCAATTAAGCATATGTTCGAAAATTCGAACATAATTTCGAAAATTTAAATTTTACTGAAAAACATTCCCTATTTAGTTTTTGTTGTGAAAAAAGTGTTTTTTATAATAGTTTTATATTATTAAAAAGTTTTTAATATTCGAAATTCAATGTTTTCTAGAAAAACTAAAATTTTGCTACGAAAATGTTAAATTTTCTAGAAAATTTTACTTTTATAACATTAAAATTTTTTGTTTTCAAAAAGTCATTGTGGTATTTGTTCACAAGATTTGACGATTTTTACAATTTTATGTGGCAACTATTTTACTAAGGTGAAATTTAAAATATGTATTTATAAATAATTTCTTTTATTTTGCTATTAAATAAAAAATAAAAGGAAACTTACCCTTAATGTTTCAAAAATATTCAAAATTATTTAACAATGCTTCCTTTTTTATAATTCTTAAAACACAACGACGGTGGGTGGGAGAGCGAAAAAAAGGGCGGCAACTTTTATTTTTCGGATGTACGCTTTAATTATATATTTTGTACGAAATATTTTTTATATAAGTATGTAGATAAGTTAATATGTATATACATATACTTTTTTGGTTTTTGGCAGTTATGGAATCTTTCTAAGTCTAAATGCGAATCGATTTTAAAGGCTTCAAAGGAATTTCGCTAAGAAAATGATGATAGGAATTTTTAAAACTTTTTCTTTTGTATTTTTAGAGTAGATGCAGAAGAGTCTTCCGGTTTTATTTTTTCAAAACTTTTTCCTTTTTTCTCTATTATGTAGTTGCAATTGTCAACTTTGACACTCTTTTAATTACACTTTTTAACTTTAGAACTTATATTTCCGTTTGAAGTTGTTGTTATTGTCTTTGTCACTGAAAGTGTATGTGTATGAGTTACTTTAGGGAGAGATGTAGGGAAAGTATATCGTATGGATTTATGTATTTATGTAAAAATGTTGCACGTATCTATCTAATGACACCCTTAGACTCTTTCTGAAGATGAGCAGCAACTCATTATATGAATTTTTATGTTGTTGGTTCCTTGAATAATGTTGCTATCTACTGTCGCTGGTGCTGCTGCTACAAATAATGCTGCTGCTTATGATGTTGTTTCTGCTAAGAGATGATGCTGCTGCTACAAAAGTGCAACATACAACCACTTAATGCACACAGTGTACAAAAACACTAACCTACCCCAACTGGAAAATTCTTTAACTACATATACCGGCAAAAACTAAAACAATAAAAACTTTTTAATTTTCCGCTTTAATAAACGTATTTCACAATTTAAAAACCTTTTCAAAAAGATATTAATTATTTTTTTTTTTTTTTTAATTTTACAAATTTATCTTTCCTTATTATATTTTTCAAAGTTTTCTTAAAATTTATTAACTACACATTTCATTTACTTTTTGAAATTCACTAAATTAAATTTTTCTTTTCTTTTGATTTATTCCGCTCCTAAATTTTTTGAGTTCTTTATGGCAATCACAACGTTTGTATACTGTTTCGTATTTTAAATAAACCACAAAATCTTATAGATACAGTTAAGCAGGCAGACAACTAAAAATCAACCAGTCCGCCAGCCAACCCGTAAACATTGCTCTTATAGTAAAAAGTACGCCAAGTAATTGAAGCTTTAGTTTTTTTTACTCTAAAAGGCTGTGATTGCATTAATGTTGTCGATAAGTTTTCGTAGAGGGTAAAAAACAAAATTCAACAGCCAAATACATTTTACACTATTTGCTGTTATAGTTTTATCAAACTTTTTTAACAGCTTTAGAGTTAGTTCTGTAACGGTAACATGACTGATTTACAGTGATTTGTTAACAGACACGAAAGTTAAAAATAAATTGAATAGCAATGACACAAACCTTTAAAAAGGTTTAAAGACAAAGTAAAGAAGGCCAAAAGTGAAAAATAGAAATCGTGCAATTCACTGAATACTTTTTGTAAAAAGTAATATGTAATCTAAACGAAGTCAAAAATTGGCGCAAAAATTCAAAATTCGTTTTATAATTACAAGTATTTTTTTTACAAAAAATCGACTTTTTACTAAAGAAAGTGATTCTTTTGAGCAAAAAATTTTATGTTTTTTGGAACAAATTACTTTTATGTCAAAAAAGTCAGTTTGTACGAATAATGTTACTTAAATGTAAATATGTGGAAAAAGTCAGATTTAAGAAAAAATTATTTCTTTCTAAAAATTTTATGAAAAAATGACTTTTTGGTGGAAATAGTGACTTTTTGGTGGAAACAGTCAGTTTTGGTGGAAAAAGTCTGTTTGGTGAAAAACAAACAGATTTTTGTGTTGCCATTTTATGAAGAAAGTCAAGTTTATTGTAAAAAGGGTAAAAAACTACGGAAAAAAAGCTTTTGTTCTTTTACCGCCAATGTAATTAACGCCTGAGCCGTTTTTTTGTAATCGATTAAAGTAGCACACAATCTGTGTTTTTTAATTTATAAAAAAAAACCGACTTAAGCAGCTCATGCACTTGCAATAAAATGGTTCAATTTTACGTATTATACAATTATATCGCCAATGTATGTGATATTTGAAGATGGCCAAATATATTGGCAACAATCAAAAGACTTTTGATTTTGATTGCACCACGAAAAGAAAGCGAAATGTGTTGGCAACATTGTGCAATGCTGTTTATGTTATTACAATAGGTTATGTTCACCTTTTTACTGAAAAAATGAAACCATTGTCCGACTAATTGCATAATATAGGACAGAATGGAAATAATATGGCAAATAGCATATACAATAATATTGCAAGTGTATGGGCCGCTTTACATGGCCTCATTTTCCATTTAAATTTTTTTCTTTTAATATAATTCTTATTAATTTAAGAATCGTATTGCTGTTTTTTCTCTGGGTATATATAAAAAATATAACAAAAACACTTTTGGGCGCAAGGATTTTCTCCTCTATGGTATAACAAAAACAGATTTTACACTGTTATGGCGTTATTTCCACTTTGGTTACTAAACGATTATTGTGTTAGTGCACTTGGATGGTGGTAATAAAGCCATATGGCCGTTTAATGAAATTCTTAAATGTTGCCCCTGCAGCGCCTAGGATGCCACTAGATGGGTCAAATGTATGACCAACCCCACTTTACTTGCCTCGGTAGGCTAGCTGGTAGTGAGCTAGTCTATCAGCGCCGAGGTTGCGGGTTCGATTCCCGCCAGAGACTCTGGTTTCTTTCCTGCAGACAAGCGTAGAGCTTCGCGGGATTAGCTTAGGGAATTAAAAAAAAAAAAAAAAAAAAATCTCAATCATTTATTTCTAACATACCTGTGTGCTATCTCTATTCCTTAAGGGGGCTCCTATGCAAAATGTTCAATGCAGTCTAAAGATACATATATTGAAGAAAAAGTCCCATAAATGCCCAGGAGTTGCCCCTAGTGGGATAAAATGTAAGACCGACATCATTTAATTTTTTGTCTTTAACATTTTCTCGGGACATACTTTCCCCTTATCTCCACTTCTTATATTGCGTTTTATGAAATTCTTAAATTAATTAACAATTGTCGACTTTTGTGAATAAAACCAAAATTTGTAAACGGATTTTAATCATTTATGGCTTGTTTTGTTTGCAGCTTTTTATACGTCTGCAAAAAATTAGAAGCCGAGATGCATTTTCCAATTTTTTATGAATTTTTAAAAAACAAAAATTTCGAAATTTTGTTAATAAAATTATTTTTTTCCCAAAAAAAAAAAATTATGTTTCTAAAACAACTGCTCATATTAAATAAAAAGTTTTACTTTTCTTAAAGGAAATTTTATTGCGGAATTTCGTTTTTTTTTTTGGTAATTTCAATAAACTGAACTGTTTTTGAGGTACGCGAATATATGTTGTGCAACCTCCTCCATTTTCGAAATAACGGTATATCTCGAAAACAAGAGCTAATCTAAAAAAAACGGTGGGCACCATTGGATTCAGCGTACTTGTCTTATTTTGCAACTAGCACAGTGTTATTTATGTGTGTAAAAAATAACGGCCAAATGCTCGCCGATGGTCTATATTTTCAATGACACTGAGACATAAGAGAGATACAATGTCGTTAATGTGCCGAATTATCTCATCCTTTAGCTCTTAAATTGTTCTTGGCCTATTGGCGTTCACTTTTTCTTTTAAAAATCCCCTAAGAAAGAAGTCCAACAGTGTCAAATCACATTATCGTGGCGGCCAATTAACATCGCCACAACGTGATATAATACAGCCATTGAATTTCTCGCGCAAAAGAGCCACTGTGTCGTTTGCTGTGTGGTAAGTGGCACCATCCTATTGGAACCACATATCGCACAGAGGTCTATATCCTCAATTTCTGGCCACAAAGAGTCCGCTATCACCTCGCGTTAGCGAACACCATTAATGCTTACTGCTTAGCCAACCTCATTTTCTCACTTTCGCGAACAACAGCAATGTTTTCCGCAGAACGAACTAGACGATCATGCACAGGTGTTTTCACATTTCCTACAGACCCGGTTTGCTGAAATTTGCGCACAATACTGCCGATTGTGAAAACATTTGGTCGATTATGCTGATCAAAAAAATCACGAAGTACACGAAATGCATTTGGATTTGAGCGCTCATTTTCGTAAAAGGCTTTAACAATCTTAACGCGCTGCTCAATTGTGTACTTATCCATGTTTGAGTTTGTCAAACACTGAAACAAAGAAATGTCAAATTACTCACAAGTAACATCGTGCATTATGGCTGGACCACCACCCTTTTTATTTTTGAAATTTCAAAATTAAATACGTTTTACATAATTTCGTATGTTAAACCCTTTTTATTAATATTGAAATAAAATTCAGGACTTTTTTCACAGTTTCAATATACGTTAAGTATTTTATTCATTTTTATTCCATCGATTCTGAAACACAATTATTCTTATATATTTAAAGGACATCAAACTTATTTAATTAAATAAATGTATATTTATAGTTTCTACCTTGTATGCTAAACTAGAGACTTAATAAATGTATAATAAAATAGTATTGAAAAAATTTTCAAAATCTTACAAGAAAAATAAAACATGCGGTCATGCATTATTAAAATTTTAAAATTATTGTAACTAAAAAAAAGGAATCAGAAACCAGTTATTTTTAATAATAACAAAGTTAAATTAATATTAACTTAAAAAAGTATAATTATATTTACGAAACCCTAATGAAACAATAATACAAGCCTTAAGATTAAGGTTTTTTTTTTATTTTAAATTATAAAATTTTTTAAGATAAAAATACAAATAAAAAAAAATTACGAATAATCACAGGTGTTTTACACGGAACAAAATGAGAATTTTAAGACTTTTGGTTTAAATTAATATCGAGAGATAGCTTAAATAAAATGTAGGCTTTTTGTGTTGTGTGTATGTTTTTTTTGGAAATTAATTGACATTTAAATATATTGAATAAAAAAATAACAAATTCAAACTTAATTTCTTTTATAACTTGTTTAAGGAGCAGTTGGAAATAAATTTTTTTTTTTTGGTTTTTTTTTTTTTTTTTTTGTATAGTTGTTTTTTAATATTATTGTCATTTCATTAACTTAAATATATATTGTTTAATATAATTCAACACTGGCTTTAATATCTTTGGAGTTTTGAAAATTAGTTTTTTTTCATATTAAAAGAAATTCCTTTTTTTGCCGCCAATTCCTAAATTTTGACAAAAATGTGTTTTTTCCAAAAGAATAATCTCAAAATATAAATCAAATACATACTTTTTATTCTTTAATTATCGGAAACCTTTTAGTTCTATATTTTCTTACATTTTTAAATTAAGTACTTTTTTCTCTAAGTACCTGAGCTTCTTACGTTTTTATTATTTCGAGAAATATTTTTTTTAATTTCTTGATTCTCCCTTTGAAATTCTGTTAAAGTTATAAATAAGGAAATGGCTTTTTTTGGTCAACAGATACACGAAATTTAGGCAAATTACATATGTAAATAGATGTTGTTTGTTAAATAATTATAACAGCAATTTAAAAAAATTAAAGCTACTAATCAGAGATTCTTTTTCTAATAAAACGACCGTCCCTTCTTTGTAAATAATCTAACGATCTTTAAAGACCGGGGCGGGTAGTGTCATCCGGACCACTGCTGGAACTGGCTTCGGAGGGCATTGGACTAGCGGTAGCACTACGATCATATGCGGATTTAATTTCATTGGTAATAAGTTCCTGGAAAAAAAAGAAAACAAAAAATAGGTTAACAATTGTTTTAAAATCAAATAAAAAATTAGAAAAATTAAATATTATTCATTTGCTGTCAGAGAATAGTTCCTCACGAAATTGAGCGAAAAAGCTGTTAAGTATTTAATAAAAATGTTTCATAATTAAGTCTTTTATGGAAGAAAATGCAAAATTAGAAACGATCCCTTAGAAAACTGGTGCAATGCAAGGCGAATGCAACTAAAGGTAGTCTCGAAACGCCATCTGATTTTGACAGTTCGAGCTAATTTGTTAGTGTTTTGTTAGGTATGGTTGACATTTCGAACCGTAAACACTAACAATGCAATGCAAAAAACCCTGTCGTTTCAGTTGTTTTGGGATTGTTGTAATTCCGACACCACCTGTAATTGAATTCGCCTTGCTGCTTGTTTGGCTCTCTGTGAAGTCAAAGAAAAGTTAGTTAAAAAAACCATGTCAATACAATTTTACACTGATTTAATTTTTTGACAGATGCATACCCGCGTCAGCACATTGAACGCGCAGTGTGCACCAATAGCTTAACGTGCTTCGATGCTTGCATTTCACAAAGAGTAGGTAATGTAGGTTACACTGATGTGAAAGATTAGCGTGAGTATCTGCCGTGTTGACGTAAGTTTGAGGTGGTGACAAACAACGCGTTAACCAAAAGCCCTCATGTGTGAGCGCAACCAAAACACTGGTAGTATTTTGACTGAATAATCTGGCAGAATTATACATCCGTCCCTGGTTTAGGGCCTATCTAAACTCCGGTTTTGTGAAGCAAGCGGCATCTGTTGAATAGCAACAGCACCAAGGGAGATCCGCCTGCAGTCAAACTTCCCCTCAAAGGCGGAAAAACAGCATTTAATTATGACTTTTTAAGATCTTCTTTTCCGCGACTTTATGTTTAAACTGCACTACATGATCCCCGAATGATACACACCAACAATCAGTTTGGAAGCTTGCTTCCAGAAGCTACTGAGTCCTGTAGTATCAGATATAATCTCCTGTCAGCTATAATCAAAAGAACTCTGTAACCCTTGATATGTCCAGTGAAGTAATGCGGATTACCGTGACTTTTGCGAGTTGAGATTAGTGTCCCGTGTGTGCACGTGGTACGATACCCAAAGGTGCTCACCAATACTCAGTCTGCAACTGGTTTTTTATTTTATTTCATACAAATTTTGTCGCTTACGATAAAATTGTTCTTATTATAAAATCGTAACGGTAATTTATGTGACCATAATTTTTTAGGAGATGATGCAAGTGTTGCCAATAAAGTCATTTATTAAAAAAAAAAACGAAAATTAAAATGATGTCGCTTAAGCTTTTTTTCCGGTAATGCCTCGATATATAGACGTTTTTCTTAACAAATTTGATTGACTATCTAAAAGGAATTTTAATTAGGCGTTTTGGGAATTTCTTTTTAATGAGAATTAGTAGTAGGATATTTGAAGAAAGTATTTCTTTAGAATTTATCTTCGAAACGACTTAACTAAAAGTTATTTGAAGAGTGGGCCTTATATAGAAGTCATTGCAAAGTATGGTATTACTCCCATAAATTTTTCAATGAAAATTAAATGATTTATTACTTACTTTATTTGTTATTTATATAACTTACTTTTTTTAATTTCTTGTAAGTGATTATATTGAAGCTATCATAAATATTAACCGATCGCGCAATAATTTTTGTAATATATTTCTAAAAAAATTACTGATAACGTTTTTATCTCAGCAATAGTTTTAGAAAATTGTAGACAGCATTGAATCTCAGAAATAGGTCTAATACAAAAATGTAACAAAATACACACCGACACTCACAAAATTTATAAGAACTACAAAAGACAAAAACTCCTCAACTTACCTCATCTGCTTGGGTTTTTGTAACGACCGCCTCTGTCTGCACCTCCTCAGTCGTCTGAGCCTTTTCAGCCCACTGCTTCAAATACTCAACAATACTTGAATGGCCAAAATTCTCAGCCTCATCCACTGGCATATTGCCCCAACGATCCTTGGGATTATGTGGAACATGGCATTGTTCCAACAAAAACTTCACACAATCCAAATGACCCTCAGAAGCAGCTAAATGCAAAGCTGTACGACCGTCATAATCAGCCAATGTGATGTCCATACCAGACAAACGATGTCTACGCAAAGCGGTCACATCACCACTAGCAGCCGAAAACAATAGATTAACAATTGACAAACCCTTAGTTTCGTAACGATGTTTACGGGGATCCTTCTTGTTCGAGGCATGTTTTAAATTATCATAACGATGGAAATTGAAAACGTTAATCAATTCCTCACAGAATTGTACACTACGTACAGAATTGCCCAATTGATCGAGTGGTGGGGACCAGGCGAATATGCCCATAACATTGGGAATGACTAACATCATGCCACCACTGACACCGGACTTGGCGGGCAAACCGACCTTGAAGGCGAATTGTCCGGAATAGTCGTACGTACCGCACGAATGCATAATGGACAAAACATCACGTACAACTTCAGGGCGGAATACTTTCTCTTCGGTGGTAGGGCAAATACCACCATTAGCCAGAGTGGCGGCAATTACAGACATGGCTTCGCAGGTTGTCTCCATGGCGCAGCACTGAAATGGAAAGTTTAAAAGAGTTAAGCTTAAAATTAGGAAATCTAAAAATTCAACTCTAAATCAGTTAATATTTTGCAGTTTTGTATTGTCGTATACAACCCTGTGTTAGTGCGGTTATCAAAAACATTACACAGTTGTAAAGTTAGTTTGTCTAAGTTTCAACTCAACTGAATTCTTTTTTAAGAATTTAAATTTAGCAAAACCTAATTTAGGCTGTTTTACACTAACAAACAAGTCTAAAGTATTTTGACAAAAATGCATCTCTGATCTAATTATTGTTTGAAAATTTTCATAAAAATAATAAATTATCATTACAGGGTTGTATGAGATATATAGTGTATTAAAGTAAATTAAATCAAATCAAGATTCTCTTTTAACAATTTTCTTATAAAGAGTAAAAGTCTTTAAATTACCTGGAAATAAAAGTCCATACACTCCTTCAGGTTTGTGCGTTTTGGATAACATTTATTTTCACGCATATAGAAACCCAAAGCATAATTACGATCGGCAGCTTCACGTTCTGACAAGAAGACAGCATTATTGAAACCAATATTATCACCACCCGACAAACGCTTAAACCAAGACATGACATAGTCAAACTTCTCTGCTTGTGTCATTTCAGGTTTAATCAAAGCGTGAATTAAAGAACAGGTTAAAATGGCACCAGCATTGATCATGGGATTATGAGGTTTGTCTGCAAAAAAAAAACGATTGTTTTTGAAACAGTTAATTAATTGCCTATTTAATTTGCAAGAATAAAAAACCCAAACTTACTATTATAATCCAAAATTAATTCATTAAAATTACGACCGCTTGGCTCCTGACCCACATACGAGTGAACAACATTAGCGCCCAACTTTTCCAAGGCGATGGCATAGGTCAAAGGTTTGCTATACGATTTTGAAAAAAATCATAAAGTAAAATTTGTTTTAAATTAGTAAATCGAACAGACCTTTTTAACAGCTCTTCATTGAACTCAATTAAATTTTAATTAAAATGCAATCAAAATAAATGCGTTTTTAATAAAACAACACAAAAAAACGGAGCGAAACGTTTTGTACGAATACTAAAGTTTTATGGTTTCGTTAAACTTAAAAAAAGAAGTGATTGAGCAAGCAACTTTTAGCTTTGAAAACAAGCTCTCATTCACTCCCTCTCAAGTGGGGACCCAACTGTAATTATTTCAATTAATGAACGCAAGAAAGAGAAATGTATATGATTGATAATGATAATGAAAAGATCTCGTTTTCTTCATCGCTTTTAGAGAACGAGCAGAAAATTAAGATCCTTTTTTACCAACAAACCTGAGATTCTTTGAATTTTGTTATGACATGAGCAAGCAACACAAACTTATTTAAGCCGGAATTTTTGTAAAATTTACCTGCAACTTTGTAACGTGAAGGGAATTTCCACATCGCCTATTGAAAAGCGTTGGCCATCAATGGTGCAAATACTAACACCCCAAGATTCTGGGCTATAGCGCGCCAATTGCGGTATATAATCGGCCACTTTGCCAGACGTATTGCTTTTGCATTTCCAATAAATATCCTCCACATCCTTGACGAAACCGACAAAGTCAGGTATAACGAATTGTTGACGGAAGGCTTTGGCTATGAGGACAATATTTTGAGCCACAACACTAGATAAGAAAACATTAAATATTAATATAGAATTTATTGTTTTCTAAGAGCTAAACTTACGCTTTAAAAGTTTCCCGATTAAGATTTTGTGTCTCAGCAGAGGAACCAGATTCATAATTGGATAATTTGTGAACTTTCTTTAAATTATCCATAAGCTCTTTAACGCGAGGATCATTGCGTCTAATACCGGTGGTCTTAAGGGCAGCCAAGAATTTACCCATGGAAATAAGACCGGTTTCTTCATTATAGAACATATCAAAGAGAACATCTTCGGCATTACGCTGCTCCTGTTCACGGTGACTAAAGGTAAAGGAAAAAAATGTTTAAACATTTTTAAATTTATTAAATATTAATCCAAGGCGAGTTCGTACAGATGACTGCATCAGAGAGAGAGAGAGAGAGTTGTGCTAGCTGTCCCTTTTTTGTAAGTGTATTCTAAATGTCAAACTCTGTACATAAAAAATTTGGCAACCAGCATAATTCTATCTGCATCGCTCTCTCTGCGTTCACCTGTATGAATTCGCCTTGATATTAAACATAAAAAACCAACTATATATATGTACATGCTAAAAGTACAAAGAAAGTTTAACATACTAGAAAAGGAGTCTAAAAAATTAAAGCAAAAATACAGTAACAAAAAATTTTAAGAAGTTGTAAAAGGTTTAGGTTAAAAATACTTTCAATTATAGGAAAAACAACTAAATTAATATCAAAATTTTTAATATGCTAAGGCTTTTCCGTTAAAACCCTTAAACTTTTCTTTTATAAATTATTAATTTTCCCACATTTTTACCGATTCACTATGGGCAAACATCTTAAACAATAATGATCAAACATTTTTAATTGTCTCTTTCTCGTTTTAATCACAATAAGGACAAGTTTGCTTTTCAATTACTTGATTCTTTTTGCCACCCGATCTTCAAGAATCTTATTTCGCAACACAACCGTTTCTTATCGCGTAACTTTTAAAACTGTTATAAATAATGGCAAGCAACTAAATTGTATAGTGTTGCAAATCACTGTCAATTAAAATCAATTAAAAAAAAAACAAAAAGTTAACAAATCAATTTGTACAAGTAAAACATTTAAAAATAGTCGGGCGTCTAAAATAAAAATAAAAAAAGACATAAAATGTTTTGTTGTTGTTCTTTTATTAATTGATACTTTTATTTCTTCTTCAATGATCTTGTAGGAATCGTAAAAGTCATTATGCAGACAGTTTTCTAAAAAATTATTAGAAATTAATTTAAATAAACATGAAATACTTTAAATTGGACTCGTTCAAATAAGGAGACAAATAATTGTTTAAGAAATTTTGAGATGTTAATAAAAGCATTTCCAAATAAAAATGGCGAAAATTCAAAAAGAAATAATTTTGTGATACAATAAATAACTACATAGTTTAAAGTAAGATTAACGGCCAATTTCACCATCAGTTATAATTAACTATCAGTTATAACTGTCAAAAACATATTGTTAACTGGAAGTTAAAGCAATAGTTAGTTTTAACTGAACTTGGTTAAATTGGCTGTAAATGATTTAAAGTCATGTCTTTAAAAATAAAAAAGGTATAATCTTGTCTATATTCTAGTGTAAAGTCTACTTTAGAGTTCAGTCTTAAGTCTGTATGGAGTGCGGAATCTTATAAGATATGCCGATATGTTGTGCGTCGTCTAATCTAGCTTTCGCTAGTTCAAAAAAATCGTGCAAATTTGCGTCTTTTAACCAACCTTGTGGGCAGCACTGTTATTGGAAAACAATTTTAAATTTTACATTTAATTCATATGAAAATAATTTTTAAACCGACCGTTTCATTACCAAAAAGTAGACAAAATAGTGCGATATTTTTACAGCGGGTAGATATGAATAAAAATGGTCAAAAGGACAGTTCAACTAAAAAATCACAGTTGTTCTAAAAATAGCTATGGCACAAGCTCTATATGTTTACATTTGTACTTCAAGTTGTTCAAATAATATGTCGACGAAAGTGGGCAAAAAAAACATAATAAACAAATGTACTCAGGTATTCAAGGCAAAGTCTTGACAGAAATAGTACGAAATAGCCGAAGAAAAGGAAGAAACGTGTAAATGAATTGAAAAATGATAATTAATTACAGCAAATTTAGAACCACCAATACCATTGGTTAAAGATTGATGATTGACTGTTGGCTGGCAGGTACCGCAGTGGTGCAGAGATTATTCTCGAAACGTTAAATCAACCCGAGCTTGATCCCCAGCTCAGCCAAGAAGAAAAATTATCAATAAATTTGAATTAATTTCATGTTGGGTAATTCAATGTCAAATCGACCTAGAGTGGGACCCGACCCCTTTCGATTTGAATGAATTTGGTGAGAAGGTTCATTTTATCCTACACAGAAAAAAATAAAAATTGATTTCAATTAAAAAATTTGTGATATTAATTAAAAAATTAATTAAATTTGCACCAGTAAACAAATTAATAGTATCAATTAAACCAGTTAATAGTATTAATTAAACGTTTAATTCACTTGATTAAAAGTTTAATTGGCTTGATTAAATTTTTAATTAAAACGTATTATATTTTTGATTAATGCTTTAATTGGTTAAAAATGTTGGAGAATTTTTTCTGTGTATAAGGACCATATTTAAACGAAAAAAAATTAAAAATTTTATGTCATATTCAAAATGTCATAATTTCGCCGAATTAGCCGAATGTGTTAAGATTATTTCTTCAATATCTCGAAAACTACTGTACATACGAAGATGATTTTAATGTCATTTTAAAGAGAATACTTGGGGCTACAAACCATGTATTTTTTATTTGGCTTTTCTTTGTTCTGTTCTTTAAAAATCCTGAAACTATGAAGGAGGTGTTTTTTTCTTTTTTAGGATATGATTTTTTTTCTTTCGCAACCTTTAATATAATAACCCTAAAATAGAATTTTAATATTGTAATTTTGAGCAATAAGTACAATGTGCTAGTTGCAAAAAACAGACAAGCCGGGCATATGGCATTTTAACCTAATTAACTCACGCTTAATCCAGTGGTGCTAACCGTTTTTTTTAGGTAAGCTCGTGTTTTCAAGATATACCGTTATTTCGAAAATGTATGAGGTTGCACTGCATATATTCGCGTAACTCAAAAACGGTTTAGTTAATTGAAATTACTAAAAAAAACTGAAATTCAGCAATAAATAATAAAGTGGGGTTGGTCATACATTTGACCCATCTAGGAGCATCCTTTTTCAATATTTGGTTTGTAGCCCCATTCTCTTTAAAATGACATTAAAATCGTCTTCGTATGTAAAGTAGTTTTCGAGATATTGAAGAAACAATCTCAACACATTCTGCTAATTCGGCGAAATTATGACAATTTGAATATGAGATAACTTTTGTTAAAAAAATGTTTAAATTTTTTTTCGTTCATATACGGTCCTTATAGGATAAAAGGAACCTTCTCACCAAATTTCATTACAATCGAAAGGGGTCGGGTCCCACTCTTGGTCGATTTGACATGGAATTACCCATTGTAAAATTCCTTCCTTCAGTTAAATTATTTAATGGAAATTAAATTTGATAAACTCAAGCCTAGCTAAATATCAAAATTTCAAATTTAAAAGGTCTTTAGCTAAAAAGTATTTTTTAATTTTTATGAACGGAGCCACTGGCCAGCTGTGTACCAGCAAATCAAATGCATAGTCGATATTTTTGTTGCTACTACCAGAGAAAACAAGACTATTTTTAAAGAAAATTTATAACATATTATGTTTAATATAACCATATAATTGTCACCGACAACCATGTTATGGTTAAATTAGTCCTCTATTGAGAAGCTACACCCATATAATTAAAATATAATTAAAAGTTTCTTTAAAATAAATTTTATTAGAGGTGACTTTATATAAACATGTTTTTTCTCTGCGTGTACGAAAGATATTTTAGCAACATTCCAGCAAGTTCCTAATGCAAGTGGAGAAGAAGTAGGTTGTTGTTTTTTTGAAAATAAATAAACCCGATTAGCTGTGGCTAAAAATTCAGCTAAAAATTACGTAAACATGTAATGTCACATTTACTTTGCGAAAGAAACTAATTAATTTAAAATTTTTCTCAGTTTTAACTTATCCGCTGTTAAGGCCTCGTAACTCTTAAGTAAACGTATGTAGGCATACGATGCGGATCAACTGTTGCGTTTTATTTGTATGTATAAATAGATACTCTAACGTAAAAGTGGCGTTGCGTTGCTGTATCAGTTATTAAAGAATTTTATATATCGCACTTGTTCAACAATGGTGTATTAACTCAAAATTTGTATTTATTTACTTTTTGGGAAAAATCGGCACGTTATATTTATATCTACCCGCTGTTAAAATATCGTGCTTATTTGTCTACTTTTTGGCAATGAAACGGTTGGTTTCAAAATTCGTTTTCATATGCCTTTAATAATAAATTAAAAATTGTTTTGCTTCTACTGAAACTTTTTAAATTTTGAGTTAATACAGTATTGTTGAACAAGTGCGATATGTTTATGTTTATTAATAAAGCAAACATTCCATTTTTTTTATTTTTGTACCAAACGCACAAATAACAAAAGCTAAAATCTATAAATTATATAAATTTTGACAAATATTCTGTATCTACCAACCATTGAAGCTGAACGCAACGTGAATGTGTCCGCAATATTTACGTATGAGTAACTAGGCCTTTAGAGAATTTTATATTTGGTTATGTTTGACGTAAGACATAAGTTAACTAAGGAAAACGGAACAACTGATCCGCAACGCTAACATTTACTTATGAGTAAGAAGGCCTTAACTCATTTTAAGTATTGCGCAGTTGCCAGAAAGATTTTGTTACTTATTCACATACGTTTAAAATTACTTTCATATTGATTTTTTTAAAAAAAATAAATGATCTAATTATTTACATTTAATTAATTACTTTATTAAATTTATATATTTTTTTAGCAATATTTACAGAATTTTAAACTTGTATTTATTAACGCAAGTAACAAAATTTTTTTTTTTTAATAATTTGTGTACTTAAATCACATGTAGGCCCTAGAGGTAGGAGTACTTTTTTTAGTTTTTAAATAAAATTTATATTCAGCCTTATTCCGGTTGTCGTTGTCGTTGTCGTAATCGATCAAGTCGTTTTTTGTAAGAGATTAAAGAACACTGGTTGTGTGTTACTTTAATCCCTTACAAAAAAGAACACTGGTTGTGTGTTACTTTAATCTCTTACAAAAAACGACTTGATCAATAACGACAACGACAACCGGAATAAGGCTGATTATCTTGAAAATTTCAACAAGTCTAGACAATTAATTTTTGGCTTGAAAAAGTAGCACGTGATTCGTTTAAATATTTTCTAATGTTTATTTAATGAAATAAAGAGAAATATTTTAACTTATTCAAATTTAAAATAAACAACTTGAACTTTTTATATAATAAAATAAATAAAACCCAAAAATAAAATCACAAATATAACTCACGGTCTTATGGAGTAGTAACGCCTTTGTAAGCTTTTGGGTCCATAAAATTTGGAAGAAATATTTTAGGAAAAAAATTAAA
This sequence comes from Pollenia griseotomentosa, assembly GCA_963931875.1. Lineage (NCBI taxonomy): Eukaryota > Metazoa > Arthropoda > Insecta > Diptera > Polleniidae > Pollenia > Pollenia griseotomentosa. Next base: position 27,527,084 of record OZ007564.1, read on the forward strand.
AATAATTATATATATTAAGTACTTTCGGTTTAATTTAAAAAAAAAAAAGGTCGAAAGTGTAAAAATAAGTATGAAAACTTATAAAAACGAGTATGAATGTGTTTATTTTAACCATCACTATGGGTTGTAAATTTATAATTGATGTCAATTTGAGAGAAAAAAAACTAATTACTTGAGTAGTAACTGATAAATTTTCCAATTCCAAAATTTATTTAAGCAAAATATATAAATAATTGTTTTTCATAAAAAAAAATCTAAGATAAGATTTCTCTTAGAACTATTTTATTTTTCGGTAAAAAAAAACTTTTATCAATAGATTTCTAAAAGAGACTTTGCAGTAAAAAACAAAAGCTTTACTTTAAAGAAGGTTATTTTGGTTTAACAAAAATAGTAGCGGAGTTCAGTGTTTGGTGCAACTTGCCTGGCAAAAGATCAAATGCTAAATATTGTAGCTCTTTTATGAGATCTTAAAGAAACTCTCAGCCTTATTACAGTTGATTAAAGTAACAAACAACCTGTGTACTTTAATCTACTATAAAAAACGACTTAAAGCCCAACCATAAAATGCTTATCCTTGCTTTACCTACTGTCAAAAATAAACAAAAAGTTTCCCAAATGTATTAAAAAAAAAAAAACAAAAACATTTGATTCCGTACGGAATGTGCGAAGTGTTTCGCACCTTGCTTAAGCAAATGACAAATTCATAAAACTTAACAAAAAGTTTCCTTAAGTTCAATATGGTTTGCCTATAAGATTGACATTTGTTCGCACATTTGTTTATCCAACTTAAGCACATTATGTTTGGGTCTTTAGTCGTTCGCGACAACGACAACGGTAATAAGGCTGTCTGTGTATTTTGTTGTTGGGGGTACCAAAAGAGTTACGATATTTTGCATTTGAACCTTCGCAATACCATTTTTGCACCAAACACTGAATTTCGCTAATGTTTGTACAAAAAAGGTTTTTTGTGGCTGTAATTAAAAAAAAGTACTTTTTATTAAACAATGTTATTTGTTTAAAAAATAATATTTTTTATTAAAAGAAAATCATCACAAGACCAATAAAATGATTGAATTTCAAGAAGTAACTTTTGTTTTCAAAAAAAACTTCATTTAAAAAAATGTTCTTTATTAACAAAAAAGTATTTTTTTAAATTAATAATTAGTATTGTGGTTATTTTTATTGAACTGTTTATAGTTTTTTATCCAAATTTTGATATTTTAATAAGGCTTAAGTTCATTGAATTTAATTTTCATTAAATTATTAAAAAAATGTGCTTTGGACTTCAAGAAGAATTCTTGACAAAAAGTACGAAAAAACAGAAGAAAGGAAGAACATGTAAATCAATTAGAGAAGATGATCATTCAAAGCAAATTTCGATCTACCAAAGGTTAAATACAATTCGTTTTAAAGATTGATGTTTGACTATTGACTGACAGCAGCCGTCAATGGCTGTGAGTGGTAAACGAAGATATTGAGTGGTTGCAATCGAAACATGTAGGGGTAACATGTCCGTGAAAACCTGGGTTCGTTTCCCAGCTCAGCCAAAAATAAAAAATTATCAATAAATTTTAATTAATTTATTTTTGTAAAATTCCTTTCTTCATAAAAATAATTTCATAAAAATTTAATTTAATTAACTTTAGCCTGATTAAAACATCATAATATTCTATTATCTCTAAAAAGCATTTTTTTCTCAAAAAGTAACTTTTGTTTCAACAAATAGTTCATTTCCAAAAACGTACTTTTTGTTGGAGAAAATCAATTTATTACAAACGGAGGTTTATGGTTAACAAAAAGGTACTTCTTAAAAAAGGCACTTCATTCTCAAAAAGTTACTTTTAGGTCCAAAATGTCTAAAAACTAAAAATTTGTTTTAAAAAAGGAACTTTTTGTTCAAAATGTTGTTTTAAAAAGTGCCTATTAAAAACTTCTTTTTAAAATAAATATTATTGAAAATGTATGTACATACAATGTACATACTTATCTTATTAAAATAATTATGAACAATGCAATCTGTCATGGCCGAACACCGAAGTGGCTATGAAATGGGGATGTCCTGTCAAAAGAATTTAATGTTTTCTTAAGGGGTCTATACACGGTCAAAATTTCTCGTCAAGCGCTATGGTAGCATTAGTGAAAATGTGTTTGTTTGTGTGACACCGACGATGCTGGATGGAAATAAAAAAAATATCGATATGCCGGCGCATATGATATCAAGCACACGTACGCGAGTGAATTCGTCGTGATGTCAAGCACTTTGACCGCGTATAGACAGACTGTTGGTATTGTCTCTTGTCTGTTTTAGGAACATTATACTGTATACATTTTACAAAATGCATTTTAAAAGAAGTCGCTTAAAACAAATACTTTTTAAAAAACGTACCCTTAAACATGCTACCTAAAAAATAATTTTTTTAGGTTTTCCGTCTTAAAGTTACTCCAAAACAAGTTAGAGTGCTATATTCGGCTGTGCCGAATCTTTGATACCCTCCACCGACAGTTCGAATGTTTAAGGAGTAATATCTGTATGATGTCTTTTTATTATTAATATCTTAAACTGTGACGATTTGTTATTAATTATGGTTTTAGGAGACTAAACTGTTTTCCGGGAGTAGGGCATATATGGGGCCTAGGGTAAATTATGTACCGATCTTCACGAAATTTCACAGTATCATTTATAGTCCTATAAAATTGTGACGAGCCAAAATTTGTTATGATTGCATTATTTTTTACGGTTTTAGGCGTACTAAACTGTTTTCCGGGAGTAGTGTTTATATGGGGCTTAGGGTAAATTATGGACCGACCTTCTAGTCGAATAAAACGGACTTGTGCAAAATCTTATGCCATTCCGTGCATTTTTGCATCATTTATGTTAGTTTTTGTAACAAAATTATCAAGTTTTTGAAGGTGGTGGTTCCACATTTTGATTCATAGCTCTAGTCCAACTGAACCGATTTTGCTGAAATTCAATCCCAAACTGCTTAGGATAACTACAAGCAATTTGACATCTAGTTTGTTTATTTCTTTTGAGTTTTTCGAAAGTGAGCGTGTTTTCAACAGACAGACAGACGGAAAGACAGACGGACATGGCTAAATCGACTTAGAATTACTCAAGCAGCCAGAATATATATACTTTATGGGGTCTGAGATGAATAATAAAAAAGTTTCACACGGAATGACAAACTTAGTATACCCTCTTCACAACTAATTGTGGTGGAGGCTATAAAAAAAATTACTCCCTAAAGTGTCTGTTTAAGGGGAAACTACTGTTTACCTTTTACAAAAAGCGTCCTTTAAAAAAACTCAATCTCTAATTATGGAACTCTGGCGTGAACAGGGGGTTTACCGCGTATTTTGATTCAAAAGAAATCATTTACGTGTTCGAACAATTTTGTGTATTACGATTTTTGAAGTTGTTCCAGAGTTGTATTTATAAATAAATGGGAAGTTTTATTAAATGTTATTGTTAATATAAAAGAGTTGCTGTTTTGAAAATCATTTTTAGTTTTCGATACACAGAAAAAATTATTAGTAGTTTTTATTAATTAAAAAAATTATTTAAAAAGTATTTAAACTTAATTAATGTGATAATTGAATCCATTATTTTTTTTTTATTGAACGAAAATAAAAATTTAATTTTGATTTAATTAACATTTTATTTGTTTTGAAATAAATTTTGAATTAAAATAATAATCAAATAACAAAAAATTATTTCGTTAAAAATAAAATAATTTAAACTTGTGAAATTGTTGTTGGAAATTGTCAAAATCAATCAACACATTGTTTGAAACGGCAAAGTTTCTTGATAATTTTTATTGAAAAAATAATATTCAAAATATTAAATTTTTACAATTTTAAGTAATCAATATAATCATTTTGGTAATAGGTGCAAAACCAACAAATGGGTTGCTTGATTCTATGAATTTGGTATAAAATTGGTGATTAGAGAAAATTTTTAATTTTTTCTGTGTAAAGTATAAAAAACTTTCGTTCATTTGAAACAAGTTTCCATAATCCAATTTTAAATATGTATTGTGTTTTCTTTTATTTAAAATTTAAAGCCTGTATTCATAAAAATATTGTAACTGCCTATTTTAGAACGCGAGTGCAAAAGTGACTCGTTTAACTAACATTTAAAACAAAAACTAATGTATATAAATTTTTTTTTAATTAACAAGATTTTGTTTGTCGTGCTTAATTCCCAATTTTAATTCCTGATTAAAACACTGAAATTTATTGTTGAAGCTATTCTTTTGCGCATTTCACTAGTTGCTTAGGCCAGATCGTCAGGAAACTTCATCCAAAAATTTTAGAAAAATTAAAGATATTTAACAAATAAAACTGTTAAGCGAATAAGAATTACAAACACCAGTATAACTTCTAACAATATCAATACTTAAACAACAAAACAACAACAAACAGTGAGTTTATCTCTTCTGACATTTTTTTTTTTTTTTTTTGTTTTAAATGTTAGTTAAAAGAGTCAGTTTTGCACTCGCGTTCTCTAAAAACAGGCAGTAAATTTAACAAAAGTTTACAAAACAAATTTTTATGAAAAAAATTTTTTTTTTAATAAACGTTTCTTAATTTTAATAATCGTTTATGAATACGGGGGTAAATGTTTTAACATTATTTTTATCATTTGTTAATTATAATTTAAAGAAAAATAAAACTCTTATCCAAAAGGCCCACAAGGAGAACATAAAATTATGTTTGTTGTCAAGATAAGAATTCGACTAGTCAGGTGTTAACACAAAAAAAAAAATTATTTCAAAAACGCCCTAATGATTTAATCTCAGCCGCGAATAGAATTAAAATAATAATAAATAATCCACTTTATCTGTTTGATGGGCAGGGGGCAAGAAAAGTGCACCATCTCAATTGGTTTTTAAAATCGTTTAATTTTTCATTTACCTTAAAACAGCTGATATAGTGCGTACCAAGGTACCACGCCGGCCCTGCAAAGAAATGCCCTCGATTATCTCCTCAATAATATGGGCGGTTTCGGAATTTTCTAAATCCCTAAGAGTTTTCGAATTTTCTTCTTTTTTACGACATTCCTCAAATTTATTATCTTCCTGTTTAAGTTTTTCAAGATCACTCGGAAGTTTTAATGGTTCAGATCGTAAAAGCAAATTTTTATTAATATCGGTCTTGGTATCCTGGGAAATTTTTTCCAGATTTTTTTGACTTTTTTCAAATAATTCTTGATTTAATTGTTTAATTTCTTCACTTAAGACCATTTTGAATATGATTTGAATAACTTTCAAATAGAATTTTAATATTTGTTAGTTTTTTTGTGTTATTCGATTAGAAATTCTTATTAACTTTTTTTAATTAAATATTTCTCTTCACTGTTGTTTTAATTTCACTGACTTTTTACGACTGTTAACCAAAATTCGGTGGTTGGATAAATTTATAGAAATTTTTCATTTGGGGAGAATTACAACCAATACTGTCAAACCTTTTTCAACCGATTTTTCTGTGTATTTCTATTGTGTTGCTATGGGTTTATAGGCCGGTCTTAAACTGTAGAGGTGTGTATATATTGTTTTAAATGTATTGGTGTTAAATGGTCTTAAAATAATATTAACAAAATTGTGTTAAATATAAATTTTTCTCTTTTTTTTACCTTATTTTTTATTTAATATCTGTATTGAAATATTTATTGAAGTACATATTATATTGTTTAAATACTCTCTTATTGTTGGAAAAAAGGTGCTAATTTTTTGATCATGTTACTTTAGGATTTATTTTTTTAAAAAAACACTTGCGCCCCTCCCTATAAAATGACCCCTTGAAATCGATTTTGTATGAACCAGTTTTTTGTGTAATTTACAAAAATTTTGTTTGTTTCATTTTGAAAATATTTACGATCTTCCGTTTTTGTGTTAAAAAAAAATATGGTTTAAAAAATATTTGTTTTAAAAATTAATAGAAGTTTTTATTGTTCATAATCGAAATTATTATCTAATTAATTAACACTTTTATGCTTAATAAATTTTTAAAAATGTTCATTAAAGATAACAAAATTAAGTAAAATATAGGATCAACCGACCTATTTAGATCAGTGGGGGGCAACAGTAAACAATTTGCTTTGTCAAATAACAACAAAGCCAAAAAAAAAAACGAAAACAAGGCGAAGTAATGTATTTACATACAGGGTTACCGTTCGCCTGACTATAGAAGCCATTTGACCCTTTTTAGCGGCCTGTAACTTTTTTTATCAAAGAATTTTGAAGTGTTTATAAACAGCTTCTTCTGGAAATGAAAAAATGCAACTGACTGTTTTGTTTCAATTGTTTTGCTATGCTTTTTATTAATAAAATGTTAAAAAAAGATGTACGACTTTTATTTTCTGAAACGACTTCTTTATGCGACTTTATTTTTATAAAACGATTGCGACTTTTCAAAAATTCCTAACGGTAACCCTGATTACATAGAGACTCAGGCAAATTTAAAACAGGTGGTATTGACAGTTCATGTGAATATTTCTTGCTCTTTGCAGCTTATCCGTAGTTTGTTTGTCAAAATTTGTTTATATTCTTCTTCTTGATTTAAATAAGTTTGCGCGTCATTTCGTGTTGAAAGTCAAAAGAATTAGTTATGCCAAATTATTAAACATATTCAATAATATTCTTTAAAATACTTGCTTTCTATTGTATATTGCAATTCGAACTCAACTTATTATGACATCTAAAGTAGTAAAACAGAATTAAGCCGGTGGTACCTGTTATGAACTTGCGTTGTGTGGCGACAATTCTAAAAGAAGAAGAAAACCGTTGTTTCTTTTGCTTGTGGAAAATGTCAAAATCCGTAACAAAATTTAAAAAAAAAATTATTTTGTCAGTTTCAATGAGCAAATAATACATCTATGTAATAATGGCCTAATTTGACCGATTTTCAGTAATAAAAAAAATAACTCTACCTTACAATTCCCGGGACGGGAAACCTCGGGAACAAACTCTAGTGAATACAAGGATAAATAAAAAATACATAACAAGTAGAGCTGCAAAACAATCGATAGTTTTATTTTTGGCGGACTATCGATAGTTTTTATCACTATCGATACTATCGGAAAATTTTAAAAGTAGCTGCAAAGTTGATTAGATGTAGTCAACGAAACATTTTTAACAACTCATTCGATGCAAGTTTTGAGCAGTACATAAACTTTTTTAGTTCTTTGGGAAAAAGCAAATGAAAAAAGTAATTAAGTTGCCTTAACCCAAATTTAAGTTTCTTTTTAGATCATCATATTCAAAAGTACAAATGCAACAACAACTAGAAACACTGGCACCCTTGAGACCTTCACAATCAAAGTTACACATGATTAAAGTTTCAATTATTTTGTACGACTGTTCAGGAAGTTATAGAAAAATGACTCCTTGCGTACATTTGGAATAAAACTTAAGTTTACTTTAGATCTGTGACATAAGGATTGTTTAGGAATAAAAACTTTAAAAAAATATAACCGCAGATAAATTATGATTATATTAGAAAAGGAGTAAATTTTCAAAAATCACCTTTAATTCTTAAAAAATTAACTTAAGCACTTTTTCGTTAAAAAGTTAATGTTATATAAACTAAATTAATTCAAAGAGTGTTACGTTGTTTATTCAGCTAAAATAATTTTGAGCTTAAAAAAATAATAGCAACCAGGGTTCTTAGAAGCGGTGTTTTCTCACTAAATGTGGCTATTTTTTAACTGTTTGTCATTTTTTTCTTAACGAAAAGTCTTAAAAAAATAAATGGAATTATTTTGTAAAAACTTTGTTCTACTTCCTTGAAAATTTTTTTAAAATTCAAAGAATTTTATATGAATACATTTTCAACGCAAGGGTTACGAAATAACGTTTTAAATTTCTAGACTTTAGTTGAATATTTTGACGTCGAAGGTGAAACAAACTGACAACCCTGATGACAATTAACCATCAGTATTTCTATATAAAGTTTATATTAATTTTAAACCATAGATGACACTGAAAGTGAAAGTGGATATGCTGGTCTTTATACCTGAAAAACGTTTTCTGTAAATGAAGTTTTAAAACTTTTTAATTTTTTACCACCTTCATTGACTACCGTGTCCACAGAAGTGGCACATAGAAACTTTTCGATAGTATCGATAGTTTTTAAGCAAATGGGGCCGACTATCGATAGTTTTGCAGCTCTAATAACAAGTCATTAGCGGGGCTGCGAAAATTTGCCTCAGGCAATATGGCTCCAAAAAGAAAATAAAAATTGTTTCCAAATTTAGGGCTATTTTTCATAATGCAATATGACCCAATTTTTCTAATAAAATTCACCAAAAAAAAAAAAAAATAAATTAATAGTAATTTATTTTTTATAAATGTTTACCCCAAAAAAGTTAAAAATTTAAAAAAAAACACATATGCCCGAAACCTAAAATTTAAAATACCGAAGTTCAAAATCATGAGTTTAAAAATCCGGAAATTTGAGATCTGAAATTTTAATATCCTGAATAATTGTACAATTTTCGTTTTAAAAATCGCACGTTGGATATTCAACGGAACATCTTCTCTGTCATTACCTGGCATTTGGAGACCTAAGGCTAAGACTGTTTGGTCGATTTGAACAGGATTCGTTCCTTTATTAAATCAACCGGATGACTGGGTGAGAATGTCAACAAGCCAGATAACATAGGACCCTTGGGAGACGGGGAAACATGGCAATACAACGGGAGTTTAAAACTGGACCCACGTGAGCTGCGCTTGATGGGGCTGCCAATGAAACCTAACCTAGCATGCTTGGACCTTCAGCCGGGCGCAAGGATTTTTTTCCCTGTTATATGGGATCTTGATACTATCCATTACTACATCCAGTCGATTAATCGTTGTTCGATTAGTTTTAACTATACTGATTAAGGTATACCGATTTAATGAATATTAACCTCATAACATTATTTTGTTTTACGGGGTCAATGATTGGCCATGGGTACCAAATGGGTTACAATCTCGAAAATTAGTCTTAATATTCTGTGGTGTAGGGGGTCAAATGGCCAAGCTTGACCGATTATACTTTCTTACTTGTTTTATTTAGATAAAGATTTATTGGGGTTACAAAAAGAATGTCACACTTTTTAAGTCCACACACAGAGAATACACACTTTTCTAAATGTCGAAAAATCAATTCAGTTCCCACTTTTATTTTGAAACTATCGAACTAGGAAAACGGTAGAGTTTTAGATCGGATAATCCTTCATTTTTTTGACTTTAATAAAATTTGCAGCAACTTACTTCAAAATTACCTTAAAAAAATTAATCAATTACTTCTATAAATGATATTTTTATTTTCTTATCATTCACATCGATTGTTCAAAGTTTGTAAACTTGCAAAATAATTTGCTGACTATCATGTTGACGTTAAACTTTTATTGCTACTAAAAATGGTGGAGCATCAGTCATAATTGAAGGGGGCTCGAATATTAACCGTTATTAATTGTTATTTTATTAAGACCAGTATGAGTTTCTGAACATTCTTTTTTTAACAATTCGTGTCTTAATAAACAAGCTAAATGACAAAGAACCCTAAGTTAACAAAATAAACGTAGACGAACGAAGTTAAAAGCAAAGAATAAAAAATAAAACCATAAATGATAACAATAACTTTATCTTATCTTTTTTTCATTTGAGTATTTTGGTAATTATAGAAAAATTACCATAGACAATTGGAAGCAGTAAATTTTTAATAACTTAGATAATTATCGCTAAATGAATGCATAATTAGGGAAATTTTATGTTTAAAAAAAATTATTAAAAATGAATAATGAAAAGGAAATTGGTAGACAGTAGTCTGGATTTGTTATCGAATAACTTTATGCTTTTAAATGCTTTTAGAACGGATTGATGGTTATTGTTTAAAAAATTTCTTTATTAGAGGATTAACAATATTCCTTTTTAATAAGACGTTGTTAAATCGAGAACGAAAATGTCAAAAGTAAAACATGTTATTAAATCAAGAATGAAATTTTGTCAAATTAAAAACACGCTGTTGTCAAATCGAGAACACTTAGATTTTAAATTAGGAGCATGTAGTTGTCTAATAAGTAACCAATCTTTGTTGCTCCATTAATTCGTATTCTACTTTTATCTCTTTGATCACTTACGAATGTACGGATTAAATGAAAACTGAACAAAATATTTATGTTAGAATTAAGGTTTTATATTTTTTCTAATTTAAGACAACGGCAAGTGTAAGGGTGCAATTGCTGCCTCTCCGAAACTATCCAGCAGATTTTAATAAAATTTTAAAGATACATTAGTTATAAATTTTTAAAAAAACAAGTTAGAGTGCTATATTCGGCTGTGCCGAATCTTTGATACCCTCCACCGACAGTTCGAATGTTTAAGGAGTAATATCTGTATGATGTCTTTATTATTATTATCTTAAACTGTGAAGATTTGTTATTAATTATGGTTTTAGGAGACTAAACTGTTTTCCGGGAGTAGGGCATATATGGGGCCTAGGGTAAATTATGTACCGATCTTCACGAAATTTTACAGTGTCATTTCTAGTCGAATAAAACGGACTTGTGCAAAATCTTATGTCATTCCGTGCATTTTTGCATCATTTATGTTAGTTTTTGTAACAAAATTATCAAGTTTTTGAAGGTGGTGGTTCCACATTTTGATTCATAGCTCTGGTCCTACTGAACCGATTTTGCTGAAATTCAATCCCAAACTGCTTTGGATAGCTACAAGCAATTTGACACCTAGTTCGTTTATTTCTTTTGAGTTTTTCGAAAGTGAGCGTGTTTTCAACAGACGGACAGACAGACGGGCATGGCTAAATCGACTTAGAATTACTCAAGCAGCCAGAATATATATACTTTATGGGGTCTGAGATGAATAATAAAAAAGTTTCACACGGAATGACAAACTTAGTATACCCTCTTCACAACTAATTGTGGTGGAGGGTATAACAAACTTAGTATACCCTCTTCACAACTAATTGTGGTGGAGGGTATAAAAATAGGTTCACGAGGGAAGGTAGGGGAAAATATCTGCCTCTCCAAAACAATCTAGCAGATTCGAATGAAATTGAAAACATAAAACCTTATTTTAAAAAAAAAACACATAAGCTACGAATGTTTACAAAAATAGGACTAGAAGAAGGGGTAGTAGCACACTCCGAGTATCTGCTAGTATATTATAATGAAAAAAATATGTATATTTTTTAATAATACCTGTGTCATACTATGAACATGCCCCTGCAACAATATCAAGCCCAGAAATCAAATATCCTACACTACAGTATTTAAAAACAAATTTTCTAGAGTGTCAATGTCAATGTGTCCGCCAGATGATGCTTTTACGAACGCGCTGCGCATTAGATTCAGCGCAGTGATGCATTTTCAAGTCCTACTATATGTTTGTGCTATTGTTTGTAAGACATACAAATATTGTTCCTGGACTTACTTTTTAGTAAACAGATCAACTCAGAATCACTTCATTAGTCGATCTTAAGAAGTCATTTCTTCCATCTGGCTGGTTATGTGACCATTTGAAATTGCGCAAAGTAAAGGTCGAAATTTTGAAGATAATTTCATGAAATTTGATACTTACATTTTAAGTGTCATAAGGACGAAGCCTATTTAAATTTGGTACATATTTGACCATTTTTTTTTTTACTCCGACAAAGTGAAGAGGTTTCCACCAATAGCGACGGGTACCGCGGCCAGGTTAGGTCTATTGTACCCACTCCCCTTTAGTTGGCCAAAACACCCTCTGCTTTCCAAAGGAACCCAACCAGGTCTTTTGCTGATATAGCACCGATTTGGGACGCATCCACTGTGCTATGCCCCAAATGCCTGTTTCGTTAAACTAGGCTTAGTTAATCTGATTACAGATGTTGACGGAACAGCATAGTTTTGCCTAAAATGTTGATCTTTAATTAAATACAGTAGTTTTAACTTAACTGCCTTTTGTTTAAGTGCACTTTTGACTTAACTGCACAAAATGAATAATTTTTGTCATTATTTTTTAAAATCCCATACAAATTTCTTGTTTAAGAGCACTTTTTATACTTGCACATTTGAGATAAATGCCCATAATTCTTGGCATTTTAAAATTATTTTCATGCAAAATCTAAGTTAGCTGCACACATTAAAAAATAAGATGACACATTTGTCCCCATAAATATCCAATTTTATAAAATTTTAATAAAATATCAATTTATCAATACTTTACTTAAGCTGCACTTTTATAAAGGTAACCATAATTGTGTACCTCAAATTAAGATAAGTACATTTAAGATAACAGCACTTTTGATTTATCTGCACAAAAAATAGCGCAAAGGCTAATGTGCAGCTAAATCAAAATTACTGTAATAAAAAATCACATTTTGCTGGAAAATCCGAGTTTCAGACTTCGTTAAACTAATTTTAAACTTAATCCACATCCCAAAACCCCGGCCTATGTAGTGGAAATTTTATGCTGATAGGTTCAAAATTGCTCATTGGTCCCCTATCCAAAATCGCTTTAAGACGACAAAATATCTTTTAGATGTTGATAAATAATATTCGGCACAAATTTTGTTCCAGATTTAGTACACTCTCATAAAATTGTCTGAACACACTGTAGTATAGGGTATCCAATGGTATATCTTGACCGACTATATATATCTTCTTAATTGTTTTTTTTTTTTATTTTAAATTTTCAAAACAAATTTTAGTAAAATTTTACAGCCCGTTTATCGATTTCGAACGTCAACGTTCGCATAGAAAACACGGAGGAAAGGAGGCAACATGTAATTTGAAATTTAAAAATGATAATAACAGCAAATTTCGAACCACCAGTACTACTGGTTAAACGATTGATGTTTGACTGTTGGCTGGCGGGCACCGCAGTGGTGCAGTGGTTAGAATTCAAAGATTTTCTGAAGATAGAATGTGGTGATTCTTGAAACATGTAAAATCCAACCCGGGCTTAAATCCCAGCTCAGCCAAGGAAAAATTATCAATAAATTTTAATAAAAATTCCAACTTGTAAAATTCCTTCCTCGGTGAAAATAATTTAATGAAAATTAAATTTGATGAACTCGAGCCTAATTAAAGAATATCGAAAAATTATAGAAAATTATATTTAAAACAAAAACAAAATTCTAAAATCTGTTTTTGTTTTAAATGTAATTTTCTATGCGAGCGTTAACGTTCGAAATCGTTAAACAGGCAGTTAATGTATTTAATTTTAATTGTATTATTGTTGGTATTTTGTTTAAACTTTGATATCGTTGCAAATAAGACTTTTTGAGTGTTTGCAATTCTCATTCACTCTACAGTTTTGTTTGCTTATATCTTTAGCTTTTCTAAAATCTTTTGGGAGAATGTTTCCTATTATGTAATTAAAAATTTTAATTGTTTTAAAAACATTTCGCTCATTTGCTGCTAATCGTCATAACTTAAAAATATTAGTTTAACATAAAACGACTTTAAAGCAGTGTTCGAAAATAAACAGAACATTATTTAGCGTATGGCTCACAAGCCAAAAAACGATATCTATTTTTTAGTGTTTGTGTATACAAACACAACTCTTAATAGCGTATATCATACATAATGATAATAAACCGAACAATTATAGTGGCTCTGTAGACATACATTATATTTTAATGTTCTATAGTGTTTCTTTTTTACATCAATAAGTTGATAAATGAGCGAACAAAAAATTTAAGCAACGATTGTGCACATGTTTTGTTTATGTAAAATTTTTGGCTGGCTTTTTGTTTTTTTTTCGTATATGGGCAGTTCCAGCGAAAAGTTTACTTTTTGTAACGTAACGCCAGAAATAATTTAAATTGTTTCTCGAAAAATTTAATATGTATAGTTTACTTTTTTATATTTTGGTGTCAAGCGCAACTTGCTCTACATTTAGTAACAAAAGGGATAATGGTTGAACAACATGGTCCTAAAATGCAACCTTATTTGCATTCTGGCGTTACATTAAAAAAAGTAGACTTTTCGCTGAAAATGACCATATGTACATTAAAACGAGCAAAGATTTTTAAATTTTATAGCTTAAAAAATAAATATATATAAGTCAAAAGTTTACTAAATAAGGTTTTATATAAACCGTCTTGCTTAATTCGTAGTCCTATTCATTTTTGTAATGCAAGTCAAAATCCACTTCCGTTTTTTTAACGTCACGCCAGCACATATTTTTGCTTATATCTGCAAATCCTTATCGTCGATTGCTGTAATTTTTTTTCTGAATATAGTGCTACTTCATTACTTTGTATACATTAAAACCTTTTTCACAAATTTGACTTCTTCATTTAATTTTTTTACATTTTGTGGTACAAGTATCACGACACGTCAAAATGGAAATGCCCATATGTAATTTGTTTTTGTAAAAAATTTTTGGTTTTTTTACCAGCCAAAAGGGTGCTTAGTCAACTGAAACGAACGAATATTAATGTGCTGAACCGAACACAACGAAGTTTCCGGAATTAAAAGAAAAAGAGAACGCAATAAAATATTCTCATATTTTTGTTGTGTTGGATAAGTACAGGGGTCTAATCACCGCATACGATATCGAGCAAAATTGATCGAAATTATATATTTTGGTATCGTGAAACTCGATATCGAATGAAATGTATTGAATTTGAAATAATTGCATTCGATATCGGGTAACTCGACATTACATTTATCAAGTTTTCATTCGATACGTCAGTGTCTATCGTATGCAAAAAAATTTGATAGTTTATTCGATACGATAGTGTCGAATGCGGTGATTAGACCCCAGTATTTTTTTGTGTTCGAAGATCACAAACAGAGAAACGTTATTTTTTAATAATTAAATTCACAAACACTATTCGCGTTTGGGTGCCCCCCAATGGGATAGTTGGTAGTGAGCTGGTCCATCAGTGTGGGGGGTTCGATTCCCGCCAGAGACTCTGGTCTGTTTCACTAACACGGGCTAAAGGTCTACGTTACTATTGCTCGGTTGATTAAGTTAGAATATAATTTGTAATTGTATTTGTAACTCTTATTAAATAAATAAAATAAAACTATTCGCATTTGTATTTTCCATAAATCTACCGAACCGAACACTAAGCAACGATAATAATTAAATGTTTATTTTCGAACACTGCTTTTAGGTTTTAAATTTACAAACAACATAATGGGAAATTAAAATTGTATTCTTCACTCCAGAGTTGAGTTTACAATAATATCGTCGTAAGTCCCCTTTTACAATGTGGCAAGTGAAAGGCAGACAGACGAAGTTCGTAGGCGAGAGAGGAAAAAAGTAAAGTGTGTCACGCATACAGCGTCGCCCCCTTACCAACAAACTTCGCCTGTCTGCCTTTCACTTGCCACATTGTAAAAGGGGACTAAGAAATATTTACAATATCTTCATTAGAATGATTTACTAAAATACATTTGTGATTTTTAACTTGTTACATTGTTGCAGAGAATAACCGATTTATTTTTGGAAGTTTTGAACATGTTCACCATATTTTCTTAAATATTCTTAAGTTTTTTTTTACATTTTCAAAGTCCATTGTTCTGTTTTCTATTCCATAGTTCCATAGCCACTAGTTTAAAAATTAGGATTTTAAATCAAAAAAGTTTTTGTTATTTTTTCACAAGGCTCACTGGAGTTTTTTTTTTCTCATTTATCACACTTTACCTCATATATTTAGCTATAATTTTCACAAATGTAGTCTTTTGCTTTTTCGAACATAGACCCTGAACCATTTCATTAATGATCGCCTCGTCCGGTGTCAAATACGATTCGGTTGAATGTTCTTTGTTGTCATCTGATGTACCTCGTTGTAAAATCTTATTTAACTCTTCAGTAGCCATTAATTCTAAATCTTTAACTAATTTCTCTTGTACACTTAAGACCGAGGTAGGATGGTGTTGTGTTTGAATTTCCGGTAAAATCAAATCATCGGTCATAACGAGTAGATTTAAGCTTTTGGAAGCCATTTTAAGTTTTCTGCAGAAATTTGCGGAGAATTTTTTTATTTTCTATTAAATTCCAACCGTTATCGGGCAACCGTTGGCCAACATTAAGAGATGGGTTTTTAATTTTTTCATTTTTATAACCAAAAAATAAAAATTAAAACTAAAATTTTTGCCGAAATGATGCCGAAAAAAGTGCTAATTTTCAATTAACACAAATATAATTATAATTTTCTATTTATTAAATCTTTAAGTGATTGTATTTAATATATTTTAAAAATTTTTTTTTTTTTCAAGTTCGTATACATTTTTAAATATTATACACATACATATATACATAAACCAATTTAAAAGCATATTTACGCCAAAATTTTTATTTTAAATACATATTAAAATTTTACACAATTTTGTTCGTTTTGCGTCAAAACTCAACCATATGGAACGTGTTTTTCTTTTTTTTTTATAACAGAAAACAAAATCTTAAAGATCTGCCGCTAAGACCCAACCCCCTTTTAGACCCTGTTATTAGAAATTTCTTAAATATTTAATTTTAAAAATGTAAACAAACATTAATTTGAGTGACATATTCAAAAATATGCCCTTAAATATCGAATACCAGCATTTGTTGCTTGTTTATTAAAAATAATTAAATTTGTTTATTATCGCAAAAAAAAAAATATATTTTTATAAAAAAAAATCTCTTTAAAGGTTACTCTTTTAAAAATTTTAAGCATAAAGAGCAGACTTTAAGTAACCGAAACTTTAAAGTTTCGATCAATGATGCAAAATGTGGCACAATTAGGCCATTAATGGCACTCTTCAATGTTTGAGGGTCCTCTATTTTGGCCATTTCAGGTCATAATCCAACCAACTACTTTAAGACGTTCAGTACATTTTGCAATCTAATTTTTTCGCTGTTTCGGACATTACTCTAATTTACAACATTGTTTTGTTTTTTTTTTTAAGGGCCAAATAAGCCACACAAGCACTTTGATCGAAGATTTGAAAAACGTATTAAGCATATTTGTACGAAAATCACATATTTGTATCGAATTATCAAACCGCTTGTAAAGTTTATTCGGCTCTATAAAAGATAAACTCCTTACTTTAGTTTGCAAATCTGCCTTAACAGAAAAAATTCTTCAACATTTTCACATTTTTCATAGTCAGTGAATTAAACGTTTAATCAAGTGAAATAAAGGTATAATTAATACTATTACCTAGTTTAATTGATATTATTAATTTGTTTACTGGTGCAAATTTAATTAATATCACAAATTTTTTAATTGAAATCAATTTTTATATTTTTTTCTGTGTTGATTTCCATGCTTTTACTCAAATATATACAAAAATTTTACGCTTTCAGAGGCAATATGGCCCTTCCAAACCGCCGATTTGGCACAAATAAATAAAAATGCACTCGAAATGCATCAATGTTTTCGATAATTTTGTGTGCATTTAAGTTTTAATGATGCACCTTACAGCTAGAGCTGCACGATAAAGTATTAAAGTACAGGTTGGCCTAAATAAGACCAACCAATGTTAAACACGTACATTCACAATATTCTGTATGTAAAATTAACTGAAATCGTAAAATTAATCCGACATCGATCACTATGGTTTGACAGCTGAGAATATCAAACTGTGTTGACATTTCTTATTAGTAAGGTTTCCAAATTGTGGAAATTTACTTTGAAAAAATCTGTTCGCAAAGTTCATAAAGAACTTCGTTTACTTTACGAAGCTCATTTCTGATTGTTTTGTCAATAAGCAAATTTGCCGTATTTGGAGCGAAGACAATCCTTAAGCCATTAACGAATCAACATTGCATCCATCAAAATTGACTGTTTGGTACGGTTTACATGCTCTTTCGAAATGAGCAACGAGCTGCCGTTACGCTAAATGGCAAGTTCTATCGAGCCATGCTGACTGAATTTTTTTTTTTAACATTTTTAAAAAAAAAATGATGTTTAATTTAACCCTGTTATCGTCACCGACAACCATATATTGGTCAAATTAGTCCTCCATCAAAAAGCCACAACCATATTATGGTTCCCTCCGAATACTGAGCCCTTAGCGCGAAAATAACGTAAGCGCCAAAAATCAAATTTTACAGGAGAGAGTTTTTTTATTTTATTTCATATAAATTTTGTATGAAATTTGTCGCTTACGATAAAATTGTTCTTGCTATAAAATCGTAACGGTACCTTATGTGACCATGATATTTTAGGAGATAATGCAAGTGTTGCCAATAAAGTCATTTATTAAAATAAACCAAAATTAAAAATTATGTCGCTTACGTTATTTTCGCGCCAAGGGCTCGATATGCAATGGTTGTTTTTCAACCATAGCATGTTGCTCTTGGAAAAGAGAAAATACGATTGTTAATTTAAAAACAAAATATTGTCATTATAACCCATAACATGTTTTAAGGCAACCACAATATGGTTGTGGGTTCTTAATAGAGGTCTATTTTAACAACAATATGGTTGTCGATGACAATATTATGGCTATATTAAAAATAACGGTCCATAATCATAGTCAAAAATAAAGTCGACTTTTTCTAAAGTATATTTTAAAACATGATTGTGGGCCAATATATTTAAAACTTTCTTTAAAATTAGTTTTGTTGGAGGTGACCATATTTAAACATGTTTTTTCTCTAAGTGTAGTAACCAATTTGTCTAGTCCCAACATAATGCAAAGCATTAGTACTGGTAATCCTCCCCTGAGTGCTGGTACTAATAAAAAAATATGTTCGCAATAGCAATTAAAAATTTCAAACAGCTTAGACCAAAGTCCAGAAATTTGTATATTCTTTACCACTTAAGTCGGGCATAAACAAAATTGTATTTCAAAACGACTTATGTACTTTTTAAGTTGTTATTTTGATTAATTTGATATTATTATTTTTAAAAATAACAAAAAAAAAAAAGAAAAACATATTATTGTTTATTTTGCAAAATGTGTCAAATGAAATATTTTTTGTACAAACTTTATATTTTCTAACGAGAGTAAACTTTTAATTTAAACTTTTGTTTAAAATAAGAATTCTTTTGTTTGAGTTTCTATAAAAAAACTTAAAAAAAAATTAGCACATTTCGTACTACTCGTACACAACTTATTGTCAATTTTATATTGCAAATATTTGTGCAACTATAGATAAACAAAAACATTTTAATCTGAAAAATTTGTTATTTGAAATATATTTTCTAAAAATATAATCCAAACCTACTAACACGATTAAAAAAAAAGGTTACTAACTGTAACAAAGATTTCATTTAATTAAATAATTAATTTACACTTAACTATAGCACTAATACTATTTATTTGCTTCTTTATTTGCAAAATGACAAGTCGTGATTTAATATTTATCGAGTCGCCCTCTTTTTTTCTAGATTAAAATCTATTATTTTTATTAGATAATACTATAAATTACAATTTGCTTTTCTTGTTACTTGTAAATAAAAGTGTAATTTTAAAAAATATGTGTCAAAAAAAATCTTAGCCTATTTTAGGGAGATGTGTTTATACATGTCAAAAACTCAAGTAATATGTAAAAGTATGATAGTGTGAATGCAATGAGTTGTGAAAATGACAAGAATGTATGTATTACAAGAAAAATTTGACATCCCACCCTGCAAATAATATTGGACTACCTGATCCATTTTGATAAAATGGACTACTCCATGGAATGGTCCAACGTAATGCAAGCATGGAGCATGTCAATATTAAAAGTGTTTGTAGTGAGACGACATGTCTTCGTTTTTTAACGACTTCAAAACTAATCCTCTTGATTATACCATGGAGTAGTTTTAAGACTTCTCCACAGCTGGGTTATATGGTCCTGCCCTAGGACATCTGAATGTTAAATAGATCATGTTTTTTCCATACTGTTGTGTTACTTTTGGGCTAGTTCTAGTCCCTTGTGGGCTACATTTTACACGCGTGTTTGGACTAGTCCTATTTTTTTGCAGAGCATACGTTTTTATCATTTTATGAAATTTTTCTAAACAATAACACTTTTTATTTGATCAGGGTTGCATTTTAACAAAAGCATGTTCATGTGTCATAGTTTGAACACAAACTGTAATATTGAATTTAATTTTTTGACAGTCCTAACAAACTCATTAGATTTCTATTTCATAAAGTATAATGGAATACGTAAGACTTGAGTGATAGTGTAAACTAGCCTTAAGTAGAACTCTTGTCATTAATATCGCTTATATGCATCCCTTGTTAAAACTATAAATTTGTTGTTTAATATAAACAAAATTTTTGGATTTTTGATAAAAATTCGAATGTTTTCATGCACTTTTTGTACAAGTAAATTACATAGTTTTTGTTCTTATTGCAGATGAAATTAAAAGAAATTTTTCGATAAGCACTGTATGCATTTCTCGTTATAAAAATAAAAAATATGTGCAAATATAATGCATATAAGCGATAATAACTGTATGTACTTAAAATTAATACTGGGGTTTACTATACGACATCTTCAGATGTCTTAAAATCAACAAAAAACACAGTATCTTTTTATATTAATTTACGTATGTATTTTTTGTTTCAGTGTAGTAAATAAGTGTAATGTGATTATTAATGTAGTAAAAATATCTTAAAATTATTTTTGTCTTAAACTTACTTTTTGGTTTCCTCGACTGATGGAGCATGATTGCTGGTGTCATAAAAGGATAATTTTCTATTGGCAAAAACTAAATTTAATAAAGGAGCTGCTCTTAATTTGCGCTGTAACAAAAAGAAAAAAGAACAATTTAATAAAAAAAACAAGATAAAAAATGGATTTATGTTAAAATGTAATGTGTAGAGATTTTTGTATAAAAAACGAAAACTTTTATTTTTTGTGCAAAAAGTCTTATTTTGAGTACAAAGTGGCATTAAGTTTTGGTGTAAAAATTATATTTTCGCAAAAAATAACTTTTTTTTAAGAACAGATGAAAGCTCCAAGTTGTTAAGAAAATGGCCTTTTTTCATATAAAAAAAAGAAACTCATTAGCGGTATTCAGTGAATGAATTTCCACAATGCAAGTCTTATTGATCAGCTTGCTACTTTGTAGGCGAGAGTGACGAGGGAAAAAGAAACGAGTACTCAGATTGCTGTACTCGTCATATGCGCTTTGTTTTCTCATTCGTAATTTTCAGCAGGTCTATTTTGACAATTATCTATCATATTTAATTTCGTTGTACAAAGTTAATTTCGTAGCGTGTGTGATTTTTTGTGTGTAATATTTTTTGAATATTTTTTATTTTAACAAAACAAAAGAAATATACATACATATTTAATAAATATTAAAAATTAACACGAATTTGAATTTAAATATATTTTAATAAGAAATATGTTTTAAGCGAAATGTCAAAACGCACATATACATTCATACGAATGCAATAACAGATAAATAATAACACTTGACTCGTGGAAACACCGAAGCTGATTCAAAGAAGAAAATGTGATAAGTTTATTAATAAGTCTTGCATTGTGGAAATTGGGACTTAGGGTTGCAACTGCATGTTACTGCATTAATTTTGTAATTGACGGTGAGCTAGATTCAAATAAGGTAACAGCTGATATACAGAATTATTGGTCGTGAAAATTTACAAAAAGGTGTTTGATTATTTTGTAAATTATTTTTAAATGTCTCCAAATGATCTACACTTTTTCCAGTTGTAACTCAGAAAGCGTGAATTTAATATTATTTTAGTCAATTGTAATTCAGAAAGCGTAAGTTATAATTCAGATAAGTCAATTGTTGACAATTTATGCTTTTTGAAATACAATTGACTAATCTGAATTACAATTTACGCTTTCTGAATTACAACTAGAAAAGGTGTAGAACAATTTTGATTTCATCTAGCATTCACTTATTGTTAATATTTTCTTATTTTTTAATTTTTTATTTATATTTGTCGACTCAACAGCTTTAACTTTGTTTGACGATTTTAATTATTGTAAACAAATGTCAGCTGTTCGACTATCAGAGATGCAAGCGCGGTAGCCCATTGAAACAAGCAATGACGTGACGATGTCAATTACATGTATTTTGTTGTTAGATTGCAAACAAAACTTTTTTATATAAAAAATAATTAAATTATTTTTAGTAAATGAAGGAATTTACAACATGAAATGAGTTAAAATTTTTTTGATAATTTTATTCTTTGCAATACGGGATTGAAATCGGGTCGAATTTACATGTTTCGCCCAACGTTAAGGTATGTATTTTACAGTGTTGTATCCGTTTTCAAAATAAGACACGCCTTGTATGAATTGGCTCGCCTCACCAACTGAAGTACCCAATAAAAAATGGAGCTTGCAACGAAGCAGGTTTGTAAGGGAGAAACATAAGAGTTTCGCTTACCATTGCGCTTACGGAAGACATGAATTTTATATGGCGAGTTCCCACTTTGAAGCAATACATTTTTGACACATAAAGCGCATTATTCAGCACATATACAAATTGTTAGATGTAACGATCAGCTTTACACACTGAAGGTTTTGATGCCGTTATTTTTAAGTATTCTCCCTTACAAACCTGCTTCGTAGTAAGGGAATGCCGTAGCACTTGAAATTTTATTTTTTTTTTTTATAAAAGTTGTTGAGAGTCTTATTACGTAGCGCATAATTGTGCGCTTATTTTTTTAAATGTACCTTTAGTGCTTCGCAAAATGATAAAATTTTTTACTGGGTAGCTACACCTGTTTAAGTATTTTTACAAGTGTATTTATAATTTTTACTTTTACTGTATTTAAATATCAATTCATATTTAAATATAGATTCGCATATAATTTTGTTTTTGTTTTGACATGAAAAACAAAAAATGATATTTAAATAAAATTGGTGAAATAGGCACTTAGTTTTATTTTGTAAATATTTTGTATTCAATATTTTAAATAGAGTTTACAGTTCGATGTGCTATTTTCCTAAAATATAGGTGAAATCTAAATCATTGTTGAAGACTAAAAAAAAAACAAGTGTAAATAGTAGATTTGGGGAGCACAATCGGTTTAGTTAAGCTTGGACGATAAAGTTAAAAGCCAATTTACTATTTTACTGACATTACTGAAACTCTTGGCGAATGCATCTTTACAATTAATTTTTTCGGAAACTTGATATCTCTTTCTATCTGGTATGCGATGAAAATTGATCGATTTCAAAACGATCGTTTTTAGCATGTGTTATGAATTTCGATCGATTTTAAAATATTTATCTGAATCAAAGCCTTTATTTTTTGGTTAAAATACAGTTCAATTAACATACATATATAATATAAAATTTTACAGAATATAGACAGGAAAAAAAAGAGGCACATGTATTAGAAATCAATTTTAAAAAATACAGAAAATGTCATTATCGATTTCAAATCGTTCTGTTTTCAAACCGGTAATCGGTTAACCGATTAATTAATACCCGGTTAACTGACCGGTTAATTTAAAATTGAATATTTTCGATTAACGATTAAACCGGTTAATTTCAGCCGATTAATCGATTAACCGATGCAACAAAATTTTGAAAATAAGTAGTATTTTAACATAGTTTTTTATGTTTTTAACTATTTGTTTCGTCTCATAAACAAAAGGTATGTGCTTAGAAAATATTTTTTCATACAATATATTTCCTTTAAGCAATAAATTCTTAAAATACAGTACAAAATCAGAAACTAAGGAATTCGGAAATAAATTTTTTGCAGACTATTCTGTGCTGAGCCTTGCCAGGACGAGTCAGATGATGACCTAACAACAGAAGAAACTCTCGCTATGAACACAAACAATCTTTTAACAGAATCTACCGAAACAATTAGACGTGTTAACAATATTAAAAAATAAAAAGCGGACTGTAATGGCAAAATGGAAGATTTTATATGTTTAGAGAAATTCTGGAAAATGACTGAGAAATTAGATGTTCTGTACTATTGGTTGCTTTCGATTTCTCCAACATCTTCGATAAGTAGAAAAAAATTTTTTTGCTCGTTTTTGTTTTTTGCTAATAAACTCCAAATAATAAATAATTTTTGCATTTTTATTTATTGAAATTACTTAATGTATAACAAAACTTTATTAATCGGTTAAACGATCAATAACAAAATTAACCGATTATATCAAAACCTCGGTTAATTAATCGAGCGGTTCACCGATTAAAGCAAAAGCCCGGTTAAACGAATACCCTTATACATATGTATTAAAGAAGAGTGTGTCTGTATAAATGTACCATCTAAAAATTTAAACATAAAATTAACGGTCAGACTTTAATTGTTGATTTTGTCATTTAAAACTGCATACTTATGTATGTATTTCTAATCATAAACATCAACAGCAATAAAAAATAAAAAAACACAAGTTTCGTTGGATCCACGTAAAACCGTAAGTATTCGTAGGTATGTATGTTTGTACATTATTTACGATTTTTTTTTAACACCAACATCAAAAACATTATTTTCACTCGACACGTGATATTTACTTTAACTGATTCTCTTTAACGTATTTTGACATGTGTGTTTGTGAGTTAAGACTATAACCAATAAATACAAATAAGTACATGATGTACAGGGTGGCGCAAAAGTAATGTTATGATTTAATAAGTGAATAATGGCCAATTTCACCAAGTTCAGTTATAATAAACTATAAGTAATAACTGTATAACTTTCATTGCCGTAAGAAAAAAAGTAGTAAAAGCAAAAGCAAAATAAAATGTCAACAACTCAATACACAGCAGAAAGTATACGTATGCTGCACAAAAAGCTGCTTTTTAAAAATAAATTTAGAAAAGTGGCGTATGCGCCACAAAACAATAATTTTCACTTTCAATAAAATGCTATCAACTTCTTTCATTAACTTTTACAAAAATTTTAAATTTTCTTCAAAACATATGCGGGAAGCAGTGGTAAAAATAGAAAAAAATTCTAACGGGCATATTTTCAGAAAACTTCATGGAAAATGTTCTGGAAAGAGGACGTCATTTAGGTCGAAGCAAATAAAACATAATGTGAACATATTTCCAAATTATAATCTAATTTCTAATATTTGCCAACGTTAAATAAAATCAGAAAGAAAAAAGCTATTCGTTAAATAAGTATGTAAATCATAACGTTACTTATACGCCACCCTGTATATTCTTTGGTATTATTACTCATTCATTGTGGAAGAAGGACAGATTGCCAGTGGGATATAATGACAAGTATTATCTGTTATGATGCATATTCAAATTGTTTGCGCACTGAAATATTAACAAAAAAATTTCTGTTGTGTGCTTTAATAATTAAAATATACATGCATACATACATAAGTACATATCGCACACTAAATCATAAACAGGCACAATTCAAAATTTTAAAAAATCGTTAATATTTGTAGAACTTTATTTGTTAAAAAAAATTGCAATCATGTTTTTGAAGCCAGCTTTCTGCCTCTCTTAAGCACTTTTGAACTTTGAGTTATGCCTGTTTATTGGTTTAGTGTGAGATATGTGTGTATATAATAAAAGAAAAAAAAAAACAAAATACTGAACAGATGCAATTGCTTTTATGAAAAAAAGCCAAAATTAAAATAGGTTACACTTAATTTTCAATGTCAAAATATGCGCAACAGTTTTTTTGGTGCTTAAGCAATTTTTTACGTTATCTTTTGACGTACAACAAATAAAAATGGAGGGTACCAGAGCACGGTGCAAAATGAAACATATTGGGTGGTATTATTGATTCCGTTCCGCAAGTGCGGAAAGCAATTTTTGTGCGGAAGCCAAATTTGTAATTATTCATTCCGTTTGTGCGGTATCCTTCCGTTGTTGCGGTATCATCTCTACCATTGCGGTATTCCCATATTATTGAAACCGCAATATAGATATTTTTCGCCATTTTGCTTACGTTAAAATTTTACAACGAGAAGCTAACGGAAAGAATAAAAATGTAAGAAAAAATATTTAAAAAAAATAAAATTTAGTTTTGTTATTTAAAAAAATGTATTACAGGAATAATAAAAGAGATAAATACACAAGCAAATTACAATTAGAAGCAATGGTTGATTTAATGAAATTAAATCGAGACGTTGCTTGTGGTTTTAGTCACCGTGCCCCAGCAGAAATAAAAAATTTTTGGGAAGATTTGGCACTGACTCTAAATGGTTCCGGGCCGCCTTTAAAAGATGCCAGTGGTTGGAGAAAGGTAATGCTGTTTTTAGAAACATTTTTCCAACGGGAGCATTAATTGTTCTTGTATTGTATTTAAGGTATGGACAGATTACAAAAGCGGTGTAAAAAAGAAACTTATTCCAACTTACTCCCTATCATTCATGTGTAACACACCTTCAGATTTATATCTTAAAACTCTTCTTTGTACCCGAAGGTCTAAGCAATCATCGTCACTGCTACTTTCAAAAAATGCTATGGTATCCATATAACACTTACACTTATATTAGTCGCGTTTGTATATTTTACGGAAATTAATTTATTTAAAAAAATTATTACTCACAAAAATTTCAACAACTAGTTTAAAATGTTTTTTTATCAACAGCTGACACAATATCAACTCAGAAATAATTAAAACAGGGATGTTAAAAATTTATTGCGGAAAGCTTATACCGCAGGAATGAATAATTACAATTTGCATATCGATCGATATTTATTTCCGTCGAATTTTCCTTTCCGTGCGGAATCAATAATACCACCCATTGTTTTATAAACTTGGTACATACAATGCACTGGAAAAAAATAGCAGTCGGCAAATAACGGCATTCGATACCGACCAAAATTACTATAGACTATCGAATGCCGTAATTTGGCCCAAGATTTTTTCTGTAAAACATGACTTCTTGTTTAAAAGCTAACTTTTTATGTTAAGCAAAATTTGTTGAAAATTTTCAATTTCTTTGCTCTCCACCACTAGTGATGAATGAATGTTGACTAAAGTTGTCATTTCGTGTGAAACTTTTTGAATATCGAAAATGGAGAAGGTTGCACAACATATGTTCACGTAACTCAAATACGCTTTAGCAAATTGAAAAAACTTAAAAATTCCGTAAGTAAAACTCTTTTCTTATATGCACTCGCGTTTTAGAAACATAACTTTTTTTGGGAAAAAAAATATTTTTCTTATCAAAATTTCGGAATTTTTGTTTTTTAAAAATTCATAAAAAATTGGAAAATGCAGCTATGCTTCTAATTTTTTTCAGACATAAAAAACTAAGCTGCAAACAAAACAGGCCATAAATGATTAAAATCTGTTAGCAACTTTTGATTTTATTATTTATGAACAATTGTGATTTTTAGTTAAACTGTTAATTTTTAATTTTTGATATTTTAAGTTAGGCTTGATTGAGTTCATCAAATTTAATTTGGATTAAATTAACATATCAAAAATTAAAAATTAACAGTTCAACTAAAAATCACAATTGTTCATAAATAAATATAAATATGTATGTTGTCTCTGCAGCTTCTTCTTACTATTTTTTCACACTCAAATCAAATTAATTCCACATGAAGTTCACGTTGTTTCATCTTAAAATAGATTTCATTTAACGTGATTCGTAGTGTTTTATTTCAATATCAATGTCATTTTGCTCCTACATTACGGGAATGTTAAACTAACATGATTTATACTCAAAAAAAAATCTGTTCTCAAGTTATTGTAAAATCATGTTAAATTACCATGAAGTAATTATGAACAAACTCGTTACCGAAAAATTCTTTCGACGATTCTACATAGATTTATTTTTCTGTGTGCAATACACACGAAAAAGACACGCATGCTTATCAGCGAAAAATCGGAGTAAATAAAGGGTGTTTTTTTAAGCTAGATAGAACTTTAAATTGTGAAAAGTAACACAAAAAATTAAATTTTGATGAAATATTTTTTTTTATCGTTTCAGTATACTCTGACAAATCATCATGAATAGACTCACGCTTGAACAACGCTACGAAATTATCCAAATTTACTTTGAAAATCAGTCGTCGATTCGCGCAACTTATATTGCGCCTTTTTGGCTTAACGGGTTTGTTAATAAGCAAAATTGCCGCATATGGAGCGAGACCAATCCACAAGAGACCCTACAGACTCCATTACATCCAGAAAAATGCACCGTTTGGTGCGGTTTTCACGCTGGTGGCATCATCGGACCTTATTTCTTTAAAAATGAGGCCGGAGCTCGCGTTACGGTCAATGGAGATCGCTACCGCACCATGATCAATGATTTTTTGTTTGAAAATATGGATGACATTGATCCGGAGGAGATGTGGTTTCAACAGGATGGCGCTACGTGCCATACGGCGAACGCAACCATCGACTTATTGAAATCAAAATTTGGCGATAAGTTGATTTCGGGAAATGGACCTGTCAATTGGCCTCCAAGGTCGTGCGATTTGACACCTCTCGATTATTTCCTGTGGGGCTACGTAAAGTCACTGGTTTATGCTGATAAACCAGCAACAATTGACGCCTTGGAGGCCAGCATTGTTCGTGTTATTCGTGACATATGGCCAGCAGTGCTCGAAAAAGTGGCCCAAAATTGGACGTCCAGAATGCGCTTCGTCAAGAACAGCCGCGGTGCCCATATGCCCGAAATCATTTTCAAATGTTAATGTCACGTATTGATCTTTCGAATAAAAAAACAAAAAATTTTGATTACAATTTAATTTTTTGTGTTATTTTTCACAATTTCAAGTTCTATCGGGCTTAAAAAAACACCCTATATAACAGAATTATAAACTTAACACAAAAGCGTTTAAACCGCTACGGATTTTCTTTAAGTGTATTTTAATGTGTTTTTTGTATAAAATACAATCTTTTTTATTTGCACATTCAATAAATTTTTTATTTTATTTTCTTGTTTTTTTCACATCATGAGACCAATCACATTTTCAGTTCCGAGGGGCTTGTTTTCGTTTTCGTTTAAGTTTTTGTTTTTCTAATATTTAATTGATTTTTTTTTTTTTGTGTTAAAAAAAACGATACATACACTGAAACAGAGCACATTAATCACATTTATATGTACACAAGTACGAGTAATAAAATATTTTATGATCATAATTTCCATAAAGAATGTTCTTTCTTCCTTTTCTCATAAAATAAATAATAAACATAAAAATAAGTAAAAAATTTTAGTCAATTTCAAATTATTAAATTTCTTTTGTTCAGCTTGTTTTGGCTAATAAATGCGTAGTAATTGTAGCTTTTGTCAAATTTCTTTCAATTTCTTTATGATTTTGTAGCACAAATTTCGTAAAGTGTAGTTATTTGTTTTATTCCTTAAACTACTAAGGTCCGTTTTCACAACTTACCGATAGCTAAAGGTAAGATTTTATCGGCAGTATAAAAAATGTTCCATTATTACAACTTTACTTTAACCTACCACCACTACCACTACTACCTTAATTTACTTTATCGCTCACTTTAGGTTAAAGAAAAGTTTTAATATTGGAACACTTTTTATGAGGCCGGTTAAAGACTACTTTTAGCTATCGGTAAGTTGTGAAAACGAGCCTTAAGCTACGGTCAGACTTATCGAATATTTGACGAAAAAAACGGGACCAACAACCAAACTAAGAAATCATTTCGCTTAATATCAATATTTATTTTGAATAAAATACCACATCTTACAAAAAACAGTTTTTTGCTATGTCTAGTAGTATAATTAGTTTATTTTGTAATATTAAGACCATTTTGAATCTCACTAACTATTAACAACAGTAGGGGTTACGCTTATTTGATCAAATATTTAATAAGTGTGACCGTACCTTAAGTTTAATTAAGCTTTATTAAAAAAAAGAAGTTGTTTAGAAAAAAAAATTGTATAAAATTATACCTTAATTTGACGTTTAACCTTAAGAATTTTTTTTAATAAAAATCTAATAGATAGAAAGCTTCTCTTCTTTTTGAAATTAGAGATAAAAGAATTATTATATGAAAATAATTTAATTCTATTTTGTTGAATCGAACAGATCCTGTGTTTTCTATTGACATCCCATATGTTTTTTAATTTTTAAAAATTAATGTTTTCTAAATCTGCTGATTGATAAATTTTCAGATTAGCACATTTATTTTAAGAATTATGGTTGAATGACTTCTCTTTGTTTTGTATTTTAAATCAAGGTCTCTTTTTAATTGTTTTGTGTTATTAGGTGCGTTCGAGTACTTTTACAGTGAAGTGCAGTGAATTAGTAAAATTACGCAAGCCAGCTAAAAAATTACTCTTAAAAAAGCGTTTGCCCATAAAAGTTCGCGAAAGGAGAATTTATAAAAATTCGTTAAATTTAGAGATCAGCTGATGGCAAATAAATGTCGTGTTTGGAAAATGTTTACACTTTTAACTAGTTAAGGCATGTTTGCATGGTAATAATGCCCAATTTTTAGGATTGATATTAAAACACATTTATGTTTAAAATCGTTTTAAATACAAAATTCTTTTCTTCACTAAACACTTAAATGTAACTTAATTCACTTAACTTTCATTTCATTTTAACTTTCCATTGGAAAAACTTAGCAAGGTGGTCTCAATATTAAACCAATACAACAACAACAGGAAAAGCAATAGCAGACAACTGTTTTTTGAGGCCACCTTGTAAATAAATACTATTTGTTATGATATTTTTTAGTATTTAGTATATAGTATATATTTATAACCTAACTGTGTTGGGGCCTTTATAATACCAAATAAATAATAATAATACTTTCATCTTAATTAAATAAGACATTTTAAACAAAACTCAAAAAATCAATCTGTATTTAAATACGATTTAAGTTTATATGAAAATTAACTTAATATAGATTTAAATATTATTCTGAAAATTGGGCATAAGTGTGTTACGACATGTCAAAAAATTAAATTGAAAAAATGTTAATAAGATTTCTGTATGACGTGCTAAATTCCCAATTTTTATTTTTGATAAATACACTGAAATTTATTGTTGAGCACTTGGAGGCGTCACGTGACAGAAAATATTCGTGGCTATTCTGAAATACGCGTCGAATAAGTGATAACTTACATAAAAACAAAACCAAATTAACAAAAATTGTTTTTCCAAGGCGAATTGACTAGAAGGTGGTCGGGTTGTCAAAAATATTGCTAGTAAAAAAAATAGGTTTGTTTACATAAAAAACTAGTTTGGTGCCGGTTCACACACGTCAAGTTTGACTCGTCAAGTCTTGATCTTTTAGGAGAGAAGGGAAAAGAGAATGCTATTTATTTTCTCCTCTCTCCTAAAAACTCAAGACTTGACGAGACAAACTTGACGTGTGTGAACCGGCACTTGTATACAAACTTTGACAAGTCGACCACCGAAAAAAACACCATATGTTGACTTGACCCCATCTTGTACTCAATTCGCCTTGTGCTTTTCTTTATCATACAAAATTTACAGTTTTAAAAAGAGAAAGAAACGAGTTATACCTCTAGCGTTAATTTGATTTTAGAAGTACGTAGACTCGCGGTAACGTGAACTATTAAAACCTAAGCGTGTTCACGTTTGCGAAGTTGTTCATGTTTACGAAGGTGTAATTTTTTACATCTTAAAAATAAAATAGACATATATTTAACTTAAATTCATATATTTTTTTTATTAATTCATATTCATTAATTCATATTCGTATTCGTTTTGTTAAGAAAAACAATTTACATTAAAATTATTTAAAAAAATGGGTTATCTTTTTTTGGATTTTCTTTTTTTGCAAAAAGCTGAACACCGCTAGTCACGCTTGATCTTTTTTTTATTTTTTCTATTACATCCACTTTTTCCTTTAAAGTTAAAAAATTTTTTAGTTTTTGCGACATTTTTCACGACACACTTTATATCAAACTAAAAACAAACTAAGCAAATCAACAGCTCGCGTTACACAAAATGCCAGAATATATTCATAAGCAATCATTTACGGGGATTCCCAGTTTTTAAAGAAGTAGTGATTGCTTAAAAATGTTCAAAAGAAAACAACTTTTTCTATGTACCATGAATTTTACATTTGTTCACGTTATAGGGCTTTCTTACTGTGTTCACGCTACAGAGTAGTCAGTGTAAAAAAAATTATGTTCATGCTAGCCGGTGTTCACGTAAGGCGGTGTTTTTGTTATCGCGAGTCTACTGTATATATAGATAAAAAACAATTTTAGTAAATTTTGTTTTTGTTTTCATGTAAATGTTCACTCCTTCGACGAGTATTTTAAAATAGCCACGATTGTGTTTTATTCTGTTTTTTTGTTTGAAAGCTGTCCTTTTTGCATTTTTGTTTCGATCACGCATTTTGTGTTGATTGTAGCGGCATGTTTTTACACATTGCACATTTACTTCCAAAAAACACTTTCTTCGAAAGCTGCCCTCGCAAATGATTTGCCCATTTTTATTTTGTATGCTCTGTGCGTCATATGCGCATTTCACTGGTTGATGATAACATTTCTATACAATTACAGCATAAGCTCAGGAAATTTTCATGTTGTTTTTGTAAATATTGTAGAACTGTAACCATTAGTTTTTTTTTTTTGTTATTAACTCAGCTATTTAATATCTGCTTTGATTTTACTTATAACAACTGTGTAAACATGAAAAATACTTACAACTTACTTTTGTTTCTTTTCTTATACCGTGTTCAGATATACCTTTTTAATTAAGTCAATATTCGGTTTTTTGACATAATTTTCTTTCTGTTGGCATATACACAATTTAGCTAACTCAATTCCCAACAAACACGAAGTCAAACCTTTGATATGAAATGACTTCATCATTTGACATCAAACACAATTCTCAAACGTTTTTCAAATGTTTGATTTTTACATTTAAATTCAAATTTATAATGATTTGAAAATAAACGTTTGACATCAAATGTTTTTTCAATTTGATGGCAAATTGGTTTCAAATGTTAAATTCAAATCAAAACTAAACTTGGCAATACTAAAGCGAAAAATAAATGTCAACATTAAAAATAGCGATTAAAGTTAAATTTTTACTTCGTGGTTATGGTGAGCGATATATTTCTTGTGAAAAATAAAAAATATTTGTGAGTAATTACAATGATTACAAATACGAATTAAAAAAATAAAACGGGAAAGTGAAGAAATTATAAGTTAGTTGTATGATCGCGGTGTTACAATCCTCAAAATAAAAGAGTACCAATTATTTCGTCTTTGCAAGAATTAGTGGACGGAAAGAACATTATTTCATTTTTAGCTATGGTGCCGACTGTTTATCTCATAGTTTATTTAAATAATGAATTTAAATTAAAAAAATAAAATATTTTTATTTATGTTCCACAGTGTGTTATAATTTACATTTGAAAAACGTTTGAGAATTACGTTTGAAAGCAAGTTGAAAATAAAGGCATTTTTCAATTTGAAAATAATTTCCCCTTTTTGTTGAGAAAGCTATTCTTTTCAAATGATTTTCAAATCATTGTCAAACGTTTGTCGTTTGAGAAAACGTTTAATTTCAAATCATTTTCAATTTGAAATCAAACCTCCGTGTTTGTTGGGTTTATCACATACAACATTCAACGTAAACAAAAATGTACATGTATAAGCAAAATGTTAACATATACCTTCCATGCGTTTTATGTTTCAAGTTACATGCAACGCTTTTTATGCGGCATCTCCACAAGAAAAAATTAATTTTCATTTGTCAAAACCAGCTGATTTGTTCGAACGCTGCTTGTGACGCTTACAAAAGTAGAAAGTAAACCTACTTTTTGCATTCAACGCTTCAAAGCATCCTACGCTTTTCTTCATGTAACTTGCTACATATAACTATACAGATTCTACTTTTTTGACAGCTGCGTAGACGGCAAGAATGCGTGTAACGCGTAATGTAAACCTCCAGCTTTACTCGCAATTCGCAGTGATAAATAGTGGCAGTTTTGCCATTTTTGTAAAAAAAATCCTTTTTTTAAAAGCGTTTTTCCGGGATTTGGGGGTATTTTTAATCAAAAATGGGGATGCTTTTAAATCCACTGTTTTAAGATCTCTTCGGTCTATATAGCTTCAAAATTTTATGGTGATATCTCTATCTATATATGTCGAATTCATGGGACTGTCAAACACTAAAATTATTATTTCTATAGTGTAAATGAATGAAAGGGCTTTCAATATGAATAAAAAAATAGCAATTTTATGGTTTGGCATTCTATAAATCTGATATAAATAAAGATATCATAATGAAATTTGGCAGTCAAAAGCATTATTTTACTAAATGCTAAAAAACATCAAAAGTTCAACTTTGACCTTAAATTTCTCAATAACTCCTAAACCTATTTTAATAAAATTAAAACTGTAGGAAAGTTCAAGAAGTTCAAATTTTTCTCTATTAGTTCAAAAGTTACAGATTTTTGGCCGATGTCAAACGATTTTCAGCCACTGTGAGACGTACGTTAAACCTCAATGAGGCACGGGTTAACATTCAAATATCGATTTGAAACTTTTACAGAATGATTTTTATGCTAAAAATAAGGGGGTCCTGCTTTAAAAATTTTAAAGTCAGAATATAAGAACCAGTCTAATGTACATAGTACTTACATACACATTTGTGTATGAACTTATTTTTGTATTTTATTTTTTATTGATATTTGAACGTGATCAGTGCTTCAAAAATGTATCAAAATGACATTTGAATGATAAGGATGAAATTCCACGTTCAATAACTGCCAAGTCAATACTTGATGGCAGGCTTTATATGGTAAATAAGTTGCCAGAACATTTTTTTTAAAGTTTATAACGTTAATGAAAAAACTGTAAAATTTCAATCAGATCTTCAATCGTGTAAAGCTAGATACAAGGAGCTCTAAAAAGAGGTTTCCAAACTTTGGCGTTGCGTTGCGTTTAACATAACTAGGGCCTAAGTCATGAACTTTTAAAATTTTTTTTCTTTCATATGTAGAAAAACAAACAAATATTTAAATATTAATTATTTTTATTCTTAAAAGAAATACTGCTTTTATAAATCATTAATAATCTTAAAATTCCCTTTCCGAAAATTTTTGCAGTTAAGACCTTGAAATTATTTAATTTACTGCATTTTTCCGAATTTTAAACGGTTTGTTTTTTAATTGAATGGAAATTTTTTTTTTTTTTTATTTATATACAAAACACAGTCTAATAATTTTATTTTTAAGAAAAATATTTAAACGGTTTGCTATTTTTAGCTTAAATTAATCAACAAAATTTATTCAAACAAATTTTTTAAAAACAATAATAAAGTTAATTCTTTTTCAAGTAAAATTTTCGTTTAACTGGTTTTTTTATTATTTAAATATGATAAGCTAAATGTATTTTTCTATTTTTAATATTAAGAAAAGACAAAAAAACTATAAACTTAGTTGCTTTAACGGATTATAAAAATATATGTATGTCACTAGTTCAAAAATCCAAAACAAAAAAAATTGGCAAACATGAATTTTATTCAAATGTACACATAAAAAAATACTCAAAATTAATTTTTGTTAATTAACGTCTAAAATTTACGTCTACAGTACTAAAAGTCCAATTAGACGTGACATAGACATAATGTCATAGCCGCAACGATGACCATAGAAATCAAAATTCAAGTTGGTTTGAACGGTTATGGTTATGTCGCTATGGTAAGTCACCTAAAATCAAATACAGTGTTGCCCATAAGCAGTGTTGCCAGTGAAATTTCGAGAAAGATACACTTTGGTTACCAAAAAGATACACTTTTTCGCAAAAAGATACATTTTGAAAAAAATTTGAAAATCCATTTAAAATATTGTAAAGAAAATTATATCATATAAATTCATTTTTATATTTATTTAAGTCATAAATATTATTATGTAATTTCTAAAAATAAAGCAAGCGAACTTTAAAATTAATATAATGATTGGATGTTATCAAGACAAATTAATTTTTGTAAAAATTAATATACGAGTTAAGACGTATTATATCAAAAAGTTCGTATAAAGTTTCTCAGAACAACTTCGCACTACTAGATCCTTAATGTTTTCTTTCACCATTAATTAAGCTGCTATTGTATTTAGGTGCTCGGGTTTTTTTAAGATAGGTAGGAGTTAATTTTTGGGGACGTAACGTGACAAAAAGAGTACTTTTCTTTGAATGTGCCCAAAATGGAGCTCCCAAACAAAAATGGAACAAATAAGCAAAAGCAACCTTATCAATGTAGTTACTTTTGTTGAAATAAATACTTATTGCTCAAATGATTATATTAAAATTTTATTTTAAAATTATTTTTGGAAAGAAAAAAAAAATCATATCTTAAAAAAAGCACATCCCTCAAAGTTTTAGAATTTTTTAAAAAACAGTTTGAAGTACATATTATATAAAAAAAAATCAACAAAAAAATAGGGGTTTGACTTAGTCCATTTTTAAAATTGTATATTTTGCATATGGGGGATTTCATGTCAAGTGACCCAATTTTGAAATCGATGTCTTCCGATTTGGATGAAATTTGCACCAAGGTTAGTCCTATTGGATAGTAGTTTAGACACAAATTTTCAACAAGATCGGTCTAAAAGTTTCTGAGTTAGTGGGGGTCAAAATTTGACATTTTGGCCATACAGGTGTTCTTTCTTATCCATGTAACTTATTACCTATTGGTGTTAGCAAAATTTGTCCCAAGTAGCTTCGATAGCTATTTGATCCATCTTTTGAAAAAAATTTTTTTTGTTTTTTTAAAAAATTTTTTTTATTTTTTTTTTTAAATTTAAAACTTTTTTTTATTTTTTTTTTTTAGCGGGTATGTTTTTTTTTTTTTTTTTTTTGTTCAAAAGAAAGCTTATGTCTTTTCCTTTAAGGTAGTTTTGGTCCCTTTTTGGGATGCGAGCGGCTTATGTATAAAAAAAAATAATTTCTAACCCTAGACAAGGGTTTTTCAATTTTTAGCATATGCAGTGTTCTTTCTCATCCATTTAACTTATTACCTATTAGTGTTAGCAGAATTTGTCCCAAGTAGCTTCGATAGCTATTTGATCAATATTCTGAAAAATTTTTTTTTTGTTTTTTTAAAACTTTTTTTTTTAAATTAAAAATTTTTTTTTTAAATGTAAAATTTTTTTTTTTTATATTTTTTTTTATCCGGAATGTTTTTTTTTTTTTTTTTTTTTTTTGTTCAAAAGAAAGCTTATGTCTTACCCTTTAAGGTAGTTTTGGTCGCTTTTTGGGATGCGAGTGGCTTATGTATAAAAAAAATTATTTCTAGCTCTAGACGAGGGTTTTTAAATTTTTAGCATATGCACTATTTTGAATTTTTTCCTATTTGTGTTTAAGTGTTTCTAAAGCCTTAAAAATAAAACGTTTGCAAAGAAACTAGACAAATTAACCTTTCCGACGGTATGTTACAAACCCAATTACTATTTTATACCTTCGATACTATAATGCCCACAATATGTTAATCCCAGGAATAAAATCACTTTTTTTCTGTAGAAATGTTGACAAATTAAATTCTTTTTATTAATTTGTAATAATAATTAAATTAATATATAATTATAATAATAATAATTTCTAATAATAATAATAAAAAGATAAAGATAAATAATTTAATAAAATTTATGTAGGAAAAATTAAAAAAAGAATTATTTGTCAACATTTCTACAGAAAAAAGTGATTTTATTCCTGGGATTACCATATTGTAGGCATTATAGTATCGAAGGTATAAAATAGTAATTGGGTTTGTAACATACCGTCGGAAAGGTTAATTTGTCTAGTTTCTTTGCAAACGTTTTATTTTTAAGGCTTTAGAAACACTTAAACACAAATAGGAAAAAATTCAAAATAGTGCATATGCTAAAAATTTAAAAACCCTCGTCTAGAGCTAGAAATAATTTTTTTTATACATAAGCCACTCGCATCCCAAAAAGCGACCAAAACTACCTTAAAGGGTAAGACATAAGCTTTCTTTTGAACAAAAAAAAAAAAAAAAAAAAACATTCCGGATAAAAAAAAATATAAAAAAAAAAAATTTTACATTTAAAAAAAAAATTTTTAATTTAAAAAAAAAATTTTTCAGAATATTGATCAAATAGCTATCGAAGCTACTTGGGACAAATTCTGCTAACACTAATAGGTAATAAGTTAAATGGATGAGAAAGAACACTGCATATGCTAAAAATTGAAAAACCCTTGTCTAGGGTTAGAAATTATTTTTTTTTATACATAAGCCGCTCGCATCCCAAAAAGGGACCAAAACTACCTTAAAGGAAAAGACATAAGCTTTCTTTTGAACAAAAAAAAAAAAAAAAAAAACATACCCGCTAAAAAAAAAAATAAAAAAAAGTTTTAAATTTAAAAAAAAAAAATAAAAAAAATTTTTTAAAAAAACAAAAAAAATTTTTTTCAAAAGATGGATCAAATAGCTATCGAAGCTACTTGGGACAAATTTTGCTAACACCAATAGGTAATAAGTTACATGGATAAGAAAGAACACCTGTATGGCCAAAATGTCAAATTTTGACCCCCACTAACTCAGAAACTTTTAGACCGATCTTGTTGAAAAATTGTGTCTAAACTACTATCCAATAGGACTAACCTTGGTGCAAATTTCATCCAAATCGGAAGACATCGATTTCAAAATTGGGTCACTTGACATGAAATCCCCCATATACATTTTTTTCAATATATTTTTTGTAGCCTCAAGTATTCTCTTTAAACTGACAAAAATCATCTTCGTATGTAAAGTAGTTTTCGAGATACAGTAGACGCTCGCAAATTAGAACCGCTTTGTTTTTGAGGCAATTCTAATTTCTGAATTATTCTAATTTCTGGACGTTTTTATTTCGAATAAAAAATAAAAACTACTTAAATTTTTTTTAATTCAATTTTATTTGATTTACATTAAATGTATTTTTTAAAATTAAAAATACCGTGTCGTTTCTTATATTTGGAAAACTATCCATTGCTTCCACGGAATGCATTTTCATCTTTATAGGGATATTCCTCTCTAAATATTTTTTTTAGCTTTCTCTTTAAACCACTCATACAGACGACTTACCATATTTGGGTATTCAGCGCTGTGCAAAGATTTATTGCTTGCTTCCTGATATGTGTTGAAAACAGCATTAAATATTGCTGTTCTATGTGATTTAATATAGCTGATTGAAGATGTCGTAACATTAATATTCCCTTCAAACCCTTTGTCAAGCTTTTCTAATATTTTGACCTTCGTTTCCAATGATAAAGTGTTTTTTTTTACGTTTATTTGACATTTCGAATGATGACTTTCACTTTTTAATAGAGACTTCCAAAATATGTACACATGTTTCGAATTTCACAAATAAACTAGCCACAAATATATATAAATGCGACAAAAAAACAACAAATAAAGAAACACATCTAAAATTTGGTAATTCCCCTTTTTAGTTTTACATGTTCAAACAGAATAAAAATAAATTACGGATTTCTTGTGTTCAAATAACAAAAAAAAAAAAAAACGCTCTGAAATTAGAACTATAAATTCGAATTTTAGAGCGTTTAATGTATTGCAAACACTGATTCTAATTTCTGGACGTTCGAATTACTGAAAGCTCTAATTTGTGAGCGTCTACTGTATTAAAAGAATAAACTCAACACATTCGGCTTATTCGGCGATATTATGAAAAGTTGAACATGACATAACTTTTGAAAAAAAATTAAAAAATTGTTTTTCGTTGATATGTGTTCTTTATGGGATCAAATAAACCCTCTCGCCAAATTGCATTCAAATCGAAAGGGGTAAAGTCCCACTCTTGGTCGACTTGACATGGAATTACCCTAATTTTTTGTGTGCCGTCTTTAATTTTATTAATATTAGGTTGTTTAGAAAGTGTCCTCTTTTATCGAACAAATGTCCTACATTTTTTTTGCTGGCGTCCTCTTTTTCTCAAAATAGAAATGGCAAGCCTATTTACATTTAATGAATCAGGAGTAAAAGCAACAGTTTTTTTTCCAATGACAAATAAAGAAGTGGGAGAAATGGCAGTTTTTCTACTTTGACTCCAGTTTTTTAAACGCTATTGCTAATAATGTTCGAAGTTTGTAAACTAGCGGAATATCTTCAGACAATGTAGCAGTGGCTTTGCTTATTACAACAATTTTCAGCCACATGATTTTTATTCGTACAAACTTTAATGAAAATAAGCATACAAATCTTAAACCGTACAAACTCATACAAGCTTTAGCAGTGAGAGAACATTTTACTTCTATGCGGAGAGGCTGTACTTTTACTTTATGGGGCAGTGTTGCCAGTGAAATTTCGAGAAAGATACATTTTAGTTTCCAAAAAGATACACTTTTTCCCAAAAAGATACGTTTTGAAAAAATTTGAAAATCCATTTTTAACGTTTAATATTTATTAACATAACATTTTTATTTCATATATAAATGAATATTGTAAAGAAAATGATTTCGTATAAATTCATTATTATATTTATTTAAGTCATAAATATTAGTTACATATGTAATTTTTAAAAATACAGTAAGCAAACCTTAAAATTAATTATATGTAACTACCTTTGAATGTTATCAAAACAAACATTTTTGTAAAAATTAACATACGAGTTAAGGCGATTATATCAACGTTCATATAAATCTCAAAGTGTGTATGCAAACTAATTTTTTATGTAAACTAACCTTTTTTACTAGCAATATTTTTGATAAACCGACCACAGAAGCAGTGTAGTTGTAGAGTTGAACCACCTTTTAGTCAATGCGCCTTGGCTGCTATTGTATTAGTATTGAGACGGTTACGATGATCAATCAGTCTTAATAAGTTTTGGCTAAAAATTTTCGAATGTTTTGTTTCTGTACATTTTGCGTACAGATTCAAAAGATACGAAATATGTCAGGATTATACATGATACCTGAAGTAGTCAAAAGATACGAAAAATGTATCTTTCGTATCCTAACGGCAACACTGTTATGGGGTCTTAGATGAAAATAAAGAAAGTGTCACTCGGAATGACAAACTTAGTGTACCCTCTACTATTCTCTATTTACAACTAGTGGTGGAGGGTATAACAACTAAAACAAACTCAAATTTTTAGAAAATAACTTTTGGCCAACTCAAAAATCATAATACAAAGTTAATTTCTAAACATATTTAAAAGATACAGTTTTTAAAATTTTTTCTTCTAGCCAGCTTTATTTAACCATACTTAAGCAAATATTTTTATTGTTGCTTTTAGAAAAAATATTAAAAAAATCAAGAAGAAGTTCGCTGACTAAGTGACTCATTTTTAACAAAGAAAAAAAGGATACATAAACG
Organism: Pollenia griseotomentosa; assembly: GCA_963931875.1. Lineage (NCBI taxonomy): Eukaryota > Metazoa > Arthropoda > Insecta > Diptera > Polleniidae > Pollenia > Pollenia griseotomentosa. The sequence goes on from OZ007564.1 coordinate 27,568,186, forward strand.
TCTCGAAACCACTGTTGGGATCTGAAAATTCCTAAATTGTACCGTCTCAATGGCAAAATTGTACCAAATTAACATAAATTGTACCACAATTTTGCTATAAAATAAAAAAGCATACATAGTATTCATAACACTTTTTTATCAAAAAGAATAAAAACAAAGCAAGTAAAGCCCGAGAATTTTATCCCTACACCCCAGTATAAAAAGACACATTTTCGAGACTGTACCCTATTTGGGAGCCAGGCGCGGATCCAGCTTGATCCTTAGGGGGGGGGGGGGGGATATTTTTTATGATACAAAAAAGTAAAAAATTTGTTTTTAAAAGTTTATTAAAAACAATATGTGTATAATATACACTGTTTATTACATTAAAAAAAAACTCAACAATAAGGTTAAATAAAATATGAGATCAGTAAAACGTAAATTGAAATAAATTGATCTTTTTAAATAAGCAATTTATGATTTCCTTGTGAGGCAAATTTAGATGGTACATCTTGTCCTTTCGATTGGAACCTCGATTTGAACGCAAATAACTTCAACTTTTTCAAAAATCGCTTCAAATTGTACTTCGGCTTTATTTATATTCTCTTCAAGGCACATGATTAAGGTTTGGATAAGGCTTGATCATTTTTGAAGATCTATATCGTGCTTTTGTAAAATGATATTAAGCGGTTGTATTACAATAAGTATCACACTTAATATGTATGTTCCGCAAAAATTCAAATTCAAATAAACTAAGTGAGTTCCTTAATATAAGGCTTTCCTTTCCACTCAGATATTTTTCCAAAGCTTCTACTATATGATGTACACTTGTTGCAAAGTGTAAAATTGAGTTGTGATTGTCCACCCATCCTGTCTCGCATAATGTAGAGAGTTTGGCTCCCAAATACTTTGCTAAAACTGCGTTTCGCTTGGGATGATAATATGTAAAAAAATGTTGTCGTTTCTTTGACAAATGATACAACTTTTTGTATTAATGGCACTTTATTGCTTTTAGAAATTGTTTCGCATTTGTCGCGGTTTCCAGAATTTTTTAACAGCTCCATTTTTTGCTGACATCAGAGGACACCCATTCGTTCCAAATCTTACACAATTTTTTAGGTCAAGAACAAAATTTGTCAAAGCTTTAAGAACTATTGATGATAGTGCCTTCGCATCAATTGACACATCAACGTCCTTATCAACATCCTCTGAAGCCTCTTGAAATGCGATTAAGTATTTAAATACAGTAAACTAGATGTTTCATTGGAAATATCTAATAAGCAACTATTAGGATTGAAATTTGGATACTTATTGAAAATTTCGTTAGATAAAAAAAAACAAGTAAGAAAGTATAGTCGGTCAAGCCCGACCATATGATACCCAGCACCACAGTACTTAAAAACACATCATGCTTATGTGTCCATATAAATATGGATTTCTCTATGTTTAAAAACTTCATTAAAATCGGTTTGAAAGTTTGTGAGAGGCAGAAATTGCCCCCTACATCCCCTTGTGGTCCTATTTTTGAAAAACTGTATAGCTTATGTGTCCATATAGATATGGATCTACCTATGTTTTAAATTTCATTAAAATCAGTTTGAGAGGCAAAAATTGCCCCTTTCTCCCTTTGTGGTCCTATATTTTTTAAAACTGTATAGCTTATGTGTCCATATAGATATGGATCTATCTATGTTTTAAATTTCAATTAAATCAATTTGAGAGGCAAAAATTGCCCCTATCTCCCCTTGTGGTCCTATTTTTTTTAAACTGTATAGCTTATGTGTCCATATAGATATGGATCTATCTATGTTTTAAATTTCATTAAAATCGGTTTGATAGTTTCTGAGAGGAAGAAATTTCCCCCTATCTTCCCTCGTGGTCCTACGGTTCGGCAGATTTTCAATAGGCTTGGTCCTTGTGCCAATTAGAACCTATGTCCCAAATTTGATCAAATTATCTCCAAAATTGCGACCTGTACTTTGCGCACAAGGTTACATGGACAGCTAGCCAGCCAGCCGGACGGTATACTTTAAGGTGGGTCTAGGACCCTCTCCATTATTGTGGTGTGGGTATAAAAACTTACTGGGATTTCCAAAATTTTGTACATTTAAAACAATATTATTATTGGGAATTCTTGTATTATCGAAATAAACAAAACATATTTTTATAATTTAGGGGGGGGATTTCCTTATTCCCCCCCCTGAACCCGCGCCTGTTTGGAGCCATGGGCAATAATGGATCCGACAGTACAAAATTATGTTAGGAGGTTAAGATTCATGTGAAAGTTCTTTGTGCCAATTATTATTTAGATATGATTTTTGAAAGGGCGTTTCTTTGGGACCTATAGTAAATTTTGACCTGCCAGCACAACCTTTTTCATGACATAGTAGCTATCGTAAAAGTTATTGTATATAAGAAATTTGTATGGGCGCTATGTGACATCGATTCTTACCATTTTCAGTAGGCTTCGTCCTTATGAATTGAAACCAATGTAGACAATTTTATCAAATTACCTTCAAATTTGTGACCTGTACTTTGCGCACAAGATTACATGGACAGACAACCAGCCTGCCAGCCTGCCAGCCACCTGGACTGAGGGACATCGTTAATTTAAAAGTGATATTAAGTCGATCGGTATACTAAAAGGTGGGTCTCGGACCAATATTTTTTAGTCTTACAAACATCAGCACAAACGCATAATACCCTCTTCACTATTTTAGTTTAGGCATAAAAAATAAAGAAGAAATCAAGGCATGCAAAAGTGTAGACAGTGGCTGACTCCCAAAACGTACTTATACAAAGTTTGTTTACAGTTTTACTACTGTATTCTAACCAAGTACATGCACAAAGTACCAAAACAATGCAACTATGTGCTTTGTTTATTTAAACGTTTGGAAATGTAAGTGATGGAATACATAATATTAATCTGTATTGAATACGGCAGTAAATGTTAAATGTCACAAAGCATCAACTTTAAAACCAATGCTCTGATTGCTTTTTTGCTGCCGTACTAATACTTAACAGTGATGTTTTGGAAGGGTTTGCATTGTATATATATTGTACTGCGGCGTTATGAAACATTATACTTTGTTCTAACATAAAGCCATTAACGTTTTGGAAGTCAGCCAGTATCACTAAAACAATTAACAATTAAAAAGTGGCGATGTGGAGAAACTTGATTCCAGGATTCCTACACGGAAACGACTACATATATTTTATATGTACTAAATATGTTAGTATAACATCATGAACACAAACTAACAATAATGCAATTTTTGGTACCTAGTTCTGGTCAGGGTCGAAGATATTAGAGTTTGCTTAAAACCGTAAAAATGTGAAACCGCGGTTTCGGTTTAAAATTAATTAAAACCGGTCAGTTTCGGTTCGGTTTTCGGTTTTGAAAATATCCCAATAAAACTACATATACATATGTGTATATATATATATATATATACATATATGTATATGTTGTATGTAATACAATTTTTTATTTGTTTCAACCCAGCTTTTTTTGGTGAGTACAAACTGATTTATCACTTGAGCGATTGAAAAAGCATTTATTTATTATTTAATCATATGAAATCATTGAAAAAGGATTGATGAATGAATCATATCATTCATATTCTCAAAAAGGAATCAGAAAATTGTATCAGAAATGATTCTTTGAGGTTATTCATCGGCAGGATACCATTTTCTTACAACGAGTGTATCATTTATTGTCGAAAAATGAGATCATATGCGTTTATTCTTAATTCGTGAAGCTGATTCCTCAAAGTTTCAATTATGATAAATTTTTAATCATATTCGCGTCTTTTTAACTCTTCAGTGCGATTAAAATAAAAGAATATGTCCTCCATTTTTTTAAAAGATATTTTTGTAGGGAAAAAATGGTACCCTACCCGCAACTCTTCTTGATGTCATTTATGATTCGTTCTTTTTTTTTTTTTTTTTTTTTTTTGAGAGTGTAACTTATTAATCAGTTTTTGCATCACCAAAACTACTCAAAAAAGAACCAACAAGATGATTTAAAAAAAAGAGCTTCCAAATGCTAGCAGGGAATCAAGGTACCTTTTTTAAAAAAAAGCACATTTGTTTTTCTTAGTACTTATTTTAAATTTAAAGAATTTTTGAAACACCTTGCCATTGTTTCAGGCTGTTATGTATTTACAGTCGAACTTCTATAACTCGAATCATCATTATCCCAAAAAAACTTCGACTTACGGAGACTTCGAGTTACAGAAAAAAGTTTTAAAAAAATAATCAATTGCAAGCACGTGTCTATAGTTTGAATTTTTTATTTAAAACAGGTAGTTTCTGAAAACTACATACAAAGCTACAATGAAGTAAAATATTTTGAAATTAGTGACTGAAAATTTATTTTTTTTTTTTGTTATTTTTAGTAAAAAATGACTCTAACTTGTTTAAAGCCTTATAGTGCTCATCAGTTGTAGTGTCATTGTAATTGATTCTCTATTTTTAAAAATCGTTAAGACCGTACTAGCCGGGATACCATATTTATCAGCTGCATCCTTTTTCTTTAATCCACCTTCGACATCTTTTATTAGTTTGTATTTTTCTTCAATTGACAAACATTTTAAAACACGTTTAGTTGCCATGATAATAAAATAAAATGCGATTATATAATTTATCATCTAAGGCGAATGACATTTATGCAAAGTACTGATACTTACGCAAAAAAAAGAAGCACATGATGTACAAAAAGGGATTTCCCCGAAAAAAAACCAAGCAAAATATACAAACCAGCTAAACAAGCAAAAGAAAACAAAATAAACAAACCAAAACAAAAAAGCAAAATCAATAAACCAGTAAACCAAGCAAAAAATTCGAGTTATAGAATTCGTATGTACCCTACAAGAAATTCATAACCAAAACTAAAAAAAAAAATTTATTTACTAACACACTTGCAACAATTTTACATTAGTGTTTCTACTCTAACATGTGTGTTAGAGTAGAACAACTAAAAACACTTTCTAAAAATGCCAATTTTTTAATATATTTTTGTCATACGCTTGATAAAACTTGTGAATTGCTTTAATTTAATATTTACCATTGGTGTTAAAGAAAAAAAATTATATTTGTTACTAGATTGTAACTATGAAGAAAAAGTAGCACCGCCAAACAGCGGTAATCAGAATGCTAGTGGTTAAGGAGAACGTACTGATGGTGGCTTCAGAGGATGCGGTGGTGGATTCTCTGGAAAACAACAGTGGTCATGTTCGAAGCGGTCGTTTTGAAAGGTGGTGGCTTTGGCCAGGACAATCGCTTAAGATTTGTCCTGATGACTTTTCAAGTATGTATTTGATTTTTTGGTCTCAATCTGTTAACAAAATCTACAATAAATTAAATGGTCACACGTACGTTTACCTCCATTTCCAGACTCACGCAAGAAGTGAAACGTTACCAAGCAGCCACAGAAATAGCGATACGTAGTACTTATTTTTCTGAAGCCTAATTTCCTGACTATTAATTGGATTATAATTGTTTCAATAAAAAAATTTTTATTTAAAATGAAAAATAAAATAATATATTTTTTATAAAGGTTAGTACTAACCAATTTTTACGTTATGAATAACTAGTTAGTGCTAACCAATATTTACGTTATGACTAACTAGTTAGCATTGACCACTGTTTTGGTTATCATTGACTAATAAAAAGCAGCAGAGTCAGCAGTACAGATATATGTTCCGTCGTCGAGTGGAATTCATTAGTTAGAAAGAGTGGCAAAATCACATGCACACAAGAGTTTCGGTTAGTTTTTTCATTTTGCTCTTAATAAACTAAAAGAAACTTTAACCAATATATTGGTTAACACTACCGGTTATATAACTAGTAAAATGATCGGTAGTCTTCTTGTAGGGTATGTATTTCTTTCGAGTTATGGAGAACTTCGAGTTGTGGAAGTTCGAGTTACGGAAGAAGAATTGTATGTTATTTATTCTCTTAACGTTACTGCCAACCTAATTAGTTCGAGTTAAAGAAAATTCGAGTTAGAGAAGTTCGAGTTATGGAAGTTCGACTGTATAAACTTTTTTTATGTGAAATGCGAGTATTATGTAAATATAATTTGCAATTTTTTTAAACATTAATTTATTTTTAAAGTAAAAGCTAAAAGCAGAGGTTCTTTGTCGGTTTTCGGTTTTGGTTTTTAGGCATTAAAAACCGCGCTTTCGATTTCGGTTAAAGCCGAACAGCAATCCCTAGAAGATATGCTATTAAAAATTGTATTATTGAAAAGAAAAGTGAGTTAGTCTACCTGAAAGAAAAAAATAAAACTTCGTGGGTACTTTTTTATAATTGTACCAAAAAAGGATGAATTGTACTTGTGTACGAATAGAGTTTTTATTGTACCAAATTTGGTACAATTGTACTACGAATCCCATCAGTGCTCGAAACTTTATTTAAATGATTTTTGTGTGTGGATTGAGATTGCGTAAGATTTTTTTTTTTTTTTTTTGTTTTTGAAGAAAAAGTTGCATTTTAATTTATTTTTTATGATTTGTGAGAGAACAGCAGAGCTGCTTTGCGATCTTTCAATTGATTTGAAAGAGTAAAATAGACCTTTTTATAATCTATTAAAAAAAATAAATAATAATATGTATAGCAAGATTATAGGGTACTTTTTTCCACAAACATACATATGTATGTGTGTATGTACATTCGGTTTGCGTTATTGTTTAAAATTCAAAATATACAAAAATACTTTTGCAATGCCAGCGTTTCTTTATGGACATTTACTTGGGTGATAGACTCGGTTTTCCAAGCGGTTGTCCAATTTAAAGAAACGGCTCTTTCGAATAAAATTAGTTTTTACTATATTAAAACTAAAACGAACATTTTCTGTTGATTTTCCTAAAACTGCTTTTACACATTGGAAATTAAAAGGTAGACTGACGAAGTGGTTGGTAAGGGGGCCACGCTCTATGCGCGACAGACTTTAGCTTTTTATTTCTCGCCTACAAACTTCGACTATGTTCCTTATAATTTCCAATATGTAAAAGGGATCTAAGAGTTCTTTTGTCAGCAGCATTTACGGAAACAAGCAATTGAGGTGCGAATTAAATTGAGTTTGGCATCAACTGAACATCAGTGATGCCGTTTGGTTACATTTTTCGTAACTTTTGAAGATCTAACGTAACATGTATAATTTTGTTATTTTTGGCCAAATTTTACGAATAAACGATTTAATATTATTGAAAAAATACTTGATTCATGACAATATAATCAATGTTTAAATTTGCGTTGTCACACGTTTATCTTATTTTATGTTTTTGTTCAATAAATAAATTTTTTTGTCTTGTTATTATCAGTGAAACACACTGGAAAAGAGGGCCAATCTAGCGGCGGAAAAATCATATTTTCTAAGCTAATAGTTTGATCAGCAATAAATGTATGCATGAATTATAGGTATTTATTAATGTATGCTATAATCTCGTTTAAAATGAGGCAGATATTTTTAAAATTTTTAGCACAGTCTAACAACATAGATAAGAATTTTTTTTTAAGATTAAATTCTTTAGTCGACAACTGTATCAGTTTTCTGCTTTATTTCTTAAACTATCTTTTTATTAATATTGCAAAATATGGGAGAGCTTGGAAAAGTACTCTACATGCAGTATTCTTCCAATTTTAGCTTTAAATTAAACACAAATTAGCACTTTTAATTTAGATTTAATTTTTTTAAGCCAGTTCAATAATAAAAATATATGGGTCGATTACGGATGACGACTGAATTGAAGTTGAGTTGGCAGCAGCGAAATCAGACAACGCCGCTCATGTTAAAATATAAAATAAAAAATTTAACAATTGTGATTTTTCATTGAACTGTTTGTTTTTAATTGAAGTTTTTGATATTTTAATTAGGCTTAAGTATATCAAATTTAATTTTCATTAAATTATTTTTAGTGAAGGAAGGAATTTACAACATGAAATTAATTAAAATTTTTTTGATCATATTATTTTTGACTGAAGAAGCAGTTGATTTATCGATGTCCGTCGGTTTAGCTGGGCAGGGCTGTCAGACTTGGGGATTTCATGTGAGCAAAAAGGACAAAGAAAGTCATTTGGGGATTGGCGATTTTTTTGGGGATATAAAAAAACTTTGGGGATTTTTTGGGGATTTTACACTTTTTTAATATATGTTCCCTTCTTTTATTATCTACGCTTATTTTTCTTTGTTTCGTATTTAAAACATGAACAAAAGTAGCAAAACTTTTATCTTACTCTTATTCAGTGTAAAGTGTCCTAATTGAGATTACCATTTTTGTTAACTGTGTAAAAGGTACTTTATAAACTTATGTTATTTTTCTTAAGTGAGTGTTTAAAAAAAAAGAATTTAAAACCGGTGACAACACATACAATTTTGGATTTTTTAAAGACAATCTTCAAGCAAAAAAGCTCACAAGCTTCTCCGAGAAAAAAGACCTAGTGTGTGAAAATGAAGTTTTGAGAAAAACGCATTTTAAGTTTCATAATTTTAATGTTTTTCTCGATTTTCCCAAGTTCGTTTTGTACGTTTTTATGGGGTAAATAAATTTTTATCAGAAATCTAACTCATTTCATCTTATTCTACACCCTTTTAGGTACCAGAATCCACTCTTAAGTCCAAACCCGTTTTTTGACACACTAGGTCGAGAAGGAGAAGGTCACATAAGTATATCTTTCCCAAAAATAAGTACAGACAATATAATAAAGTTTGGGGAACAAATGCTGGGCTATTGGTTAGTAGTTATAATGCATCGATGTATTAAATAAATGACGGATATATGTATTTTTATTGTTGATTATAAGGATGGCTAAAACCGATTAGGCTCCAAATTCTTATAAATTGGCTCATTCGTCTTCAATAACAGCATATTGTTCTGCTTGTAATTCCTCACATTAACATTTTAACATTAACATTTTAACATTTTTCTTACTATTTCTTAAAAAAAATTTAAAATCTGGTCAGAAAAAAACAAAAAGTATTAACTTTTTAAGATTTTGTTTTTTAATTTGGGGATTTTTGGGGATATTTTTTAATTTTTTGGGGAGAAGGAAAAAAGTACCTGGTAGCCCTGTAGCTGGAGAACGGCAAGGGCCAAAGTTTCCAAATAAGGTGCATGCATCTTAATTATCAATACACACCATCCGACCAAATGTGGACGATATTGGAAGAGTGTGCGTGGCAGAAAAAAGATTTATTTATATCTAAAGAACGGTATTTACATAACTTTATATTCTTATTGCATCATGTTAAAGGGTATATTAGATTTGGCATAGACGAATATAGCACTCTTACTTGTCATTTATTAACCATAATAGGTATAACATTATCACCTTAATTAAAAAACAATTATTAAATTTAACGAAGGTTTATATAGTTAATTTTTCGTAGAAAATTTAAAATATTTATATGAATACCGACAGTAGTGTTTTACAAAGTCTGCTTTACTTAAGGTTTATACGGTAAATTTTTTACTTTCAAAATTTTATACACTCCCACTTTTTTCTTAATTTTGATGTGGACTTAATTGTTGTTCCATGATATTTTATACATTCCCCAAATTACGCAAATTACTCATCCAATCTATCTATGTGTGAAAATTAACATTATTTAAATTTGCCGATTTGTAAATAATATTTTCTCTAATAACATTATACCTATTGAATAAATATTTACTTATTAGCAACTTTACACTGGGACAATTTAATTATTTTATGGTTAAAATATGACACCAAAAACGTTTTATATTTCATTTCATTGAATAATATGAAGCAAATGGAGAATTATAAACGATTTGGATGGTCAAATTAATTATTTTTAGGGAGGAAGGATAAATTAACCAGCAAACATTTTGGTATTAAACTTAGAAAATATAAGAAAATCTAAACAATACAAAGAGAAAGAACGAATTAAAAAATTTGAAAACGAAGGACAAGCATTTTTACCTCTGCCTCTTTATATCACACAGTCTTTCTTGTTTGAATTGATTTGTAGTAACCTTTCAGCAATATTTTTTATTTCAGTCGAAGATATAAAAAAAAGGATTTGATTAGTTTCGGCCTGATAAGCAGTTCGTTAGTATCCCTTCTGTACCATTTTTCCCCAAAGCGTTTTATAAGTACAGTAGTTTTCCGATTTAACGAACCTTCGATTTAGTGAACATCGCATTTAACGAACACCCAAATTTTTTCTACTGAGTACCTTATATAACGAACAAAAATTTTTATTTTGTACTCGGTATAACGAACAAATGTAAAATTAAATATAAAACATAATTGCTACCAACAAATAACTAAAAAAGAATGTAAATAAAAATGTACCGTTAATTTTCTTCTTTTGACGGATTTGTTTAATAGCATTTGAGAGTCAGGTGTGTGAAGTAATTTGTGTTAGAAACATCAAAATGGGTAAAAGAAATAGATTGTTCTTAACGGATAAAGTTAAAAACCAGTAATTGTGGGTATCGCAATAGAAGAGCTATAAAGCAAGGTGAGTTCCCAAGAATGGAAAACTAACTTTTTCAATGGTTCCTTTCTCATGCAACGCAATTGTCATATTCTTTGTATTAACTATTAATTTGTATTGAATGGGATTAACAAAACAAAATAAGTAGCTCAAATTTAATGCTCTTGATAGAGCTTCAAGAAGAAGCAATTAAGAGAAAGTATTAAATTACTTTATTACTTATATGTATATTAATAAAATATGTTTGTTTTTTTTAATAAGATATTAAAAATACTACGTATACTTTGAGTTTTAAATAAAATAGAGGACGTTATTCATTTTTAACTTAGTACTGGATATAACGAACAATTCACTTTAACGAACAGGCCTGACAACAATTAGGTTCGTTAAATCGGAAAACTACTGTATAATATATTTTATGTTCCTTTAATTTTTCAAACAAAAAAAATGCTAAAGTTTTTTTAAAAAATTATGTCTATTTTTACCTCAGCAACATTTTGTATGAAAATGACGTTTATGAAAATGTTTACAAGTTTTGAATGAAAATTTCAACAATATTTTGAGAATATTGTTGGGGGTATAACTTGCAAAGTTTTTTCTACTGAAAGTGTGTGAGTTTCTGAAAAAAAATCCACGTGCACATTTAAAGTTGTTCGAATTATCTTTTTCGCTTTTGCAAATATTTTTTTTAACCAAAAACAAACAATTCGATAAAGTTAAAAAATAAAAAAAAAATTAAACAACTAACTAAAAGAAAAAATTTTGAAAAATGTTTAAGTTCTATTATCCAACTTATAAAAATATTCAGTGTTGTAACCATGAGAGTAGCCCCCAGTTTTCAATAAAAATCTTATTATTTTCAATAAAACAATAATAATAATTATTGAAATGCTCAACTAATTTCTAAACTCAAATGTTTTTTGGGTATGCTTCTACAAAAAAGCAAACTTTTTTTCTAAATAAATAGAATGAAAATACGTTTTCCTTACAAAAATAAATGTGTGTATGTGTGTGTCACACAGGGATGGAAATCATGATGCCATCAACACTTGTTTAATTATAAGTTTTCAGGGAAATTAAAATAATTCTTTAAAAAATAGTTTTTAAGTACCTATTTTTAAGTGTTATTTTTTTACAAAATAAAGGATTTAATCTAGATTTTACTCAACTGAAGCTGCAAAATAGAAAGAGATTGTTGTTTACTATTTAAATACAGCAACAAGTTAATAATCGGTCATGGTGCGGAAATCGAAATCAAATACATAAAATTAAAATCGAAGGAAATTTTCAGTTAAATTTTTTTTAAATGATCGTTGTTTTTCATGATTTAAAGAGTTATTCTCATATATATAAGTGGTACTCAAAGTAAGACGTATATAAAAAGGAATATTTTATGAGCCTTTAAAACTGGATCGTTTTGAAAATTTGTTCGATTTCAATTTCACTTGAATTTGATTTCCAGGACATGGCTCAATCAATTATATCAAAAGCGGGAACTTCCAACAATTCATAAAAAGTTTTTACTCTTTGATCTATGACACTATTGAAGCAAATGAGCGATATATGTTTTTCATTCCAACTGTAATTTGGTCTGACCCCCTATAAAGTCTGTACACACATACATCCATACACATTATGGATCCTTATAAGTAGCGAAGGAGATTTAACGATGTCCGTATATCCGTATGCTTATCGAAGACCCCTGGACTAGGTTGTAATAAATTTATATCATATAAGTAAAGTAAATGTTTTTATTTAAAGACTCCGTAAAATTATTATTATCGTTACCTTAGGAGCAAAACACTTTTTGATTTAGTCCATTACAGAACTGGATAAAGTTACTTTCTGTGACGAAAGCACACCGAGAAACACAAAGACGATATGACTTTCAGAACACCACAAAATCACGCTCGTGATTTCAAAAAAACGTGATTTGAAATCGCGTGATTTTCAGAACAGGCCCGATAAGTAGCGATTTAAGAAAATAACTTAAAAAAAGAATTACATACATGTATCATATTGCACTCTTACTTTTTTTGTAACACATGGGTTTTTTTAAGAGGCCCATACACTTGCAATATGCTTGTACAATTTATTACATCTTACAATTATATCGCCAATGTGTATATGTATAATATTTGAAGGTGTCACAATATATTGGCAACAATCAAAAGACTTTTGATTTTTATTGCACAACAAAAATAAATTCAATATACTGTGAAATGTGTTAACAACATTGTACTATACAGTTTTGATTATACCTAGGTTATATTTTTTTTTTTTTTTTTTTTGAAATGTGTTAACAACATTGTATGTACTATACAGTTTTGATTATACCTAGGTTATATTTTTTTTTTAAGAAAGCTGCGCCATATTTTAATTGTGCCACCTATTGTATTAAAAGAGCAAAATGGAAATAATATGGCGAATAACATAAACAATAATATTGTATAATGGATGGAGAGCTTTAGACTTTGTTAGTACTGCGGTACACCTTGCAAAATTTAAATTAAAAATTAGTTGATAAAATGTTAAATAAAAAAAAATTAAATAAATAAAATGCCCAATTTTAAAATATATTAAGGTCAAAAGTGGACTTTAATTACAAATTAATTTAACGATAATAAACAAATATCAAACTTCTGTTCGAAACGTAGCTATTATTTACAAATTTAAAAAAACCCATTTTCCATCCCTGGTGTAATACACAAAATAACAAAATCGATAAAACTCCTACATGAGAAAATTACATAAAAAGCTTAAATAAATCCATTAAGAGATAATAAGAATTAAAATTCATTTACATACACTGCCATGTACATACATATATGTAGGTATGTGCTTATGTATCAAATAACCAAGAATGTAAAAGGAAGTTTGCCCAACACGTTGGAACGGATATAAAAAATTAAACTTACTTCAATTGCAATTTTTTCCTGTACTTGTTTACCGGTATGACCAAATTTCGCCCGTTGATCTAAAGTGGGTACAAAATTTGGTTTGGGTTCTTCGTTCTGGGGTTCAGTAATATTTAAAGCGGTAGCCTTAAAACGTTTTGGTTGGATGGTCACCGAGAAGCCATTAAGATGTTTAAAGTTTTTAAATGATTTATTGCGAGTACTAGCACTGCTACTGCTACCACTACTGATGCCGAACAACCACAATTGTTTAATTGACGATGTAGAAGAACTTTTAAACATTATTTTTTAACACTCCCAACAACAAAAATGAAATTATTTCTTTTTAGATTTTATTGTTTTTGTTTACAAATTTAACACAACGTTTTAAATTAAATTTCTATAAATCAGTCTTTTCGTTTTAAAACTTGTTTGCCCTGAATTTAAAAATTCAAAAATAAATCTTTTTTTTTAAACACTCAATAGAAATTATGTTAGATTTTCTTTTGGCGAATTCTTTTTTGCAAACGTTTTTGCCGATCTCTCACAGTCTACTAAATTTAAAGGTAACAGAAATGAACTCATTAGACTCTGCTGCTTCTGTTGTATTTTCTACCAAATGAGTCAAAATTGTTGCAGCCTTTGCTTAAAACATTCCCCAAAAAGAAATATGTATACCTATACGTACATATGTATGTACTTTACTTTACTTCTATGTATAGATATGATTTTTGTTTTTGTTTCCTATAAGTACTGTTATATTAAACTTTAGCACACATACAAAGACATGTCTTCATACCACGTTGTTGTTTTAAAATAATTCCATTGTCTCTTCTTCGCCATACATACATACATAGGTATGTGTGTAGATACATATTAACTTTTGAGCGGTTGATTAATATTTTTTGCAGTATTGTTGTTGTTTATTAATGTTAATGTAAAGAATTTGGTTTATCAACCATAAAAGCATTCCCTAATGCTTACATACAAACCTACATACATATGTACATATATACAAAACTTGTATCCCTTTATTAATTTTAAGTTTTCACAAATTCGCTTTACAGAGAGAATAGTTGAAAAACGTGCTCGTGTTTTTTTTTCGTTATCACTATTTATTTCTTCTGGGGGTGGCTAATTATACTCAGATATTTATTATGTACATGTGTATGTAATGAGTGAGTTTTAAACACAACAGTAGTGTTGCCAGAGGTTGCATTAAAAAAATGTACTCTTGTGCTTAAAAAAAAGATTATAAGTAAATAAAAATTTTAAAATAACGTGTCCAACTTCCAGCAGAAATCAAAAACTTGCAGCTGTTGTGCCGGAAGAAACTGACGAAACTGTAGCTATGTTCACATTATGTGTATTTGTCATGTGGATTGTCACTTTTTACATGTTAAATTTGTACACATCGTCTGAACACAATATCATGTGTTATTTCTCTGTGTACAGTACACTTGACATATTTTTATTTAGAACGAGTTCTTTTTTCAAGTGACAAAGCATTTGACATCAGCTGTTTTTTATTAACAAAATTGTTTGTGGCGGCAAAAATTAATTGAACTTTTAATACATATATATTATAATAGTAAATAAATAATAAAACAGATTAAAAATACACAAATTAATTACTAAAAAATGTTTATTTTTGATAGGTTATGTCAAATGTGCGTTACATACCAACAACGGAACATGTATATTTTTAATCTTATGTACAACTCAAATTTTGACATACACATAAAATCACATGTGGGTAAAAGTGACATTCCACATGACAAATACACATAATGTGAAAATAGCTTTATACATATCGTTACTTTAATATATAAAAGCCCTAACTAACGTGTTCCTTACTTTACAGGAGAAGGAAAAAACTTAATACAAATTATAGTCTTGTAGTCGCGATTTTTGTTAAACGCAATTTTTTTATTAAATTGCTTAGAGAATTAAATAAAAAACTGCATTTTAAGAAAATCGCGACTACAAGACTATAATTTTTATTAAGTTTTTTCCTTCTCCTGTTAAGTAAGGAAAACGTTAGTTAGGGCTTTTATATATTAAAGTAACGATATGCAGAAAGGAACTGAATTAATTCATTCGTCCACAGGGCATATTTTTTACATTTGAATTTTGTTGACCCAGTTTATAAAAAAAACTTGGCGCAATATTTGAATTTTTCAGTTCAATATACATATGTTAAAGTAAACTCAATGTTTTCAACACATTAAAAAATATTTCTTGTTGTACAATGTTGACAACACATTAAAAAATATTTCTCATTGCTTAAAATAATTCAAAAGACTTTTGATTTTATCTAATATTTTGTACCACCTTATAATGAAATATACACACAGACAGTTTTATAGTACAATATCAATTATTGAACAATCATATTGGAAATGTGTGGGTACCTTAACGCTTTTTCAGCAAGTACCGTACAGATTAAGCTACCAACCTATTATTTTATACTTCCAAGCTAAAATATTTCGAAGACTTTAGGCAATTTTGTTATTTGCAAGGGACAATAATATACAAAACAGTTTGGATAAAGTGTATAAAGCTATTAGAAGTTTGCATGACTAATAAATGCCAACGCACCCAGAATGGGGATTTTTTATGAATTAAGTTTTTCGGGCTGGCAGTACTAGTTGGTAATTGTGTCCAAACTACATCTGTGAATGTAAAAAGTGTTCAGTTTACTCTGCCATTTCATCATGGAGAAACTCACAAACGTGCAACGACTGCAAATCGTTGAAATTTATTATCAAAATTCGTGCTCTGTGAGAAATGTTTTATCGAAAAATTGTGTTCAGCGATGAGGCTCATTTCTGGCTTAATGGATACGTAAACAAGCAAAACTGCCGCATCTGGGGTGAAGAATAGCCACATGCCATACAAGAGTTACCGATGCATGCCGAAAAAACGACAGTTTGGTGTGGGTTTATGAGCTGGTGGCATCATCGGTCCATTTTTCTTCAAAGACGACTGTGGAAGAAACGTTACCGTCAACGGCGAACGATATCGAGCCATGATACGCGACTTTTTTTTGCCCCAATTGGCTGAGTTGGACTTGGTTAATATGTGGTTTCAACACGACGGTGCCACATGCCACACAGCTCGTGAAACAAGGAACATATTGAAGGATGAATTTGGTGAGCAGTTTATCTCTCGAAATGGCCCTGTGAGCTGGCCGCCAAGATCATGTGATTTGACGCCTCTTGGCTATTTCTTGTGGGCTTATGTGAAGTCGTTGGTCTGTGTGGACAATTCAAACACGATTGAAGCCTTAGAGTATAACATAACACGTTTTATTCATAGAATACAGGCCGAAATGCTCGAAAAAGTGGTGCAACATTAACAGGAACTTATTTTTAAAAAGTAAATGGCAAAGACCAATTAATCGATTCCAATAAAATTTTTGAATATATGATGCAAATTTGAGTGTTTTATTAGATTTTTTAAATAACTACGCTTAAAAAAATCACTCATTATAATTTAATGATCATTAATTACATACCTGATAGCTTGGAATGTTATGGTTTGTGTGTGGCCATATTTTCTAAGTCGGACAATTTTTTAAGAAGATACATTTTATATTTGTTATTATTTTTGAGATTGGCTCAATATCGATACATCCTCCATTGGGCAAGATACATATTTCACCCAATGGCAACATTTTTGTAATTTGAATAATTTTTAACGGGTTTCAGCAAAATGAATTAAAAAGTGACCACAGTACTACAAACAATGCAGCAATATACATTTAAAAAACAACAGGCATTTTGTTGCTAGAATTGTAAGGGCAAATGTCAAAATGCCTTTATAAAAAATGTAAGAATCAAAATAAAAACACCAAACGTCACCACACCACGAATAAAAACATTGCGAACAGCTGCGTTACTGAGTTCACTTTATAGGTACATTCTGGGTTTTAAACTCGTAAGTCGCAATTTACGCTGTGGGCATTTTCTGACGGACAGAAAAAGTTTGTTAGCGATAGAGCAAGAAGTAAAGTGTGTCACGCATACAGGGACGCCCCCTTGCCAAAAACTTTTTCTGTCCGGCAAGAAATGTCCATAGTTTAAATTGCGACTAAGAATGCATTCTCCCAAGTGTGGACATTTGTTCCA
Source organism: Pollenia griseotomentosa (assembly GCA_963931875.1). Taxonomy (NCBI): domain Eukaryota; kingdom Metazoa; phylum Arthropoda; class Insecta; order Diptera; family Polleniidae; genus Pollenia; species Pollenia griseotomentosa. The sequence continues at coordinate 27,585,663 of OZ007564.1, forward strand.
TTTTATAGTGTTAGAGAGAGTATCTAAGCAATAAATCGGATTATTATATTTCAAAAAAAATTATTCGAGTGTATACATAGTTTAGCGTAGGGGTTTTCAATAGGGTGAGTGCCATAGCAATATTCGATTTAATGTAGCATATGAGCTTAAATTGTACTAAACACCATAATTTAAACTGCAAATAGCAAACATACAAATTATTGTAAAACATTTCCAAGCCACAAGCCACTTATAACAACACTAATTAACAAAACTACTAAACATTTTGTGTGTAAAAAAAAATGTTTAAAAAATCTGTTGCCAATTGCTTTTACACTATTTTTTAGATCGTTTTTAATTTGTACAGTAGGTATTAAAAGTTTAAAGTTCTGGCATATGTATGTCAAAAAAGTTTGTTGAACTTTTAAGATAGAGGATTTAAAAAAATTAAATGTAGGTTGAAATGTTTGCATTACTTCGGATTTATTAAACAATTCAAAGTTAATGATTATAATAAAAAATCTGTGAGAAGTTTAAAAAACATTTGGACCCAATCTGCAATTAATTTACTGCCTAGTCAACAATTTTGCAAGGAAAATGGAACGTATGATGATTAATTTGGCACTGTTTTATAAGACTAGAAATTACGCCAAGCAAAAATACTTTATACATATTTGGGGGGCGTACGGAGATTTTTTTGTGTACGGTCTGCTGGGCTCCCTACCAGTCAAGCTAATATGAGTATGCTAAATTTAATGGTTCTAGTCATTTTTCGAAGGTTTCGCTCTTATTCGCAATTAAAATAGTTGATGCTATGTACCATTAAACGATATTTTTATAATTTTGTTATCGTTGTTCAATTTAAATCAATCCAACTCTTTGAAATACAATTTTTCGGTTTTTTTTCGCGGAAATGTTTTCCCGCTTTTTTTTCTTAACTTTATTGAATACACTGTGTTATTGCAAACTTACACAAGCAACCTACTGGTAACGCTTATTCGAGTACGCTAAATTCAAAGTTAGCGCTCGTATTCGCGTTAAATGCAATTTTTTCCAAAAATTTTGTTTGTTTTGAATTTGCAATTAATTTAATATCAAAAAAAAAAATTCGCAAAACAATTTTCCTATAAATGAAGACTACAATGTTATTTTATATTGTATACAATCAATAGGGGTTAGAAATATATTAAAAAAAAAAATTTATATATATAAAATTGAAAATAATAATTACAGCAAAATTTCAAACCACCAGTACCACTGGTTAAAAGATTGATGTTTGACTGTTGGCTGGCAGGCACAGCAGTGGTGCAGAGGTTAGAACTCAAAGAATTCTGATGAGAGAATGTGGTGATTCTTGAAACATGTAAATTCAACCCGGGTTCAAGCCCCAGCTTAGCTAAGAAAATTATCAATAAATTTTAATAAAAATTTCATGTTGTAAAATTCCTTCATTCAGTAAAAATAATTTAATGAAAAATTAAATTTAATGAACTCGGGCCTAACTAAAAAAATATCATAACATTTAAAAATTAACAGTTTAACTAAAAATCACAATTGTTCTTAAAAAAAACTTTTTTAAAAATCGCAAAAAAAATTTCCTTGAAAAAAACAAAATAACGAAAAATTTTTTTTAAAGAGTTGAATTGATTTAAATTGAACAATCATCCCAAAAGTATAAAAGATATCGTTTTATGGTACATTAGTATTGAATTTATTTTAATCGTGGACGGACATCATACTAAAAATTTGGTCAATGTATTTTTTTATGGGGGTAAATGGCATAAAAAGCCTATTGTATAAATTCAACTTTAATATTTATTCAATAAATATTAAAATAGGCTAGTGTTAATTTGAGACTTTACCAGTTTTTATACGTGCCTTTAAACTACATAATTAAGGCCGGATTTTGGAGATGAGGATTAAGTTTAAACTTGAAATGTCATTTTTTTTATTATGTATTTCAAAAAAGACCAACATTTTAAGCCAAAATCAGCCAAAATTTTGTTTACAAACTTCTTATGGCGCACTGTGGCGCCTTTTCCCAAAAACCGTGGCAAAAATACAAAATTTGATGACAAAATTTTGTAAAATGAATGAACACATCGTATAAAGACCATTTTACTGATCAGAATTCAAAAACGTTTTTCTTAATTGGATAAGAATTATAGCTGGTGGAGCTGCTTAAAGTCGACAGTTTTTTAGAAAGTCCAAAAAAAAGGTGATTTTGAGAAAAAAAAAAGACATTTTAGAATTGAAGTGTCAGAAATATTGCCATGTGATCACTACTATTTTGGTATTGTTTTAGAGGTATATCTATTGTTTATTAAAATAAGTAAGAAAATGTCCACCAGATACCCTACTTTTTTGGCAGTTGCCGTTTTTCAGACACCCTATATTTAGGTACTTTTTACAAATAAAATAGAGAATATCTAAAAATGGGCAAAAATGGTCACGCCCATATTTTTTTAGCATTTTTACTACACAGTACTTTAAATAATTTCGCTAAATTGGGCCACAAAAAATTATAGGTTTTCTTGAAATTTGAAGAAAGATGTTAAAATCTTATAGCCAGCGTTGCCACAGCCAAGATATTTTTGCAACCAAAATTAAAAAAAAAATTGCCAAATAAGGAAAAAAGCTACCAAAATTGTAATATTTTTTATATTTTCTGTTATCTTACAGCACAAAAATGTAAATATAAGTGGAACTGACTGACATATTTCTGTTAATGTATGCATATGTGCCTACTTATAAATATGTATGTATGTAGCCTTAGGTAGTTTTAAAACTTGGTTTTTATACTAAGTAAAATAAAAACTGCAGTTGCATATAATCCAGTTAATTGTGGCCTAGATTTATGTTTCGCAAATCAGGTAGCTTGAACCTTTTTATTTTTGGGTATAAATTAATCTGCAATTGTGTAATGCAATCAGTTAAAGTTTTACTTTGCAAAAGTAGTGATCAGTACCAGAACTCATAATGTCATTTCAAAATTCGGAATTGTTCGAGTTATTTAGAAAATCACATAATGAAAATGTATTTAATTTGGCTATTGTGGAAAAATTGCACGGTTTACCAGGAAAAGGATGTTAAAAACAAAATTCACTTCGTTTTCTTGGATATTCGTAAAAAATGGCTTGCCTCAAACAGAACGACAAAAACCTTTATGGAAAAGTATTCAGACTGGCTAAATGGAGTAACAACTTTTGACAACATCGAAGAACCGCATACATCTTTGGACAGCAGAAAAGGAAGACCTGCTAAAACTATAAACGAGTGTTCGGAGTACAAAAAAAAACGTAAACTTCAAAATGCTACAAAAGATATATCTACATCGAATCTGTCAGAAGCATTATGTCTTAAGTACGTAAAAGATAAAGATAAATCAAGGTCTGATATTACAAAAGCTGTGGAGCTTGCTAGCCCAGATCGACTGCGAAGGATTAAAGAAAGTATTCCAACTCCTCCGAATGCATTACCCACAAAGTATAGCATAGAAGAAGCCTTAGCGTTATTTGTGGACTTGGAATTGTCAAAGGAGAAATATAATATTTTACGAAGCTCTTTAAAGAATCATAATGTGAATGTTCTTCCTGGATATAAAAAGGTTACCTCTACCAAAAAAGAACTATTTTGAAGAAAACTAACTATAAAAAAAATTAATAAAAATAACTCAATATCATATTATAATATATCATACTACAAAATAATATTATAAATTAATATTAGTATTTCAATAATTTTTATCTGTAATATAAATAAAAAGAGTTATATTAATATAACATGTTATAAAGGGTGGTTAGCTTTCAAGGGCCGATGTTGATTTTGAATAAAACACAAACTATTTAGAAAATTATTGTAATTTTATTTTATTATGATATATTGGTATTACTCAATTATGTATGGAACAAAATATCGGCCAAATGGGCGCCGCGACCACGGCGGCACACCTCCATCCGATGGTCCAAATTTTCGATGACCCTGAGGCATAATGGAGGTTCTATGCCGTTAATGTGCCGAATTATCTCATCCTTTAGCTCTTGAATTGTTGCTGGCTTATCGACGTACACCTTTTCTTTCAAATAACCCCAAAGAAAAAAGTCCAACGGTGTCAAATCACATGATCTTGGCGGCCAATTGACATCGCCATTACGTGAGATAACACGGCCATTGAATTTGTTGCGCAAAAGAGCCATTGTTTCGTTAGCTGTGTGGCAAGTGGCACCGTCCTGTCGAAACCACATATCGTCCACATCCATATCTTCCAATTCGGGCCATAAAAAGTTCGTTATCATCTCACGATAGCGAACACCATTCACAGTAACTGCCTGACCGGCCTCATTTTGGAAAAAATACGGCCCGATGATGCCGCCAGCCCATTAACCGCACCAAACAGTCACTCTTTGTGGGTGCATTGGTTTTTCGACAATCACTCTTGGATTATCATTCGCCCAAATGCGGCAATTCTCTTTATTGACGAATCCACCGAGGTGAAAATGTGGCTCATCACTAAAGATGATTTTCTTCGAAAATCACATTTTCCCATTCGTCCATTTTCATAATAAGTCTGGATAACTTTAACACGTTGTTGGATTGTGTATCTCTCCATGGTTCAAATTGAGTAAGTCTGAAATAGAGAAATGTCAAATAAAATTCGGAAAAAAACTTGGCGTTTAGGTGTGGTTCACATTCAACATCGGCCCTTACAATTTAACCACCCTTTATTAGAGTAGCATTTGTTCTAGACTTCCCTATGAGAATGTCATTTAAAGCACAAAAAGTTGTGTTTTAAATGTTTGAGAAATTTTAAAAATATCATTACTTCAAAATATATGATTTTTGCGACAAGAAAGGTCAAAGGTGTCATCGTGTCCAATGCCTATCACAATAAGGAAGCACTTATTTTAATCCTCAAAGATTTAAAAATCCAGTGTTTTTTCCCCATTACAAATTTCTTGGTAACTTCAAAATTTATGATGTTTTCAACAAAAAAACCACTGTGCACAGTGCCTCCAATAATGATACTCATTTTTATTAAAATATCTTTCTTACCTCAAAAGTTTTGATGTTTGTAATAAAAACAGTCGAAAGCAGACACTGTGCACAGTGTCGCGCCTAACCTATGACCTTGCAAATCATGTATATTAAAGCTAAAGAAGTTTCCTTTCAAATGCTTTTTAAAATTTTTAAATATCTATATCAGTTCAAAAGTTATGATTTTTGCAACGAAAAAAGTCAAAAGGCCCCACTGTGTGGCGGCACAAATCTGTTTCCAGATTAACTAAACCTAGTTTAACTGAGATCTTACAACCAAAGCCTAAGACAATCTGAAACTGTAATATTTTAAATGCCTCAATTATCACAATATCTTTTATTAGTAATAAATCTCTAATAAGTAACTCTTTCACATTTTTAAGTTTTTTCCAATCACAACTTATTTTAAGTTGTTACCAATAGTTAAGCGAAAAAAATTTGCCTTAGTTTTCTTTTTTACTCATTCATGACTCACTCATAAACATAACAAAAAGCCGAAATTATTTCACTACCCCAACCCTACTTCCGCTACAACATTTTTAAAACATAGAATAAATTCAAATCAGTTAAAACGTTTAGCACAACTGTAACGTATTCATAAAGTTGTATAAAAAAACGAGGGTTTTTATCTGTCCCCCTCTTTTCGCTTCTGTGGACATTTTACGATCAGTGCTGCCAGGTGGGGAACTTTGCGCCAAATCGGGGATTTTTACTTTGATGTTCGTGGGAAGCAAAGTACGGAGACACGCACATACTACATACATACTTAAGGTATGCGTATTGTTGTAGTTAGGGGGCTCGTTTACTTTTTATTGTATTCAAACAAAAAAATATCTTGATGTATGAAAATAAATTTACATTGTTTGAGGTACGGATAGATGTGTTTATTCGTTTTTGTTCGTGTGTAAGAGTACTTAAGGTATTCGTATTGAAGTGTTGTTGTCGTTAGGGGGCTCGTTTACTTTTTATTGTATTCAAACAAAAAATATAATCATGTATGAAAATAAGTTAACATTGTTTGTGGTACGGATAGATGTGTTTATTCGTAGCAACAGCGGCAGATAAAACAAAAAAACATAAACATACAACTGCCTTGGCACAACATATATTTGAACACAACCACACAGCTGACTTCGACAATATACGAATTTTAGACAAGGAAAAAACAGAAAGGAAAAGATATACATTGGAGAGTCTAATGCCATGTTTCCACGACGATTTGAATCACCTGCTTCGCTATCTGAATCATGTTAATGAATCATGGTGTTTACACGACGTATTTACTTGCTTCGAATTGGCAGTTGTCTTTAGTAAACAAATCAGTGTTGTTAACTTTGCATTTTCAAAACGCACCAAAATGAAGAAATACAACGCAGCAAGTTTAGAATTTCTTTTTTATTTAAAATATTTATTTTAAAAAAGTTTATTATTGCATTTTTAAAATTAAATACCGCTTAGAAAATTTAATATGTAGTTCGAAAAAGTTAACCCCTTGGAATATTACTTTTTCACGATTCTATTGTAAAACAATTAAATAGTCTTTACAGTTCAGAGTTTTGAGGGAAAAAAATAAAATTTAGCAAACATAAAAAAAAAACTACACAAATTTGTTTGTATTCATTCAATGCGAATTCAACAAGGTACTCTTTAGAGCAACTGCTCGTAAGGTGTTAAGTCCAATTTGTCAAAAAATGTTTTTCTTTTTTTTTTTTTTTTTTTTTTTGTTTTAATTATGTACATCAAATTGTCGAAGTTAAGGTACGTTCAGACTAATGAAATATTTGACGAAAATATTTGTTCTGATATTTGCTTCAAACTATGTGAAACAAAAAAATATTTTGTTTAATGTTCAAACTAAGCTCAAACACTTGACAATTTTTGTTTGTTAAAACAGTTGGCAAATAGTGTCAAATAAAATAAATTAATTCATGTTTGCCATGCTTTCAGACTAAAACAAATATTTGCATTAAATAATTATTTAATGAAAGTGTCTAAAAATAAAAATATATTTCCCAAATAGTAAAAATGAGCGCAGAAGCTATTTTATTTGTTTTATTCTGTGCAGCAGCATCTTTTATAGTGTTAGAACAGGAGAATGTTAAAGGAAAAAAACTGGAAGACCATGGGTAACGGGAACATGGCTAAAATTTGCGAAAAATTGCAAACTTGGAAACAAAGCCTAAAATATATTTGAATTCGCTAAATCGGTTAAAAAAAACAATATGTCGGGAAAAAAGAAAAAAAAATTGCAAAAAAGCGAAAATTCGCGAAAAATTTAGATATTTCAAACAAGCCATAAAATTTATTAAAAGCGCCTAAAACTGTAAGGAATGGCAAAAATTCGATAAAAATTGCTAAATTGGTGGAGATTTGCAAAAATTTGCTAATAGCGGTATTATAGCAAGGTCTACTAACTATTAAAAATCTTTAAAACTGTAAAGAATCCGAAAACTTACAGGAAAAATTGCTTCTATCGGGAACATGACTAAAATTATTTGTCGTTGTTTGCTCTTACAATTTTTTTGTAATATCAAAAAAATGTTTGCTCAAAAATTACTAAAATATTTGATTTTTTGTGTTCACATTGGACAAATATTTGTTGGCCGGCAAATACATTTATTTGCTCAAAATCAGCTTTTATTTTATTTGACACTCAAAAATATCGTGTGTTCAGACTACGTTAATGAAATATTTGATGTTTGCTTTCAAATATTTCATCAGTCTGAACGTACCTTAAGTCTGTGTTCATACGGCTCATGTCTTATTGACATGATTGCTACTTTATAGGCGAGAGGGACGAGGAGAAAAGAAACGAGTACACAGATGCATGGTTAATTTTGTTATTGTTTTCAATATCAAAAAAGCACACATGCAAACGCACGACTATACAAAATAAAAAACATGTCGTCAACATGACATGAATCATTTGAACGCCAATTCATGTTCAAAAAGGAAGAATCTTGTCAATAAGACATGAGCCGTATGAACTCAGACTTAAAATTTTTTGAGAAACAACTCATTTTGTGTGAAACTTTTATTAAAATTGATTACAATGTATGTATACTTCTGTTGTTTTTCTTAGAGTTGTAATTGTTGTAGCGACGAGTTTACCTTGTTGAATTCGACTCGGTATTCATATGTACTAGATACATATTTTTTAATTACATAAAATATATTCAAAATTTTTTTATAAAGAGATCAACTATAAATATCTAGTAAAGCTTCGTACAGACGGTGGTCAGATCTTACAATGTTGTAATTTTTCAATGGCACCATTGTCAGATGCATTAATTTTACACATCTGCCAAATGAAAATGAGCTTACAATGTTCAAACAGTTGCAAGACATTTTTAGGAAAATTTAATGACAACATTGTAAGATCTGACCATCGTCTGTACGAAGCTTAACGATTCAAAATTATCAATAGTTCAAAATTTATCGTATTTTACATAGTTAAAAAAGAAAAACCAAAAACTTTATAAAAAAATTAAACAAATTTCTACATAAATACAAACCCCCATATTCACAAAAAATATTTTGGGTTTATGACAGGTTTATTAAACAAATTTTCATAGAAAATTCGTTTTATAAACCTTTTATTAATCAAAAATATTTTTTATGAATATGGGGGATAGTATTTATGTTTGCATTCATTTGTACGAGATGATACATTTTTGTAAATTAATTTAATAAATTCTGCGTAAAACATTTTAAAAAGAGATCAAAAATTTATTATAATAACTCCAAACTAATAAAGTTAATATTTTCATCATTATTGTTATCGCAGAAAAAATTTTAAAAAGCACCAAAAATGGTGCGAAACGCACCGAGTTGACAACTCTGAAACAATCGATTTTTACAGCTAGCTCAGATAAACTTGCGATAAAAATTGGAGAAGAGAGTAATTTTTCGTGCTTCGCAAGTAGATTCAATATAAATCTACTTGCTTCGCTCTCAAAATTTTGTATGGCGAAGCAGTTGCTTTGTTCATGATTGGCATGCGAAGCATGAATAGAGAGCGAATCACGTACCGTGGAAACATGGCATAAGAATTCAACAAAAGAGAGAAAAAACAATGAACATGAAAGAAGATACAGACAAAATAAGCGCATGTTACAGGGTAGCAATAGGATAATTTATTAACGACCAAGTTTACATTACACAAATTAAAATTAAAATAATGCCGATTGCAAATTTAATAATTAAAAATTATTTCGTTAACTTTTATTTTATTTAATGTAATATATACACACTTTAAAAGTAAGTAAAAATACAATTATATTTAAAATGTTTATAACAATGTTATTAATAAAAATGTTTAAATAGATGTTCCCCTGAAGAAGTCAAAAAAAAATTGACGAAACGTTGGGAAAAAAATGTAATTAAATGTGTTTTTAATTTACAATGGAAAAATTTAGGCCCTATTAGCTTACTAAAATCTCTAATGTGCAAGTATGTATTGCCAATAACTATGAATTTGTGATAACTTTTGTAACGACTTTTTTTTACCATATCAAAAGATTTACAGATATGTATTTTCGAACGCTTTCCGTCTGAGTGTCTATGTAAAGCTTCTGTTCAAAGTACCGGTTGTTATTTTAGGCAAAACTTTATTAATTAAAACAATGAATAATAAATTCATATTTTCAAAAATTGTAGATGTTTTTTTTTTATTATTAAAGCGCTTTAGACGATATTTAAACTTTAGCTTTGACCATAGAAAATATTTGTCTGCAACAAACGATATTTCAAATTCAAAAACTTAAAAAAAATATTATGGATCAGTAAGGTGTCTTTCTTAGTTCTTGATATCGAGCGCCTTTTTGTAATTTTGACCCCGGATTGCTGCGCTTGTGATAGGCTTAGGGTTGCCAGACGGCCTGGAATGACCTGGATTGTCCAGTTTTTTTCGGTGTTGTCCAGGTTCCAGCTAAAATGCAATTTGTCAAGTTAAAAAACTTTATTCAATTTTTAAAAACTACTTTTTTTATTAATTATATTTATTTTTTAGAGCAAAATCATATACTACCAAGAAAAAATTTTAAAAAAAATTCTAATTTGCCGACAGACATTCCAATTAATGAGATAGAGTTTTTCAAAAATGCGATAAAAATAACGTACAGAACATATATAAATTGATCTCTTTTGTTAGTGATGCCAACTAGCAATACTTATTTTGCAAGGACTCAAGGTATTTCACAAAGATCCATTCATATGACCGAATAAAGGCAACAATTTTAATAAGACTAAATTTTGATGAAAGTTGTAAAATGTTTCATACATTTTTGATTACAACTAAAGCAATAGAGTTATTAAATTCTTCAAATAACAATACAAATAAAATATATATATATATGTGGCTAAGCAAAAAGTTATTACACATGTTCGGGAAAATGAATTCGAGTGAAATCAAAATCGAACAAATTTAAAAAACGATCCGGTGTTTAAAGTTCATTGTACTATGAATACAGCTTATCTTCATTACAACTTATCTTGAAATAAAAAACGACGGTAATTTAAACAAAAAATTACCTAAAAATCTTCAATGATTTCAATTTCACTCGGTTCATAACATGGCTGTATATGTACTTTTTTTATTGGATTTAATTTAATATATACCAAGTTGAATTTATATATGGGTAATTCCAAAGTGTTAAACGTGACAGTCGTATGCATCAAAAATGCAATAACATTTTAAACAACAAATATTAATTTCTATCGCAATTGACTTGGGGTTAATTACCGTTAGCTTGGGAACGAAACACTTTTAAATTTAGTCCGTTACAGAACTGAATAAAGTTAAACTTTGCGGAGAATTTCCCACCAGCTTAAAAATATTTTTATGTATATAAAATATTTTATGACTTGATTCGGTTCAGCTCTGAACCCTCCATTTTTTACATACATTTAAATATAAAAATTCGCACTTGATTAACAAAAGGATATTAACTAAACATTTTTATATTTTGACTTTTTGGAAAAAATCGACACTTATTATTCATGTCTACCCGCTGTAAAAATTTCGTGTTCTAGTTTATTTATTTTTTTGTAACGAAACAACGGTTGGTTTAATAATTATATTTCGTATGCTTTTAATATTAAATTAAAAATTGTTTGCTTCTTATAAAAAATTTTTACAATTCGAGTTATTACCCTTTTGTTGATCAAGTGCGAACGTGACAGTCGTACGAATCAAAACTGCAATAACATTTTAAACAACAAATATTTTTACGTTCTTTTAACAGTTAAATTATAGCACTAAGAAAGCACTATTATCTATGCTTAAGTTTATGGGAGGCGCGATTCTAGGTCAAAGATAATGGCAAAAGAAGTAGCGGTTCGAACGGGAAAAAAATAGAAGTAGTTTTTGTGGCCATGTATAAAAAGACGTAATTCAGCGAAACCTGGCACAATTTTTTAGTCAAACTACTTTCAGAATTTTACGTAGCAATGTAACATTAAAATGTCTTTGACATTTCGAACGTGAAATTTTTTCCATAATAATTCAACTGAATAATGATTAAAAAAATAAAATTTACCGTTAATCATAATTATTGGTGTTGTTTATCTACCCAGTGGTGACATTAATGCTTTTGAGAGTATTCATTGTGATTTGTTCGATCGGTATACTAATATTGTTATTATGGGCGACTTCAATTATAATCTTTTTGATATGGTCAAGTCTTGTAATTTACGTTCCTTGATTTCGAGATGTGGTCTTCATTGTGTTCATAATTCTCTACCCACTCACTTTTTCTTACCAAATGGTACAACGTCTTTATTAGATTATTTTCTCTTGAGCCAACCTTCTAATGTAGTATATAATAACCAGGTGCAGTTCCCATTTTTTTCATCACACCATAGTTTTATCTTTGCTTCTATTAAGTTTTCCTCTCAATTACGCAGTTCCTGGGTTGAATTTAAGAATTATAGACTAATCGATAATGGGGCCTTTACTGAGTATTTTGAACAATTTGATATATCTCCGATTTTTAGTACGAATGATGTTGATTTTCAATTGTCTGCTTTGGACAGTTTAGTGAATGGTCTTCACAATTTAGTTCCGACATCAAGACTTCTACCTAGAACAAATAATTTTGGTTGGATGAATTCTAGGGATATCTTGCAGGCAAGATCTCAAAGGGATCTTGCCTATAGAGCATATCTTCGGGATCGTACTGGTGAGAATTGGAGGATTTACTGCAGGTTACGTAACAGGACTAAATCTGTGATTAGGAAAGCACGTCGAATATATGGCTAGAGTTTGTTCAATGGGACTGATAATGGTCAATTGTGGAATAGAGTACGTAGGTTGGGATTGGTTGGTAAGGGTGAGGTTGGGGGAAATGAATTGGATGTTGAAGAGGTGGCCCGTATGTTTTCGGGTAATCTTAGCCAAAATGGTGGCGGCGAGGTTGATTTGAATGGTTTTGATGATATTGCCGACTCATTTTCGTTTATCCCGGTTACCGAGTATGATCTTTTAATAGCTTTGAATTCTATTCGATCAAATTCAACGGGTCATGATAGAATTCCTGTAAAATTTATTAAGATTATATTTCCTCTTATATCTTCTATTCTTCTTCATCTTGTAAATACTATTTTAACTTGTTCAAAGTTTCCTGTTTCTTGGAAACTTGGAAGAATCGTACCTATTCCTAAGAATGGACATTTTGATAGGGATAACTTACGACCAATATGTATCTTGCCGGTAATGTCTAAGATAATTGAGAATATAATGAAGACGCAGATACTTACTCATTTTGAGGAATCCTCTTTAATTCACCCGAGTCAATTTGCTTTTCAGCGTAATCTTAGCACTACCTCACTACTCTTATCCCTTACGGAGTCAATTAGGAAAAAAATAGATAGCAACAAGAATTGCACTTTGGTTTCTTTGGACCTTAGTAAGGCTTTTGATCGTATTAACCATTCCATTCTCATTCTTAAACTCAGGAGATTTTTTAATTTCTCGAAAATGGCATGTAAACTAGTATACTCTTATTTAACTGATCGCTATCAGTATGTATCTTTGAATGGTTATGACTCCAGTACAAGTCATGTCACCTCTGGTGTGCCGCAAGGCTCTGTACTGGGTCCAATATTTTTTCTTGCCTACGTCAATGACGTTGTGTCATTGCTTGGGAATGATATTTGTGAGCCTTTTGTCTTTGCTGATGATGTGTTCTTATTGTTCTCTGATGATACTAGGGACATGTCTAAATTGGAGATGAATTTGAATGATCACCTTTCTTCTGTGTCTAATTGGATGTACGTAAATAAACTTGAGATAAATCCTAATAAGACGAAGGCCTTGAGTTTTCATTTACCTAATCGGAGTGTCTCTTTATTTAGGATATTTATCAATGGACAGGCAATAGTTTTTGTTGAATCTCTCAAATGTCTTGGTGTTATATTTGATTCCAAACTAAGTTTTAATGAACACATAAACTTTATTGCAAATAAAACTTGCCTTATCTTGAGGAGGCTTTATTCGTTAAGAGCTTATACACCTGGGCATGTGAGATATACAGCCTGTTTTTCGAAAATGAAAATATTTGTTCGTTCGTAAAAAAAACGAACGAAATCAGATTTAGGTTTTCATAAAATTAAAAAACATTACATGTGAGTGACAAAAAAAGCTTTAATTTTTTTTTACATATTTTTGGTTCTTATAAAATGAACATCTTCGTAATAAATGAAAACAAAAGTGAAAAGTAGACGATAAGTAAAAAGCATTCGTTTAAAAAACAAATCACCACAAAATGGAAAATAACTGCGATATTTAAAAAAAAGAAACTTAATAAGCTAATACTATTGTAAAATATTCTATAATGGTTCACTTATAATTGCATAAATATGTATTTACAGGTTCAAAAAATTCTAGAGACAATGAAACTACATACGCTCAAAAATATGAACATATGTATGTATGTACATTAGAGCGGGTCGACATCCTTACAAAAAAAGGTTTGTGCCAGTCACCCCCTTGAATGAAAGTTATGTCAATGATGTTTCTAAAACGGTTAAATTTTATAGCCACGCCTCCATATAAAGCCCATTTAGTTTTTTAAATATAGCGCTGCCATTTAAAGTCCGATCATATCATGTCGCGTACCGTTGTTCATGGCATAGTACGTACTCCCTCTAAAATTGGAGCTTAGGAATAACTCTGGATTTCTGATAGGTATTTTTTGGCATTTGCAAGGCATCGACACACTGTCAAAATCAATCTACAAAAATTTTGGGTCAATTTCCGCTAATTATACTTTTACACTTATAAGTTAATCTGACAGCACAGATAATTATACGTACGATGCCAAATAGAAAACTGTCCTTTTTAAATTAAGAAGATTTAAAGGAAAAATTATATACGGAAAGTGGCCCAAGCTAAACTTGCAAGCAAATTCTTAAGGGCTGTGGGAATTTTAGAAAAAAAATGTTACTGTTTTGTTAAAATAGATAAGAAAACAAAGGACATTTGCAATGAAATGCGTGCATATATTTTTTTTTAAAAAAAAGGAACGATGGGAATTCCTTTAGTTCAAATTTTAAAATTGTTGGACGTGTCAAGTCTACAATGCAGACTGTAATAAAGCACTTGTATGAGTCTCAATTTATATTAAGCAAGCCAAAAACTGGAAGTCCACCCAAAATTTCCTTACGAGTTGAGCAATTTATAAAAAGTGTTGTTAGTGAAAATCCCAAAATAACAGACGTTCAAATTCGAAACACTTTGGAAAATTACCACAATATTAATGTTCATACAGAAACAGTGCGAAGTGTTCTGCGAAAAAGCGTACCAAGAAAAAACAAACATTAATAGGGGAAATAAACAGATAAAAGCGACTCGACTTCGCATATGCGGACAAAACAATAGTCTTAAATTTAAATAATTAAATAAATATTTGCTTTCATTTAAAAATTTTTGATTTATTTATTATTTTAAATATCTCTAATTTTTGGGAAGTAAAGGAATTGTTAAGGCGTGCAGTTCTATTATCTGTGTGACTGTTCATACAGTGTAGTGTAAAATACCACGGTTCTTCCGAATGTTACAAAAAATTATATCATCGCAAATATCTTCTACATATCTATATGTTGATGTGCAGCAAAAGATCTTCTTTATGTATTTCTTTTATTTATTGCCATTATTGTTAACATTTTCATTCAACACTTTTATTTTTACTAATTTTGTAACACTTTTTATAAAATATTTGGTTTTTGAAATTTAATTTTAATTTTTGTAAACAAAAGCCAGAGTTATCCACAAACACAAAACCTTAATATGAAAAAATAATATAAATGTACGAATATTAATGCATTGGCAATAATGTTGATTCACGAAAGAAAAAAGCTTTATTTATGTCAACTATAAATAGACGAAAGCTTTTAAATGTTTTTTGAAAACAAAATTTTGAACATAAACGTATTAATACGAAAACTTCAAGTGAGAAGACTTATGTTTTACAAAAACAGGCTGATAGACTCGCCTTTTCACTTATCATGTCTCAAATTAACTATTGTCTTGAAGTATATTCTGCTACGTGGTCCTATGGTTTGAGGATTATTGAATCGACAATTAGGAAGGTGGTTCGTTATGTATTTGGTGTAAATGTTTGGGAACATGAGCGTACTTCTGTGCTTACTTCTGTTTTTTTGAAATGTAGCTTTCGAAACTATCTAGATCTACGTGTTTTACTTCATTTCTACAAGATCATAAAAAATGGTAGACCAACATTACTTGTGAATGAATTTTCATTCACCAACTCGATGCGTAATATTCAAATTTATGTTCCCTTGGGACATCATACTGTATTTGATCGATCTTTTGTGAAACGGACTCATCATGCCTGGAGTGTACTTCCAAATGATCTTAAGCTTTTTTCTTACTCGTATTAAACTTATAAGAGAAAGCTTCTTGCCTACTTTAATTATGACCTCTAATAATTGTTTTCTTGTATACCCTTGGCTATGGGAATAAGTTTTTTACTTATAATTTTATATGCTCATAATTTTCGACAATACATTTATATAGGCTGGGGAGCCAAATTTATCGATTTATGTATTAACATATTTTGTTTTTTTTTTTTTACTTTACTTCATATTATTTTTGTTATATCTTTTCTAAAACATAGTTAATAATTGTAAAGGGTGTTTTTTAAGCTAGATAGAACTTTAAATTCTAAAAAGTAACACAAAAAATTAAATTTTGATGAAATATTTTTTTTTATCGTTTCAGTATACTCTGACAAATCATCATGAATAGACTCACGCTTGAACAACGCTACGAAATTATCCAAATTTACTTTGAAAAATTTAAAAATTTAATCCAAATTTAAATGTCAAAATTGTGTTCAGCGATGAGGCGCATTTTTGGCTTAACGGGTTTACTTTTTTAAGACCAGTTTTTATTAAATTTTATGATGACCAATAAAAAAAATAAACAATCATAGGATTCTAATTAATAAATAAAAACTTTTTAATAAAGATTAAGAAAAAAAATCTTATTTTATAGCTTATTAAATATTAGTCATTTTGACAAATAATAAAGAACAAATTCGACATAAAATGTAAATAGTCCTCCTCCACAAATTGAATATAGGACAAGGGACTATATCTAGGCTCTTCAGGTGGGAAATACGAAATTTCTTCCTCTTCTTCAAAGGGCTCAACTTCTTCTGCTATATGAACTCGCTTGGTGGGATCATAAGTTGGGGTTTCTCCAGGTCTTCGTAACGATGGTCTTGGTAAATGGGGTGTAGAGGCAGCTAATTGCTGATCTACCGGTTGTTGTTGTAGTTGTTGGCTATTTGAACCTATAGGGCTTATAATGTGCGACATTTCAAAATTGCCAGTGGGTGTTGAACTTCTTTGTTGTTGCAAATGTAAACGTCGTACCACATTTACTCTTAAATCGGTTGAGGGCCTCTTATTATTATCTGCAGAAGAACGCTGTGCTGATGTACTAGCTGCTGAAGTTAAGTCGGCTTCCTCAGCCTGTTGCATTAAAACCTGTCCATGTTTACGTCTGTGCCAAATTTTATTATGCTCTCGATATTCGACTAAAACTTTGCGGCGCACAAACTCATGATATGAAAGTAGTTCACTTGATATTTCGCGTCTTATTATTTGTTTCTCTCGTACCGGCAGCAAAGAATTTTTCAAAGCCAACATACTTTGTGAGGCCGCCAGTGTAAGTATATGCTCTAATGCCATTAAACACAATTCACCATCTAAATTGGATAGCAGTTCATTGGGTGGACAATTAACTGAGGATACTGAGGCCACCGATAAAGACTTGGAAAATGGCCTCTGGGAAAAGTTGTGTGTTTGTGGTGATTTTGTTAGATTTGCTGTAGCATTTCCAGAATCTTTAGAACCAATTTCGGGCAAGACATTAAGGGGAACCTCGTGAAAGCCATAGTTTTGCTTTAAAGAAAAGAATGTGTTAATGGTTTTTCAGAACTTAAAAATACTAAATTTTTTTACTTACTAGATTCAATACTTTCGTATAGACCCCTACTATACTTAACACAGTACCAAATGTTAAATGTATGGCATTTTCACTAAGTTTTGGTGCACCAAAACGTATTTCAAATATGGGCTCCCATTGGCTGGCCAGAAATTCAGGCTCACATAGTAAATCGATAAGATTCGGGGAGAAGGCTTGCAGGCATTTAACGCACAAAATGATGACCTCAGTTAAACTAAGAAAAAAGAAAAAGAAAAAACTTAATTATGAAAATTGTAAATTTCTTTTCTTAAAAAAATTTTTATTAAGGAAATTCTCTCTTCAAAGAAAATATCTGTTGAAACTTCTATTTTGAGCAAAAGTTTCTATAGATAATTTTCCCTTTAAAGAAAATTTCTAAAGTAGTTTTTCTTTCTATGGAAAATTCTCATTAGAAAACATATTTTACAACAAATATAGCAAATTCCTTTAGGAAATCGAAAATACCTAAATTTCTCACTTATATTTCAATTTGATTAACTTACTCATTAAAAGTGGTTATTACTTCATCCACCATACCAGCGTTTTCAATATCTCTTAAAATATCTATTTGAGAGCGGCGGCCACCCAATAAAAGTTTCAAGTTTTTAGGTTGGTGAAACATTGATATTGCATGACCCAGAAGCATTTGTACCGAACGCTGAAACAAAAAAAAAAAACATTTAATATTATTTTTCTCTAAAAGCTCACAAAACTTACCATCAAATTAAACAGGGACTGTGAATGTTCTAAACGCCATTGCTTTTCGAATTGCACTAAATTAACCAACAAGTTAACCGTACTCTTTATTAAATACATGGCAGCTGGTTCAAGTGATTGTTTGCATAACAACAAAGAATCAACCAAATATTCCTCATGTATGCCCACAAATTGTAAAGCCTCTTTTAAGAAATGATAAGAATGCTTGTGGAATAAAATGCAAACCAGTTCAATGCCACGAGCATAAATAGGCCACCATTTCTGTACGGTCCATTCAGAATCCTTAGGTTGCTGTAGGGCATAATTAGCCTCTAATAGTTCTTTTGGTGGCAAAAGTTTAAGCCAGAGATAATCACCTACATCACAGTGCAAAAACTCAGCCGAACAGTTTCCCTTGGCGAATACTATTAAAACATCGAGTAGTTCTACGGAGAGTTGTTGTTTACTGTTCAGTTGCAAGATGGCTCCCGTACAGCTTAATAAACGCTGAAAAATTTTATTGCTAATAAAGGGAAAATCCCAATTGCCAAATCCATCATTGTGGAAAATGCCAGCCACTGTTTTTAAAAGATTTAAACATAAAACCAAAGAGTTGGAAGAAGTTTTTTTGGTTTCTTCAGCATTTCCTTTCTTTGAGTGCATTTCCAATTTAACACAATTTTCTAGATTTTCTAATTCGGAGCATATTATGTGAACCACTGAATGTAAAAAGGACAACGACAATGAAGAGTCTTCGGTCAATTCCTCAGAAAGTAAATCAGCCGACTTAATCGCTATAGATAGACAAGCTTCTTTAGCTCTAACATGCAAGTCACTGTAACAGGAAGCCACTCTACTTAACAAATTATTTAGTTGCTTTAACATTTGCTTCTGTTCCTCGGTCGTTTCTGTGTAGGCATGTTTAAAGCTGAGAATTATGAATAGATACAATTCCGAGAGTATGATTAAGGGTCTTAAATCATCCACATATTCAGCACGTTCTACTAGAATGCTTAAACATTTTTCAGCTAATTGTTTAAACTGTTTCTTTGGAATTTCCATAAAAGTCGGTTGTTTCTTTAAGACAATCAAAAGGAAACTCTTAAAAGCCTGTAGTCTACACAACCATTCCGGCATATCCTCAGGATTAAAGTCTTGCAATTTATTTACCGAAGTCTTAGGCAAGTCGAAGACAAAATTTAACCACTTTTCAAAATATTGGGATTCAAAAAATTTCGTTAAAGCTTTTTTCAAACCATTGTTGGTTTTAGAATTAGTACAATAGATTTCTATGGCTAAGATGTTAAGTAATTGTGTGTAGGCTTTAACGTTCCTCTTAAAAGTGCCGAATAAAGGCTGGCAAAACTTATCCCAAAAGTTAGGCTTTTGCAGCAGAGAATCCATCAATAGTTGCATATTTTGTTTCCATAGCATGTGATAAAGATTCATTATTTTACTTGGTATTATTTGCTCTACAATATGAGGATCCTTGGATACGGCTTCTAAGTAATCCTCCATATAAGTGACAATACTATCGGATATTTGAGCATCCTGTTCTTTGCCAAATATACGCTTTTCTTTATTGTAATTTACTTTAAAAAAGGCTTCTGTAACTCCGGGTTGTTTTTCTATACAGGCCTCTATCAATTCTAATATGGCAATTTTAATAGAATCACTTTCCAATTCATCGGGTAACTTTTGCAAGAAAGTCAGTCTTATTTGATCTGGCTCCATGTCCAAACAGGCCAATAAAGACATATTAAATTCCAAGGAAATCCTTTTTAGCAAACGGCACGACAGAATGGGCAGCCATCTGTCGAAAATATTGCTCATATAACTAGTGACAACAGGTATTATTTTTAAGGTATCCCTTTGCTTAGGCTGGGTATAAATCATGGCTTCCAAAGGAGATAATTCCGTGGTCTTAAATATATTACTTTTTAATTTTAATACTTGCATTAAAATTCTCATTGACAGACGTACTAACAAGACCAAACCAAAAGATTGTTGTGCAATCCAATTGGACTCCATTTCCATGCAGTGCTGCAAGTAGGCATTACCCAAAGCTACAAATCGCAATAATATCTGGCCATTTTCCATAGACAGCAAAGAGTAAACACAAATATCTCTCAATAATAAATGATCTTTAAGAATATTCACATCCTTTTCCATAGAAGTGAATTCATCAAGAATGTCGCATATAAAACCCATAATTTCAGCATAAATTTTATGTTTAACCTGTTGGGACTGAAACCTCCAAATATGCAAATGAGGAAAAACATCACGCAAGAGAAATATTAAACCAGGAATTTCAACTTGAAAATATTTTCGTCTTTGCAATTTTGTATAGCAGCGCAAAAATTTAATATAGGCCTGAAGGAAATCAAATTTTTCCTTTTTCTTTTCTACATCCACCAAATAACTTCCAACTAGATTGGAATCAAAACAGGATCCATGGGCATATTTCTTATAATCATCCAAAGAATCGTTTGTAATAACAGGCAAAATCGCCAAATTAATGACACGTATGAAAATTTCAGCATCGGCCAAAGGCAGTAAAGCTGTACAGACATTCAGACAATTGGCCATTAATTCCACGGGAGGCTGTTGTACAGCCTTAAATTTATTCAACAAATCTATACACATTTCTGTAGGGTGGACCATTTCCACGCTTATGTTCCCCAAAGTTTTAGTTTTCTTTATAGCTTCATGCAGATATTTTAAGCCTTCATTAACCCGTTTTACTCTTTCAATATTCTCATATTCTCCATGATATTGCTGGGTCTCGCTTATCAGACAATTGATTTCATGATGCAAAACATTAAAATAGTTGACCGACACACGAAAATGAACACAATAACCATCGGGTCGTGACAAAACTGCAGTAGAAGTTCCCTCAGGTATAAAAAAGTCAATACGGGGAAATGGTTTTACGGTTTTGGTTAAAATATACTCATCATCTCCCACCGATTTCAGAAAGTATTTGTTTTCATCATAGAAATCAGAAAGTATGGGCAATGATTCTAGTTGAGTTTTGATCTAAAAATGAGGTAGCATATTTTTAAAGTGGATTTTTATTAAAAGTTCTAGTTGCTTACATAATTTCCCATGCCAGCCTTAGTTAAAGAGCAAGCTAACATGGATATGTGTTGAAAATCTATAGGAAATATTTCCAGTAAAGTATTGTATAAAGAGCGAACGCCAATATCTGTGAAAAAATGGGTTTTATTTAAGAAGAAAATATGTATGTATGTATGTACATTTAAAATAAGTTCGAGAGATATATTCGGTATAAATAAATAAAAATCGTAGCAAAATCTAACGCCAAGTCTTCTCTAGCCATCTAATAAAACCAGATTGTTTAGAAACCCTGTTAAAACATTAACACTAAATGAAGAAAATGACTGAAAACTTGATGTCGGTCATTTCTTTCAATAATTTTCTTAACACCAACGTGAAAAATCTGACTATTCGCTTATTCATTTCTGGTAGGGAAGCGTTGGCATCAGCTTAACTGCATGAGCATCGCGAACTAAACACAGATGCGCTTCAGATGCAGCCCTTTCTGGTACATTTTCTTTGACTGCAAAGTATTATGATGTTTGGGAACTCATCCTTAATTTTATGTTTATTTAGCTGTTAATTGCATAACATACATATTAAGATTTTTTTTAATATTTTGTTTTAATTTTAGCGACTTCTTTTTATTATTTACTTTTTGCTTCTCTAGTTTTAAAAATATTTTTGAATTTGGCGATACAAGTTAACCTAAAAGTTTCTAATTTTTCTTACCTTCTTTACAACAAAACTCTTTAGCCAAACTAGGCCAACTTATCAATTCGCTTAAAAGTTCATAGATGAATGGATATCTTGAGCAGGAGCCATCAGTATCGAAAAAGTCGCATAAATAAGACAAAAGATCATAAATAGTCTTACGCACAATGCGAGCAACTAAAGAATCATCCTAAAACAATAACAAAACAAAAAGTTTAACAAAGTACACCAAAAAAAATGATTCTTATACTTACCCTAAACAAAGGACTCAATACTAAACTATGCAAATAGTTAAAGCACTTCAAATCCAACGACTTTTTACCCATTTGCTGACAGCGTAAAAGTTGTTTATCATTTTCAGCAGCATTGCAGCAACGTATTTGTAACATCATCCAGGCCAATAAAATGGGCCCATTTTCCGGATGATGACACATTCGTGCCAAATCTTTATCTAGATTCTCGTAAATTTCATGGCAAATCTTAGTAGAAGCTTGAGCGTCTTTAAAGTCTAAACATTTGAGAAATATGGCTACTTCTGAGTAAGCTAAACGTAAAAATAATTCAGCATGTAAAGAATTTGAGGTGCTTAAATATGGCTGTTGACGGCCAAACGAATGCTGTTTGAAGCAATTGAATAAACGTTTGATCTGTGGCACGCTTAAATGTTTATGGTCACATAAAATCAAAAGTATTTGCAAAACCTCTATGATCTCTCTAGCATTTCTTTCAGACCAATTCACCAATTTTGCTTGGTAATTAAAAAATTCTCGCGTCGTTAGCTTTTGTGGTGGCTGTTCGTTTGTCAAATGTTCCAATTGTTCAATATACGACTCTCTTAACTTATCCAAACTGATTTTATCCACAATTTCCTTGTACTCATTGTGATAGGGGTGATTTGGCACTTTATAGAAAATCAAAAGATTTTTAACAATTTTTAAAACAATCATACGCTCTAAGCTGTAATAGCCCCATATATCATCTAACAATTGTGTCATGTTATTTTCGGTAGAAATTAAACTGGTAAGAGAACTTGCGGAACCGCGGTATTCATTTGCCAAATAATAGCACAAAATTTCCCAGCATTGTAAAGATTCAAGGTCCTAAAAAATTAACGTATTACATATTAGGTAAGTAAAGTCTCATCTTTAAACATTAACTTACCAACAATTCCTGCAATCTTAAAGTAAATGGTAGCAATTTTTCTTGTTTTTTCTCGCTTAATAATTTCTCCAAATTATTTTGGGTAGATTTAGCAGTTTTGAACTGCAACAAACCGTCTTGAAGCTCTTTTGAAACCTTTAAAAGTTCTTCTTTGACAGTGGCCTCGGGTGTCTCATGGTGTATGCCAGACACCAGTTGCCACAAACGTTTCCAATCCGTTCTAAAATGTGAGCAAGTTTTCAAGCATTTTTATTTGGCTTTTAATTGTTATAATTACTTACATGACATTATTCGTTGTAGAGGACATTATTTAATTTATATTTCTTGATGATATTGATAAATTTTGTTAAAATTTTACTAAAAAACTAAAATTTAGCAAAATTACCGGCCCGCCAGTTTAACTTTGGCTTGTTTTTGATTGTCCACACTTATTTATATTTTTTGTGGTATTTCAAGAAATGAAATTTTAACAAGAAAAATGGGATTGTTTTTGGGATTACGGCAAATTGGAAATATTAAATAAAGTTATAACATTTCTCTAAAGCTACAAATTTGAACTGAATATTTACTTCCAATATTCATTAATTTGTGCAATAAAGTTGTTCTTTTTTTATACGACTTTTTTATCAATTTACTCAAGGCGAATTCGCCTTGATTGTAATATAAAGTGGCCCATCCATTTACAATATTATTTTATATGTTATTCGCCATATTATTTTTATATTGCCAATTCTTTCAATTAAATTATGGCGCAACTCTTATAAAATAAAAAACCAAGCAACATCATACATTATTGCCAACACATTTCAGTGCAATATACTGTCACTTTTTTTCGTTTAGCAATAAAAATCAAAAGGATTTTGATTCATGCCAATATATTGTGCCATTTTCCAATATCACATACACATTGGCGATATAATTGTATAATGCAAAAATTGAGCAATTATATTGCAAGTGTATGGGCCGCTATAATTTACAAAAGGCGAATAAAGCATATTAAACTTTTTCAAGTTTGAGACATTAAACTTGATAAAAAAGAATATGTATAAAAAGGCAAATGTATAGTTTTAGAACTATGTATATAAAAGAAATGTAGTCTTTTATAAATTAAAGTGACGATATAAAATTTTAAAAAATTTTGATATACTAAAGAAAATAATTTGACTACGTTTTTAGCTTTGGAAAAAAACTCAAAAATATTTAAAAAAAAAAAATATGACTATGCAAAAAGTCTATTGCAATTTATATAATGCCCTGTAATCGCTATTGGGAACAACGGGCCACAATGAATATATTCCATTCTGTTCGGCTTTTTTACTTTTCACCAGCTTAAATCACTACGCATGATTTCGATATTTAGTTGGCGTCACCAAATGTAAGACGGTCTGCGTACTCTTCGTATCCCAACCTGTGGTTTCTAGTTAATGGCGATTTTCGCAATGTCATCGGGAAGTCTACGAAGCGTGTGGCTAAGTCAATATCCTTTGGGATATAGAATTTGGATCGGACGTAGATTTGTTTGTCTCCAAAGATTTATATTACACAGATAAGTTTGGTTGGAAAACTTTTAAAATTCTTCAAAAACGTCAGTTGACAAACCCGTGCAGGAAGTTAACTTCATTGTCTCTTACATACCACGTCTAATATCCATAAAGAATTACGGACTTGACATGCGAATTAAATATACTTATTTATATCTAAATACACAACCTCTCTAAAAACAAATGGGCGGACTAGAGACGTGGTTTCCGTATATCTTGAGAGCGGCAACAGCTATAGTTTACAAAGTTGGTACAAATTTCTTATTTATCAATACACACTATCTGTCAATAAGCGGGCGGGGATGGAGATGTTGGAGGGACACAATTTAGAATTCCGTAAATCTGGAGAACGGCAATAGCTAATGTTCTTAAATTTGGTACAGATTACTTGGTCATCAATACACATACATATGTAAAAAGGTGGGTTTGAGTGGATAGAATTATGTTAATCTAGAGAACGCCATATGTATAACTGGAGAATGGTATGCACGAGATCTGTATTTAATAAATCGTTATTTAAATGAGGTAGACAAGCGCCTTGGGTTAGCTAGTAATACACATTATTAATTAATTATTAAAATGTGTAGAGGGTTAGTTCAAAAAACCAAATATTTTTCCAGTCCGGTAACACCTTATGTGCAATTGTTTTTGTTAACAGCTGTTAGATTTATATCTCATTCCACATTTTTGTTATTATTATTGTTAAGGCAAAGAATATCGTGATTTTTTCAGAAAAAGGGGCGGATAAGATTAAAAATATTCCTTTTTTTAGGAAAAATAGTTCCATACTTTAATAATGGATCAACCAAACGATTATTTTCGTTATATTTATAGTTCATCATTGCATGAATTAGTGCAAATTAAAGTGTAAGAGAAACATTAATTATGTCTGATAAAAATTAAACAACTTTTATTCTACCTTTTAGAGGCACATTAGAAGGCAAAAAACGCCAACCAGATTTCGAAAAACTCCTTGAAGATCCCATTTTACGTTTTTCCGGCCTGTATTCCGAAGAATGCCCATCATTTCAAGTACGTTTGCAAATTTTCAATCAGGGTCGTCCCTATTGTCTGCCAGTGACCACCTCATATAAATCATTTACTAAACGTTGGAGTTGGAATGAGTGGGTAACATTACCTTTGCAATTTTCCCATTTACCACGCACTGCCATGTTGGTGCTAACTATTCTTGATTGTGCTGGGGCTGGTCAAACATCTGTTATAGGTGGTACATCCATTTCCCTGTTTGGAAAAAACGGTATGTTTCGCCAGGGTATGTATGATTTGAGAATATGGCTAGGTGTGGAAGGAGATGGTAATTATCCCTCTAAGACCATTGGAAAAGGCAAAGATTCGTCAAAATCACAAATGCAACGTTTAGGAAAATTGGCTAAAAAACATCGTAATGGCCAAATACAAAAGGTGGATTGGTTGGATCGTTTGACATTTCGTGAGATTGAACTGATTAATGAAAGGGAGAAAAGAATGTCTGATTATATGTTCTTGATGATAGAATTTCCCACCGTAGTAGTAGATGACTGTTATAATGTAAGTGGATTTCGGGAGAGAATTTGTTGAAAAAGGATCGCATTTAATTTATATTCTGTTTACTCTCATAGTATTCTATTGTATATTTTGAACCGGAGGGGGATAAAAATTATAAATTTTTGAGTAAACCAAAATTGGTTACCGTTCCAGATTCAGAAATTTTGCAGGTAATTATAAAAGGAATATTTTATTAAATGAATTTCGTTTATATTTTGTTTGAAATCGATAGAATTTTATAATTGATGCTCCTTTTCTAAACACACCTTATTTATAAACTGCTATAATTTAACATAAAATTCGACATAAATTAAAATATCATTTAAATCAGCTGATAAAAACGTCTGAAATTTCGAAAAAAATGGAATTTAAAAAAAATTGTTATGCATATTTATAAAAAAATAAAATTTAAAAAAAAATGTTTTTAACCTGTCGCCGGGTCTTTCGAATAGCAATAGTAAAACCAAACTTTTGACTGGAACCGATTATTTAAGCAATATACATATAACTTATCAGTGAAAGAAAATCGGAAAAGCAATAATTTGGGGCTGTCGGGGTTGTGGTACATCGGTGTACCATTCGGAATGCTATGTGGTACAAATAGCTACCAACCGTCCGGTAAAATTAACTTTCGCGCATAATATCATGCAAAAACCATGCTATGCACTTCACTTTGGTAGCGTTGGAACTTACAAAAAACGGTCAGGAGACTTTAAAGACTATAAGTTTCATTTCGCAACCCAGCAACATTAAATTTGAAGCTGTTAGGGATATTTAAGCTTACAGTGGTACACATACATATGTACCGTCCGGGTCGAAAGGGTTAAGAAAGCGTAGTTTTAAAATAGTTTTCTTTAAAAAAATTAAAAATTTCTAAAAAGAAAAAGAAAAAGTATTTATAAGAAAACGCCATTTCGAAAAAGGCAGAATTAGATTTTATTTGAAAAATATACCAAGTTCATAAAACATTTTTAAAGTGGATTTTCTACGAAAACTTGTTTGAGAACTTTTAAAAAATATTAATCTTGAAAAAAGCAAACATTTTTAATAAAACACCATTTCGAAAAATGCCGAGTACTTAAGTCCTTTTTTATAAAAAAAATATTCCAACTTCATAAAAGGTTTTTAAAATAAATTTTCTATGAAAATTTGTTTGATATACCTTTTATAAATCTAAAATTTTTCTTGCAAAATATTTCTTAAATTTATTTCTTATAAAGTATTTACAAACAAAAAAGAACGTTAAGGCTTAACTAATGCAAGTTCAGTACCACACAAAAAACCCAAGACATAAGACGATAAGTATTTAACCATGACTCTGACCTTCTTGATCAATCAATGAAATAAAATAAATAAAGAAATAGACAAAATAAACAATAGTTAAGTATTTCAAATACGCTACAAAAGATTTAATTAATAGCAATTGCATGTTTTTTTCGATAGTCTAAGATCAATGTCGACCAACTATTTTTCCGAATCATTAAATTTGCCTTAAAATGGCATCGATTTGTTTTTGCATGTTGTTGCATATTTTGGGTTTTAGTGCATATTTTAACATTTCTTGAATTTCCACATTATAAAAAAGTTTTTCAAAAAATTTCCAAAAAATCTTCCAAAAAAAAAAATTAAAATCAATAAATAAATTTTTTTGGAACTCTGCTTAAAATACAAGATTTCGACAAAAGATTCTTCTTATTATAGACGATGCAGAACCTGTCATGATTAAGGCTGCCAATGGCTTAAAATATTTTATACAAAAATGTTACATGTTACTTGCTTGGCACATGTGTTACACCGAGTTGCAGAGGAAATTAGAAGCCAAATCGATAATATTGATTTATTGGTTTCATACGGGAAAAAATATGTTTAAAGCCTCCATAACGAGTTTCAATTTTTGCCAGAAAGTAAAATTAACAATGTGGAAGGAAGAATTTTCCAAAAAAATAAAAAAAAAAAAATCCAAAACATTTTGCAAAAAAATATAAGACTTCAAAAAATAAAACAAATTTCAACTTTTTTTGATCATGAATCAAATATGGGATCTGAATTAGAAAATGAATATTCTCCAAACGAATTGGCTTCCTTCAAGTATGCTCCTTTAAATTAAGTTTTAACAAATATTGTACCTTTGAATAACAATAGACTATTTTTTTTTTTTTTTTTTTTTTTTTAAATAAAATTTAAAAAAAACGCTTTTTTATTGAAAATGTTAAAGTTATAAGTGCATATTTTTTATTTTTTTAATGCATATTTCGAGCTTTTAGTGCATGAAAATCTTATCCCAAGTAATAACAATAAAACGTTAAATTATTTATTTATTTCATTAAAAGATTCGAACTTACAACTTTAAAATTTTAATAATCTTCATAAATTTTTTTGAAAAATTAAAAGAAACAAAGTTTTTCTTACCTAAAATAAAAAAAAAATTATTTTAAATTTACAGCCAATTTCACCAAGTGCAGTTATAATTAACTATTCCTACAACTGTTAGTTAACAAAATGTATGATTATTGGCAGTTAAAGGCTACTTTACACTATCACACAAGTCTTACGTATTTTAAGGAAAATTATGTTTTTTTTTTTTTTTTCTTTTTTTTTAAATTTTGAAACAATTTTTAGATAACGAAGCATTTTCATCAAAATACTTAAGACCTGTGTGATAGTATAACTGAGCTTAGTGAAACTGTCCGTAAATTAGTTTCTTTTAAAATTTCGAAATTGCTTAAGATATTTTTGGGTCATTTATTTAACAAGTATTTAAAATTACTTTTTACATTTTTTGTTTGAACTATTACAAATGTTACAAGTCTCTTGAGAATTCTTTAATACTTTCCTTTCTTGTTTCTTATGTCGCATAAACGTTCACAAAAATTATGCTTGTTTTCAGTAAACATCCATAAACTTTAGCTAACTCATGTGAAATTAAATACCAACAAAGGCTTCAGAAAAAAACTTTTAGCAAAGGAAATTATAAAATTTATTAAAATAAATCGGTGTGATATATTTTATTCAACATTAAGCAATTTAAAGAAAAATGTTTCAAATATTTCGATGGACTTATTCGTAAAATAATAGTGCGAATAAAAGGTTTTCGTTCAAATAAACTCGCCAAATGTTTAAAGAAATGCCGTGTAAGGAATATACATTCCTATTAATTATTAATTAATTTATTAATTGAACATAGCGAATAAAAAATTTTCGTTTAAGTTACAATAAAAATAGAGAAATTATCTGTTTTGGCACTTGTTACAAATTATAGAAATCATCGTGATACGCAAGGAAACGCCGCGATTTTTACTTTTTTTATATTATTTCTAGAAGAAATTGAAATCGAAAAAATTTTGTTTTTTTTGCGAAATAAATAAATTATTAAAACGAAAGTTTAAAGTAGATCAATTTAGTGGTCACGCATTTTTTTGAATTTTTTCGTCAAATATTTGTTAAAAAGTAAATAAAAAAAAAAACTTCAAAATATACATTAAAAAAATAAAAAATATGCACTAAAAACTTGAACATTTTCAATAAAAAAGCGATTTTTATTTTATTTAAAACAAAAAAATAAAAAATTCAGCCAATTGTTATTCAAAGATACAATATTTTTTTAAAACTTAATTTAAATTACTAATTTAAACGTTTGTTTGCATAAATAAATCAATGCTTTTTTATACATATTATCAACAGTAAACCTGCTCGGACGCAAAAAATTTTGCTCATAGAAAATAATCTCTCAACGTCAACCGAAATTATAGGAGCATACTTGAAGGATGCCAATTCATTTAGAGAATATATATTTTCTAACTCAGATCCCACATTTAATTCCAGATCTAAAACGGTTGAAATTTGTTTTATTTTTTGAAAACCTATATTTTTTACAAAACGTTTTGGATTTTTTTTTTTAATTTGTTGGGCTATTCTTCCTTCCAGATAGTTAATTTTACTTTCCGCAATATCAATTAATTTGTGCTGTCTATTAAGTGAACTTCATCCCTCCAATTTAGTTATTCACCCTTATTGTGTTTGGCGTATTTAAAATAAGCCTACGACTTTTTGGTAATAGATTAAAGAGAACGTGAACTTATTTTCTTTAATCTATTACCAAACAGTCGTAGGCGTATTTTAAATACGCCAAACACAATAAGGGTGATTGTTTCACCAACATACCGAATTTGGAAAATACAAGTGCTAATTGATCTTTTAATTTTTTAATTGTTGCCGATGCTTAGTAGCAACATGTTCTTAAATTGCTCAAAATTTTTTGAACAGTATTCTGGCTCCGGTGGCAACGGTATCATTAAAAACTGCAACTCGTGAAGAAGCCTTTAAAAATATTTTTTCCCGTATGAAACCAATAAATCAATATTATCGAATAAGATTCTAATTTCAACTGCAACCCAACGATTTTTTTTCTCCGATAAAGCGGGGAGGTTCCCCCAATAGCGACAGGTACCGCGACCAGTTTAGGTCTATTGTATCCACTCCCCTTTAGTTGGCCAAAAGACCCTCTGCCTTCCAGAGGAACCCAACCAGGTCTTTTGCCGATATTGCACCGATTTCGGACGCACCCATTGTGCTATGCCCCAAATGCAACCCAAAGATACATATCATTAAAAATTGCAACTCGTGAAGAAGCCTTTAAAAATATTTTTTCCCGTATGAAACCAATAAATCAATATTATCGAATAAGATTCTAATTTCCGCTGGAACTCGGTGTAACTCATGTGCCAAGCAAGTAACATGTAACAGTTTTGGATAAAATATTTTAAGCCCATTGACAGCCTTAGCCATGTAAGAGGCTGCATTGGTTGAAAATAGAAGCCCTTTTGTGAAAATCTTGAAAATCTTATATTTTAGGCAGACCCAAAAAAAATTATTTATTGATTTAAAAATTTTTTTTGGAATATTTTTTTTTTTGTTTACATAAATTTTTTGAAGATCTTTGTTTTTAGTATGTAAATTTTGAAGAACTTTAAATTTAAATTTTTAGAACCGCTAAATCAGACAGATATCACTTTTAAAGCCCATAATTTTCGTTTATACAACAAAGAATCACTAAAGTGTAAATTAAATTATTTTCTTATCGGTTTTACTATTACTAATTCTGTCGTTTCATTAGTATTGTGGTTATTTTGTTGAACTATTTATGGTTTTTAATCCAAATTTTTTAATATTTTTTATTTTCAAATAATTTTTGTGAAGAATGGAATTTTACAACATGAAAATTAATAAAAATTGTTATTCTGAGAAGATCAAGTGGTTGCGATCGAAACATATCATGGTAACCTGCCGGCCAGTGTTCGAAGATTATCAATAACAATTTTAATTAATTTTCATGTTGTAAAATTCCTTTCTCCTAAAAATTATTAAATGAATATTAAATTTGATGAACTTATGCCTAATTAAAAAAATTAAAAAATTTGGATTAAAAATTTTAAAAAATCGTAAAAAAAATTTTTGTTAAATTTTTTAGTTAAAAAAAATCAAAACAAATAAAATTTCAGGAAATGTTTAATCGCAAAAAATTTTCTTTACAAAAAATCAAAAACATTTTCAAAGTATTAAAATTCGCTTTAAACTAAAAATATAACTCTTAACTTTATTGTCGGCTCATTATTGGGTTGACCTACCGACGATTAAAAGAAATGAATTTGACATAGGTTATATATATATAAAATACCCGCCTTTCTGAATTCAGTTTTACGAAATTTATTTTAGTTTCTGAGATATTAAACATTTATTTGGCTTCATATCAACTATTTTAAGAATTGTTTTGCTTACACGCCACTGTTTGGCGAATGCTGCAAGTTTCCCATACAAAAACGTACAAAATAAATTTCACTCCTGCTTTGCTTCATTGCCGTAAGAAAAAAGTACTAAATGCAAAATAAAATGCGAACAACTCAATTCAAAGTAGTAAGTATGTATACGTATGCCGCACAAAAAGCTACTTCTCAGAAATAAATTTAAAAAAGCGGCGTATGCGGCACACAACAATAATTTTCACTTTCAATAAAATACTATTAACTTCTAAGTTCGTTAATAAACGTTCACCAAAATATACATTTTTCTTCAAAACATATGCCAGAAGCAGTGGGGAAAAAAAACATCGGGTATATTTCCAGAAAACTTTATGAAAACCTTCATTGTCGTTTTTTCCACTACGACGTTTTGGCATATGCGCCAAACCAATAATGGGCGGACGATATGTATGTATGTATTATAACCATGATCAAATGTGAATATGAAAAGTGAATTCGCCATGCTTGTAGCTATTAGCGGCTTTTTTTTAAGGCTCAATAAAAATAACTTAAACTTAAGTTCGTTTTCTTTTCATAATGAAACCTTTTTTCGAATTTTTATCTTTTTAAACATTTTTTAATTCTCTTGTTAGGAAAACTTGGTAGAACGAAAACATCATCGTTTGGCCCGTTCAGAAAGATCAAGGATCTCAGATCGTGATGCAAAACCTACAGCAAAGTTTGTGCTTTTGTTTTATTCGAAAATGTATCCTAACAGCAATTGTTTTTTTTAGCATACGGGATCAATTACATACCATCGTTTATCGATATCCACCCACTTGTGTGTTGAGCAGTGAGGAACAAGATTTATTGTGGAAATTCCGCTTCTATTTAAGCTCGCACAAAAAGGCCCTTACAAAATTTTTGAAATGTATCAATTGGGAAACACATGCTGAAGTTCAGCAGGCTTTAATTTTACTTAGCAAATGGGCACCCATGGATGTAGAGGATGCTTTGGAGCTTTTAAGTCCAGCATTTAAACATCCTCAAGTACGCAAATATGCAATAAGTCGATTGGCTCAAGCGCCAGATGAAGATTTGTTGCTGTATCTGCTGCAGTTGGTGCAGGCATTAAAATATGAAAATTTCTCTGATATAACGGAATCGCACAAACGATTTTTCCCTGATCGTGATGTAGTACGCTCGCTAGATGACAATTCTACATTATTCGATCAGAGTTCTTTGTGTTCTGAGTTAAGTGTGGGTGCTCAAGGTGGTGTGGTGAGCGGCAGCACTTCCTCATTACTAACAGCTACTCAACGCAGCAATATACAAAGGGCAAATGTACAAGTCGAGAGATCTTCTACTATGCCTATGGCCATATCGGTAAATTCCTCTTTGGCCGATGAAAATGAAACTTCTATTGGTTCTTTAACTTCTGATGTATCGAATACTTTAATGAGTGACACCAATACTAATGTGCAATATTCAACTATGGCCAATTCGTCCACTAATCTAGCAACTTTTCTGATACAAAGAGCCTGTAAGAATCCCACTTTAGCCAATTATTTATATTGGTACTTATCGATTGAAGTAGAAGATCAGGAGTCCACACGAAAACAAGACGAAAAGGTACACGAAATGTATGATATGGTTTTGAAAATGTTTATGAAGGTGCTGGAGAATGGTAATTTCCATTTACGCGGTATTTACTATAATTTAAAAAAGCAACAACGTTTTATTGATGAATTGGTAAGATTGGTGAAAATCGTGGCCAAGGAAACGGGTAATCGTAATAAGAAAACGGAAAAATTTCAAAAGCTTTTAAATGAAACGGATACTTTTAAAATAAATTTTACCAACATTGATCCCATACCATTTCCATTGGACCCGGATATTTATATAACGAAAATTGTACCCTCAAAAACTTCGCTGTTCAAAAGTGCTCTAATGCCGGCTAAGTAAGTTGTAAAAATATGATAATCTCTTCTTAAGACTTTATTTAAATCTGTTTTCTTTTCTTTCAGATTAACATTCGTTACCTCCATAGCCAACCACGAATACGTAGCAATCTTTAAACATGGCGATGATCTACGACAAGACCAATTGATTCTCCAAATGATTACTCTAATGGATAAACTATTACGACGTGAAAATTTAGATCTCAAATTGACCCCCTACAAAGTGCTGGCCACAAGTTCAAAACATGGTCTACTACAATACATAGATTCCTACACAGTGGCCGATGTGCTTGCACGTGAAGGAAGTATACACAATTTCTTTCGCAAACACAATCCCTGTGAATCGGGCCCTTATGGAATTATACCAGAAACCATGGACACTTATATAAAAAGTTGTGCTGGTTATTGTGTAATAACTTATCTATTAGGTATATTATCAAAAAAAATTTAAAAAACTAAAAATTAAAAATCAAAACCTTTTTTCTCCAGGTGTTGGTGATCGTCATTTAGACAATCTTTTGCTTACCACCAATGGCAAACTTTTCCACATTGACTTCGGTTATATATTGGGCCGTGATCCCAAACCTATGCCGCCTCCGATGAAACTAAGTAAAGAAATGGTCGAAGCTATGGGTGGGGTTAGTTCCGAGCACCATCATGAATTCCGCAAACAATGTTATACAGCCTATTTGCACTTGAGGCGCCATGCCAATGTTGTTTTGAATTTATTCTCTCTTATGGTAGATGCCTCGGTACCCGATATTGCTTTGGAACCCGATAAGGCCGTTAAGAAGGTGGAAGAAAATCTACAGTTAGGTTTGACGGATGAAGAAGCCGTACAGCATTTGCAGGGTCTTTTAGATATATCGATAACAGCTGTAATGCCGGCTTTGGTCGAACAAATACATAAATTGGCTCAGTATTGGCGCAAGTAATATGTTAGTGTTATTTTTATATTATATATACTCCGATAAATTGTGAATTCAATATAAGTTCTTAATAAATAGTTCATTTATAAATAAACGGAATGATTTTTGCTAGGTATTAAAATCATATTTTTAATTTTTTGCAATATCGCGATCTTAGGACAACAAGGTTATATTTGCACCTAAACGACATGTAAGGTAGAAACCTGTTGTCATAAGGTCGCGATATATCGTCAACTTAAATGTAAACGGACACAAAGAGTATTAATTGATTAATGTTTACGCGAATAGTTAGACGCAAAGCTCGAATATTCCAAAGACAATCGACTCCAATCGTATCGAAAAAAAAACGTCTTATTGAGCTACTTAACATGTTTCTGCATTCCGAAAGTATTGAACAACTAGTAAAAGTTCTGATAAGCCTACTGGAACTGGGGTTTGGAGCGTTTGTGAAAAAAATATAAGAGAATCCGAGGAGGATGAGCATTTTTTCATTCTGCTAAAGAATAAGTCGAGAGATACCTTAGATCTCCTAATTTTTCTAGAGACGCAGATCCGTTTTTTTACTGGCGCAATGACATATGGGCATTTCCTGGGGTCACGAACATACGTTCGTACGCTTTTAATGTACAAATAGTATAGAAAACAAAACTTTTGCTAGCATTTTTTTTTGCGATTCGATAGCATTTTGGTAGCTCTATGTTAAGTGCAAAAAGAGGATTTCATCTAGTTTAAGTTTTCATAATGATAGTTATAAACATGTGCCCACGAACGTACGCAGAATAGAAACCAACTTTGGCTGATAGTAGTATGTAAAAATCTGCAAAATGGAACGGAGTATTCGAAAGTGATTAATTTACTTTAAATGTGTATTAATGTAGGTCTCCATCCAGTATTTACAAAATAGAATATCTCTTTTGGTTTTTGTTTGATTGGCTAGTGTACCGATCGCGAACGTATGGGTCGCGAACGTACGATTTTTCCATATGTTTTTTTATTATTATCACCATGCATTTTCCCATAAATATCTTCAAATTTCCTTAACAAAGAACTTAATACTCAATTTATAATTGATTGTAATGAAGAGATTATGAAGAGATTATGAAGAAAGAGTGCATGTAAAATAGTTTTAAAAAAATGTCGTTAGAAGTAGCTTAAAAAGAAAATATAAAATTTTCCAGTTTCTAGCCCAATTTCCTCAAGTAAAAGACGATGATTATCAACATTATATTTTTCCATCCTGGTTGACTATTCTGAGGAAATGCCCATATATGCAAATTTAAAGAATATGACGCAGAAAAACTTAAGTTATCAAATGAGTTGGGTCGCATCTGAGAGACAAGTTTCCACTGCAGGTCTGGTTCAAATGGATTTACGATATCATATATCGGTAACCAAAAAGATTTTTTTTTTTATATTTCTTGCTTAATCCTAATTATTATTGCATTCAAGTTTCAAAAAAGCCTGCTAGGCTAAGTGTCGGTTCTTTTTAGACTCTGGATAATGTCATTACGTATATACCATGGGGCGCAGAAGATTTGTCGTAATATCCTAGACTGTCTTCTTTGTATCTTCTGGATGTTTGATGCGCATGCAGTACCCCATAATTTGATGACATATGTCCATGTCGGTTTTATGATAGAAAAGAGAACTTTGTTGTCTAAGGATAAATTTGATTTTCGACCGAGGAGCCAATGTAGTTGAGCTGATTTAAGTTGCATAGCCGTTATTTTCGCTTCAATATGACTAGACCATGTAAAGCGTCTATCTATATAAATTCCCAGATACTTTACATGATTTTCTACCGGAACAGCCCAGCGTTTGTCTTCGGAGCGTGAAAGTTAAGTAAGCACATTAAGTCGGGTTAACCGTTATTTTCCATTTTTCGAGCCAGGCCTCTAGTTCATTGATGTGGGACTGTAGATGCTGCAATGCAACTTTTGGGTCCTGAATAACACAAATAAACGCTGTGTCGTCTGCAAACTGTAATATGTAACTTTTAACAGTAAAAAAAGCTGAGATGGTTTTAGAAGAATTCAATTTCCTTTTATTATTTATAAAACTTATTTACTTAATTTAAAAAAGTCATTTATGAATTATGTATTAATTTTTTATTAAAGAATATTGCAATCTTTATGGAATAAATGTTTTTTTTTTATGCAAAAAGAGCGAAGCCCCTAAATTATTAAGCTTCAGTTTAAGACTTTAAAAGGACGTATTTAAGTCAATTTCATGATTTAAAAAAAAAAAAAATATTTAAAACTCAATAACTTTAAGCAGTTATTTGTAAGATAATAAGAGATCTTTTAAAAATAAATATGATATCAAAAAATATGTAAAATAAAAAAAGCAATGAAATAAAAAAACCTTAATAAAATGCGACTGTTTAATAAATTTTAATAACAAAATAAGTTATTACAACCATAAAGTTGTGATAAAAAACTGCTTAATAAAAAATATTATTAACTTTTAAAACTATTAAAATATTTAAGAACAATTAACTAATTACCAACTACATTTCCATATAAATTAAGAATTTAGTTTTTGAAAAATAATTGGAGAAACAAACAAATATTTTCTCCTTTTAAAATGCTCTTTTAGCTGTCGAATGTAATTTGACGTCTTGCCTTTGCGCTATTGGCGGTAAAATCTGTAACCAATTGTGTATGGGCTTTAACTGCTGAACCGTTATTTGCTCCAGCATAAGGACTCATATTGCGTTGATCCTTACCAGTGAAATTCTTTTGAGCCGATCTTCTAGTTTCGCAATCAACATTTTCCCGCAATACCACACCGCACAGGTTGCTTTTCGAGGAGCTGTTTTGCAGTGAGGAATTTGCTTGTATAGTTTTTGTGGCACTGCGAGGATTTGAAATCTGAGATGAATCGGCTGTTATAATATCCTGAGATAATTGACCGAAAAAAGTGGTCTGAGACATGGTCAAGCCATTTGTAGAACCACAGAAACCCGATGATGTTTGACTGATCAAACCAAAAGAGTCAAAGGAATTGTCGGCAGTGAAAATGGTGGACGAGGAGTTTTTGTGATTTTGTGATTGGCTAAGTAAAGATTGTGTTGATTGTTGCTTGAGTTGTTGATACTCTTCTGGTCCTATGTAGCCAGAAAGCCGTGTGGTTGATTGTCGTTTAGTATCTTCTATTTGTGTTTTAGCTTGAAGATAAATATCATCGGCTGTGGAACCAGCAGTCACAGGAAAAACATATTTTTTTGCAAGTCTATACTTGTAAAAAATAATTCATATAAAAAATAAGATTTTAAGTCATCATTTTGATATTTACCTTAACATAGTTTCACTATTACTAGTGCTGCTCTTTTGAAAAAATTCCTGGAATATTCTTCGTACCACCCGGGCCAAAATTGAGGCATATTGTTTGAAACTTTCATGTTTAGCGGTTATCTTTCTTTCCTGCAAGGCTTGGGATACAGCCCAAAGTAGTTTCTTTTTCTGATTTTCTGATAAACTAGCCGAAGGTGCAAAATTATCGGAATAGGCTTTTTGCAAATTTGAACCCAATATGGAGGACACTGAACTGGTACGTGGCAAATGCTGTTGACCACTAGTGGTGCTACTGAACGAACACAGAGAAGTGTTAGAAGTTGAGGCACATGGCAGTTGTTTTTTCTGTTTGGTTGAGGAACCAGCCCCCATGCAAAAACTTTGACTTTTTATTTTAAGCGCCCTGGGCGTGAGACCAGTCGCACCGTCAGACTTAAAAAGTTTATTACTTTGTGCTGTCAACTCAGAAGTGTCAACGTCATCGATATCCTCACAATGATTACGTTTGCGTTTAAGTAACATGTCCCATTGAGTGTTTGCACTGGTTGAAAAATATGAAGTTGTTGAAACAGATTTAGGTTTATTTTGTAGTTGTTGCTTTTCGGGTGAAAAAAGTAAAGCTCTTTTAGATTTTTCCACTCGATTGGCTAATTCGGGTTTCATAGCAGGTGGTTTTGGTAAGTTGGCTCTTTGTTGTATATGTTTGGCAGGAC
This sequence comes from Pollenia griseotomentosa, assembly GCA_963931875.1. Lineage (NCBI taxonomy): Eukaryota > Metazoa > Arthropoda > Insecta > Diptera > Polleniidae > Pollenia > Pollenia griseotomentosa. Next base: position 27,624,523 of record OZ007564.1, read on the forward strand.
TCTGGAACAAGGCCCGCTTTGAAGATTCACGCGACGGGCCGGATTTAACAATTTCATTGTTGAAAACACGTTTACGGGCTGATGAGCTGGGAGTTTTTCGATCTTAATTACATTTAATAAAACGTTATTAAAATTTGTTCTAATAATCTCTCTATTAACTTACTTTTCTTTTTACTGCCCGGTGTCATACGTTTGGGTGTAGCCTTACGGCGATGTTTAACTTTTCTATAAGAGAAAATAGAAAATCAGAAAAACTTTTAATTTTGCATAAACTTAAAAGCAAACTAACTTTTTATCCAACAAAATCTGTGGTCCCACAAGAGTATTAGTTTTCTGGGTAGCCAAATTTGCAGAAGAGAAAATAGCACGTCTTTTAGCCAAGTGACTTAAACGATTGCCAGGCGACTGAGATAAAAGTCTAGTAATTAATAATAAATACAAATTTAAATTTATGTTTTTTAATATTGGCTTTAAAATTAAGACCCTACTTAAGACGTGTTGAACGTTTCTTAGCCGAAGATGGTGAATTTGTATACGATGAAGCAGTTTCAGCCCCAATAAAACGTTCCATAACCGTTAAACTAAGGTATTCGTTGCTTTCCGAGGCCTTGTTTAAGTTGTAGCTAAAATAAAATAAAACAAAAATTGAAAAATTCTCTTGTAAAATAAACGATTTTAATATATTGGCTAATAAACTCACCACAAGCCATGTTGTCGCACACTTAAAATATCGCGCCAGGGCATAGTCTTTGTCTCTTCCAAACTATGAGTTGGCTTAAATAAACTGGGCGGTCTTGACGAGCTAGAGCTAGATGCAGACTCACTTTGTTTTGATGATTCATTTTTTATGTCAACAATGAAATTGAAAATATCATCCTTTCTCGACAGCACAGCACTTACCATATCCAATTGGGGTATGGTCACCGACGGTGGTGGCAAAACACCAGCCAAACATTTCCGTATTCGTCTTAACATTTCACGTTCTCGCCGGCAATTGTCTTTGAAAAGTGTATACGAATCTGTTGAGTTGCCACTGGCACCCTGAGTCAAACTACAGTCCATAGTGTGATCGTCGTTAGCAAAACTGGACTCAGTAGGGCAGTTGAAAGAATTATCAGCCAAATTACATGAATTAAAAGCAGGTTGGGATTCATTTAATACTGTTATATGTTCCGGGATTGTTTTAAGATTTTGTATATGTTCATCTTCCTCTTCTTCTGCCTCTTTGTCGCCATGAACTTTTTCGTGATATTCTGCTTCTTCGTCGTCTTCATCACCAAATAAATCAGGAGATTTTTCATTACTGTATTTCTTTAATATAAACGATTCGGATAATTGTTGTGAACTATTAAATGAAGTTTCCCCTAATCTGGATAAACGCCTTTGTTGTACTGGTTGGTTTTGACAGTTTTCTGTGGCATTTTTAATGGTATTTAAACTTTTTATTTTACCATTGAACGATAATTCCGAGGAAGGATTTTTGTCACTATTATTTGAATTATGACTTTCTGTACTTGCTCTACGATGTTGTGAGCCAGAATCTTTGGACATTTGTATATCTACAGCATTGCAGCTATTTTCTTCTATAATAGTATCATAGAATTTGGAAAATAGCATTTTACCAGGAGAAGGCTTTTGTACAGTTTGTTGAGGTGTAGTGGTATTATCCAAAAGTAAAGTATTCTCTATCTGAAGTTCCTGTTGTTGTGCTTGATTAGAATAAAACAGATGATGCAATTTACCAAATGGACTTGAGCCAAAACCTTCAAATGGTGAGTCTTGACTAGAATTAATGGATACGCCGAACATTAATTCCTGTTGCCGGAGTTTTACTGACTCCTCTTCTGCCATATTTTCCACATTGTTGTTTAGCTTATTTAAGGCATGCAAAGTCTTTGTTTTTGTGGAAGCCATTATGTCTGTTAGCGAAAATGAAGTAGTTACAGTTACTTCATTATCAAATGACGGTACGCTAACAACGTATAATGGTTCAAAATCAGGATGTTCTCCGAATATGAACTGCAAAATAAAAATTACAAAAATATTTTCCAAAATTCGAAAATTCTTAAATGAAAGAAATTTTTTCTTGAAAACGAATGTAGATATGTATAATTATGATGCACATGAAAAAAATTAAACTTTCTTTCTTTAAAAATCAAAATATATCACGATGCACAGTGCGGCCGATTGCCAAACAGCTGGCCAAAACTGGAAAAATAAAAGTGTCTAGATAAGATTTTTTTAGCATGCAGTTGGCTAGAGGGATCCTATGATATAATAATATATAATATTATATCCTATATACCCCAAAATCTTTCATTATTTCCAGTTGGAGTTTGGCCTTTTTGCAAGTGCGATATTGTGTAGTTATTCGGCAAAACCTTTAAACGTGTGATAGCGCGTGCAGCAAAGAAAATCTAATAAAACCAAATGGAATGTACATTTGAAGGTTAGTAAAATACGTAAACAATTTTGTAAATGTCAGTTCTTTGACAGAATATTTTTAGCAGCACAATCATAAGGGTACTTTTTTCGCTTTTTTCCAATAAATTTTGAGTTTTCAAATCAAATGACAGTAAAACGCTGTCAAATGCTGTCTTCTAACCTTTTGGAGGTTACTTGGAAAAGTATTAACTATCGAATAAGCCCCTTGAGTTGTTATGGGTTTTTTTTCTAAGGATGCTTTGTCAAAACCTCCCAGTAAAAAATTGTATCTTATTGAAATTTCCGTACTTCAAAAAATTCAGAAACATTTTGCATGCGTTAAACAACAATTATCAATAATAATGTTGCCCAAAAGTTATTAATAAATTGTTTAAACAAAAAATTATTCAACAATTTTTGCGATAAGCTATTATCTTTCTTAAACAAATCGAATTCGTTAATTTTTTAAAAAAAACCCATACGAATTTTTTCAGAATTTTCTCTCAACTATTAAAATAATCTTTCTTATTTTTAGGTTGCAGTATGTCCACTACTGGTGATTTACCAAGGTTACAATTATTCCAAGCGACCCCAAAAACCCCCAAGATTCTAGTTTGGAGTGAATTACTTAAATTTTCGAATTTTGGCCAGCTTTTTGGCAATCGGCCGCACTGTGGGATGTGATAAAAATCGATAGATTTCAAAACGATAGTTTTTAAAAGGTGCGATTTTAAAATCCATTTCTGAAATATAGTCTTAATTTTTTATTCAGAATACAGTTCGAATAACATATCTAATAAAAAATTTAAAATAATATAGACAGGAAATAAGAAGAAAATGTTTCGTTTTCTAAAACGATTTCCATCACTTACCTGAAAGAAAGAAGAACAACTAAAACTTTTCCGATTGTTATTCAGAAAGTTTCAATTATAATTCAGAAACCGTCAATTGTAATTCAGATTAGATAATTGTAATTTGGAAAGCGTCAATTGTAATTCAGATTATTCAATTGTAATTGTAAAAGCCGCGAATAACTTTGTAAAAGCCACTTTTTGCAAAAACTGTTTTTTTGAAGATTACCGTTAACATTACTTTTTTACACTTTTTAAACATTAAAATAGCATTTTACCAGGAAAGAACGTTGTAAGTTACTTACAAAATGATACAAACGTAATGGTTTTGCAACGTGTAATAACGTTTTAAAAGCCGCTTGCGTTGTGAAAAAACGTTTTAACTGATATCGCTATTGTGGATATGAAACGCTTTTCCACTTAAAAAAAATTATAAACTATAAATTTGCTTGTTATTTAAAATTAAAATTGCTTGATATTTTGCATACAAGTTTTTACTATCAGTATTTTTTTCTTGTCAAGATAATGAGGCGGTAGTGGAATGCACACTTCCGGTCCATTATAAGTACATATAGCACGGCGTGTCAGCCCGGGTTCGCCCCTTGCAAGGTGGGGGCTTCACCAGTGGCTGGGGCGCGAAATATGCACTTTTAAGGACAACGTGGTTGGTAGCAGTGCCGAGGTCCTGGGTGGCTAGTTAGTGCGTAAAGAAACTAGCCGATAACAGCTCCCCTCAGCGTCAGTGCAAAGCGCTGTTGTACGTTAGTTGCCTAGTCCACGCACGCCGTCACTGCGTGGTTCGGTCCGTCTTTTACGAGCAAACTCGTGGGAACAAAATGAATACCTCCTTTTTAAAACAAAAAACAAAAACGAACACTAGAACAACAACAAATAGCAGACACAACGGACGGGATTGACCAGGGTCAGTCGGACGTTACGGTCTGTGAGGTGGGGAGTACCCTCTCGACTGTTCATGAGAACATAATTGAACAGGAGAGACAGGTACTGACCGGCCTTTACGTGGATAGTCTTCTGGGACTATCGAGTGACTCCTGTGGTAAAATCGGGCTACTCAAGGGTTAGAGGGACTGACTCTGCTCTCTGACACGGAGCTCGATATTGATATATCAGCTCACAGTCAGACTACAGAGCCTGCCAATCTCATCTGTGAGGACAGGGGACATCAGAGGGGACACTCGGGAGAAGATTGTCCACAACTTGTTCGTCAGGACGCCGTGGAGGATGGGCCAAGCGCCCCTCCACGAGACATTAAGAACTCCAGCCGAACGAAGGAGGAGAAGGCGCAGAACGGAACAAGGAGTTCCCTGGCATATCTGAATAAGATGGCGAAGAGAGATCCTTCAACGTTCTCCGCGAGGGATAGGCCCCTTCTGAGAAGGCACCGACAAAGCGTCGACAAATTCGAAAGAATTTACGGCCCTGTCAGTACCGTGCTTGGTTGGCCCTATCCTTGGAGAAAGCAGGTGGATAAAGTCACCGACCCGGACACTACACAAAAGATTACAGGGCCGTTGGCGTCGTCAACCTGCCGTGGAGAGACGGAGAAAGGGGTTGCCCCGATGACCAAAGCGCTCATGTCTTCGGAACGAGCTGCGGAGGATAAGGGGGCGATACCCAAGAAGGTAAGCAAAGTGGCTAAGGCAGCGGACACGGGGAAGAAGGCTGGTAATTCTCCGTCCGATTCCACTAGTGGCTCTCGTAAGGAGGCCAATAGGGGAAAAGGTGCGGGCAGGAACAAGCCTTCTAAACTAGTGGTGCCGAAGTCATCGAGCTCAGTGAAGAGGGTTGGTACATCTCCGTCTGAAGCTCCTAATGGCTCTTATAAGGAGACCATTCAGAGGATCAGATCTGGGGATGATCAGCCTGCTTCATCGAACAAAAGATTGAAGAAGTCGACGAGCCTGGAAGGTCATCTGCAAGTGGCTGTCATCGATCAGAGTGATCCGGATGGGAGGATCAGTGCCGAGCTATGGCAGTTAGTGGAGGCTAGGCTTATCGACAAGCTGGCAGCATTCAAGGGCAAAGAGGAGGACGTATCCTTCAATGGTGCGGACATTAGCCCGGGGGCAAGGTTTGAAGTCATACAAGCCTCCGATTTGCCAATTAGGTCCATAGTGACAGTATGGATTCCACCACCCGTACGCCGGTGGAAACTATACTGGCAGTATTGGGCAACCAGAACAACAGGCTTCTTACCGACCAATGGAGCCTGGTGACCTCACTGGTGTGTAAGGAGAATTCCGGCAGGGACTTCCGCTTCGCGGTGGATCGGAAGTCCATGGACTTCTTGGAGGAAGTGGGGAGTGTAGTTAAGTTTGGTTTAGGTAACGTCAGGTTCCGGTATCCGAAACATGACAGGAGCAAAGAGACTGTTAGTGGTGCAAATAAACCTGCACCATTGTGAAGCAGCCTCAGCCGAACTAGCAACCTTCCTCACCAGCACCCGGACGGACGTAGCCCTAATCCAAGAACCTTGGATTAATAAAAATAAGGTTTGCGGTTTAGGGGTTGCGGGATACACTCTGTTTGTCCCGTCCACAGAGGACAAGGTAAGAACGTGTATACTAGCGAGGAATGAATTGAATTTTCTCATCTCTAATTCCTTCAGGTGCGGTGACTTGACCGTAGTAAATGGAGAAGCCAAAGGTAAGCGCACTATTACACTGGCTTCGGTGTATATGCCGTACGAGGCGTTGGACCCACCTGGCACGGAGGTGCGGGAACTGACGGCATATGCAAGGAGGAAGGATGCAATCCTTGTATTGGGCTGCGATGCCAATGCTCATCATAGCCAATGGGGGAGTGCAGACATAAACAAAAGGGGTGAGTTAATGTTTGATTTTATAACTACTAACAATCTTATTATCTGTAATATGGGTACCACGCCGACGTTCAGAAATAAAGAAAGGCAGGCAGTGATAGATCTGACATTGGTGAACCGTGGCGAGCAACTTGTTGTTGATTGGAGGGTGGCAACGGACTGTACATTTTCAGACCATAGTCGTATTACCTTCACATTGAATTTTTACCCACCTGGGGTAGTCCTGCCCGGTTACATTTCCGGGAAGGCGTAAACAGCCCAAATGGTGGACCAGGGAACTTCACGTTCAAAGGTCTACGGTTAGGAGACTGTTTAATAGGGCCAAGCTTACCAGAGCACCAGGGTGCAGTTCAACAGGTATAAGGCGGATCTGAAAAGGGCAAAGCGACTATCATGGAGGCAATTTTGTGCATCCATTGATAATGTCAACGAGTTGTCAAGATTCCGACGGAATTTATCCAAGGACCCTAAGGTCCTTGGTTACATCCAAAGGAATGACGGCTCATGGACTGAGTCTGGTTCTGAGACCCTAACCTTACTTATGGAGACGCACTTTCCCGGGTGCAGGGAAACCGGGGGTATGGACGACAGTCAATGGGACGTGATGTCCATGACATCGGATTATACTTCCGCTTGCGTCGAGGAAATGGTCACAAGGGAGAAGCTGGCGTGGGCGGTCAATACTTTCGACCCATAAAATCACCGGGTCCGGATGGCATTTTTCCGACCATGCTCTGCAACATTCCGGACGATGCATCATTTCTGCTGGCGAATGTATTCAAGAAGTGCCTCAGTAGGAGGTATCTGCCTAGGGGGTGGAGAGAGGTTAGGGTGATTTTTATACCCAAGGCTGGTAAAGCAAGCCACTCGTAACCGGGGGATTTTAGACCTATTAGTTTGTCTTCATTTTTGTTGAAGACTCTTGAGAGGCTAATAGATCTCTATCTCAGGAGTAATATTGAGACTCGACTTATACGCGACGCTCAACATGCTTACCTGAAGGGTAAATCTGTGGAGAGCGCGTTACATGAGGTGGTGGGCTGTATTGAGCACGGTCTGAGGCATAAGGAATATACTCTCGCCGCGTTTCTGGATATAGAAAGAGCCTTTAATAACATTAGGATTGAGGCGATTAGAGATTCGTTGTTAGGGTTGGGAGTTGAGGACTTTCTGGTAGAGTGGATAGTCTGCATGCTTGGCAGTAGGATTATAAACTCGAGCCTGGGGATCATGTGATAAGGAGGAGGGTTACCAGGGGGACACCACAAGGGGGGGTTCTATCACATCTACTGTGGTTGCTTGCGGTCAACGGGATTCTTAGGTCATTTGATTCCATGGACAGGAAAGTTGTTGCCTACGCGGACGTCATAGTTCTGCTGGTCAGGGGAAAATTTCTGTCCACGATCAGGGAAATTATGCAGGTGATGCTAGGCGAACTCTCGGCATGGGCAAAGGATAGGGGACTGGGTGTCAACCCTGTGAAGACTGAACTGGTGCTATTTACCAGAAGGTATAGGATAGAGGGATTTAGGGGGCGTCGAGTTACCTCTATCGGACGGAGCAAAGTATTTGGGTAACTTTCTGGACTGCAAACTGTCTTGGAAGAGTAATACTCAGGAGAGGATGAGAAGGGGACTCAATGCATACAACACATGCAGGAACTCCATTGGTAAGAACTGGGGTCTGAGGCAGGATATGGTAAACTGGATTTACACATCGGTTGTTAGGCCTATACTTACCTATGGATGCACTGTTTGGTGGGGTGCGTTGGGAGTGGATAGCTATAGAAAAATGCTCAGCAAGGTTCAAAGAAGTGCATCTCTTGGCAGCACAGGCGCAAGGAGAAGCAATCCACAGGCAGCGCTGGACATCCTACTATATCTGTCCCCTATTGAGCATTATGTGAGGAGTGTGGCTGCTAGGAACCTACTTAGACTTTACGAGTCTTCCTTAGTTAGACCTAGGCGGGATGATCACACGAGAATTTTGTACGAGGTGGGTCTGCTTGATCAAAGTACTGTTCTCGAGAGAATTTCGGATCATAGAATCATGACCCTGGACTTCGGTGTAGCACCACCAGTGGAGTTCCCGGATAGGGAAATCTGGCGTGGATCCAATGGACTGTTTGAGGGGTGGGCAGTATTTACGGATGGATCCAAGATGGAAACCGGCACTGGTGCCGGTGTATATATCGCGGACACCAAGGTGAAGAGGTCATTCAGACTCCCTGATGAGTGCAGTGTCTTCCAGGCTGAGATCCTAGCGATCTGGAGGGCGACGGAGGTGATACTGCATCACATCGTGGGTGGTTCTGCGGTGACAATTTACGTCGATAGTCAGGCGGCGCTTAGGGCATTGACAAATTATACGGTGCGATCGTGCCTGGTCGCTCGGTGTAGGAATGCTCTAAGGGAACTCATGGGGGCATTCGATGTAAGGCTGTGTTGGGTACCTGGACACTGCATGGTTGATGGAAATGAGGTGGCGGACGAACTCGCGAGAGGGGGTTCGAATCTGGACTTAGTGGTAAGGGACAGGGGGTAAAGCCTCCCCTATGTTACTACTATGGTGCGATACGAGAAAAATTCCGCGATGACGTTAACCGATCCTGGGGGGACAGAGTGGATTGCAGGGTGTCTAGGGCATTATGGCCCAGATTGGACGCGGGGGCAACCAGGGTTCTACTGGGATTGGATAGGGGTGGTCTTAGAGCAATTATAGGGTTCTTGACGGGTCATTGTCCCGTTAGGGCTTTTACGAGCAGATGGGACAATACCATACCGGACTTCTGCAGATTATGCGATGATTCAGAGGAGCTGGAGACGATCGAGCATGTACTGTGCCATTGTCCTAGGATGCAGGGTCTCAGACAGAAGAGGCTAGGAGACAGGTTTCACGACGAACTTGGGTGCATCGCTGGATGTAATCCGGCTGATCTGCTCGGGTTTGTCAGGGAAATAGTGCGGTTGTTTCTGTTGAGGGGACTGTAGAGAGGGAAATTGTTCTTCATATTGCCTACTAACTTTCTAATTTTCTGGATTTTATCCACCTCATACTTCTATTCTTTACTTTTCTCTTTTCTACTTTTTTCTTTTCATCGAAGGGATTCACAATGGACTGTACCGGCCTACGAGTGGAAGTGTGCCCTTGGGAACATAACCTTTTTCAACCTAACCCTAACCTAACCTAACCATCAGTATTATTAATAATCTAAAAAAAATTAAAAAATAAATAATCCTGCCTGTTAAAAACGTTTTTTTTTTTTTTTTGCTCTCCTGAAAAATAATAATTTGTAGCTTAAAACGTTATTCGCGGCAGAGCTTCAATTGTAAAGCAGAAAGTATAAATTGTAATTCAGAAAGTAAACAAGTTTTTCTTTATTCAAGGTATTCACGTCAATTGTTTTACCCTTGCAACTGTGCAAAAAAGCGTAGTTGCACTTATTTGACGTGAGCAACCCATTTTGCTTGCACCTTAAATTTTCAGCAGTTTTGAAACCATTTTGTAAACAACGCACCTTCCATGTGACAATATTCAAAGATGCACTTGCGATTATTTTAAAACTTTTTTTATTAAGATTCAAACGTAAGTTTCTTGAAAATTAAACAAAATTAAATAATTTTATTAATTTACACGTCGAATTAATAACTTATCTACCTAAAAAAATTTTCAGATAAGTGTTCCAGTATTTATATGCTTCTTCCATATTTTTGATGCTTTTTCTTTTTTATTGTTTAATGCCATAAAAAGTTACAAACATTTAATGCTTTTACTCTGATAATCTTGCACTTACTTAGACCCTGACAATTTTGCATCGTTGTGCGCAATAATTATCTATGTGGTTGTTGTTATGTTTTGCTTTTTCGCAAGGGTGCAACTTTTGACGTAAATACCTTTATTACTTTATTATTATTTTCTGAATAACAATTGCCTAATCTGAATTACAACTGAAGCTTTCTAAATTTCATATGAATATTCTGAATGGCAATTGACGCTTTCTGAATTACTAGTGGAAAAGGTGTAGTTGCAGACTTTGACGAAGGGATAAAATCAAGGACTTAATAGTTATAACTTTTATTCGATAAAAATTGCGAATAATTATTACGAATAAATTAATATTTTATTTATTAAGAATAATTATTATTTCCAATTTTTATTTTTATTTTTAAAAATTGAAGATAACTATTATGGGTATCAAATAAAAGTATTACTCAAACATAACTATGTATGTATTACTATTCGATGGATATATTACCAATTATTTTTAATAGTTATAAAAAAGATATAACATAACCGTTATAACTCATTTAATTATGTATGTATATATCGACCCCTAACCGCGAAAATAACGTAAGCGCCAAAAATCAAATTTTACAGGAGAGAGCTTTTTAATTTTATTTCATATAAATTTTGTATGAAATTTGTCGCTTACAATAACATTCTTCTTGCTATAAAATCGTAACGGTACCTTATGTGACCATGACATTTTAGGAGATGATGCAAGTGTTGCCAATAAAGTTATTTATTAAAAAAAAACGAAAATTGAAAATCATGTCGCTTACGTTATTTTCGCGGTTAGGGCTCGGTATGCACATGCATAATCTGCAAAAATAAAACAATTATCAAGAAAATATTCAAAATAATTATTATCGTAAATAAAAACAATAAAAATCTTTAGTAATAGTTATCTGTAAGAGAAATAAATATTGTAAAAAGATATTAATTGGATATAATAGTTATTTATGTTTAACAAAAATTTATTTTCATTATACATAATAATTACAAGCAATTTTTATAGAATATTTCTTAAAAGTGGTAAAGTTTTTGGTACCTGAAAAATGATCATAATTATTATTTAGGGTCCTTGGATAAAATTAATGACATTTTTATTACGTAAGAAATAAATGTTTCCCTAGATATAGATATACGCACACAAATACAAACATTATTTTACTCATCTTAACTTTAAACAATTTTTTAACATAAAACTGTATGTATGTATGGATGTGTGTCCAGAAAAGGGATGTAACTTTATTTTTCCCCCTTATTATGTTAATAAAAAACAGCAAAATAAATTAAAATAAATATTGTTATTACAAAATGCCTATACATATACATATATGTATGGGCATTTCCAGCAAAAAGTAAGCCGTGATCAAAAATTTAAATGTTATAAAAAACTTTACTTTTTTAATTTGTTTTTAAAGTATTTATACTCGTATTCAGTTGTATTGAGGTAAAACTGGCTTAAAAAAATTAATTGCCATTTTTCTAACTCTAACATCCAATTTCACCAAGTTCAGTTAAAATTAACTATCAGTTATAACTGTCAGAAACATATTTTTAACTGGAAGTTAAAATAATAGTAAGTTTTAAGTGAACTTGGTGAAATTGGCCATTAAGCTTCGTACAGACGATGGTCAGATCTTACAATATTGTAAGCAATGGTGCGATTGTCAGATGCATTAATTTTGCACTTCTGCAAATACAAATGAGCTTACAATGTTCACACAGTTGTGAGACATTTTAGCCAATTTTAATGCAATTTAAGCAACGCTGCTTACAAATATTGTAAGATCTGACCATCGTCTGTACGAAGCTTTAGTAATACATTCTCTTTAAAATTCAAAACATTAATAAGTGTAAAGTTGTGGTGCTTTTTCCAACAATTTGTGCTTAAAACTACAACTAATAAGAATAATGCAAAAAGAGCAGACAAATCTCCTTAAACATTAATCTTTTCAATTTGATTTCAATCATGTTTTAATGTAACGTTCGTTTCCAAAAAAGAACTATATGGCTATTTCCATGAGAATGTCAACAACGATTCAAAAAATAAAAACCCTTGAATCTTGTTTTAAAATATGCAGAGGTACTTATAGCTCATAATAATTTTTTAAGAGCAAAAAATAAAAGTTTTAACTTCAGTTACTACTATGTTTGCAATATCTCTACCTCTCTGAAGGCGATGACATGGAAATGCCCATATGCTACAAAGACCAGGTGTCTTAAAAATTGTATTTTAAACAAGTTTTATGAACAGAAATTGAATTTTGAAAATTAGTAGGTAAAATTTTGTTACACGGCTTGTTGATCAAAATTGTTTAAAAATATTTATAAGTTTATATGTTGTTATGGAGGCGGTTAGGCCTCAAATAGGCTTCTATTTTAGAAGGATCAGGGAATGGATTCTAGGCGCGTCCAATCAGGATGAGGATGGGATCGGACAGTTCAGCACATTCTGTGGCACTCGGGTAGTGGACTCGAGAGTCTGATAGGATTCGTAAAGGGGATGGCATGGCTGCGCGACAGGAGACTGGGTGCTGGCCGCACGAAGGGCGAATTTGGTTGAGTAGGATTTCTCTCGGGTTTGGTCCGAAACTTTCTTTTCCTATCTATCTTTTTTATCTGCCTTATGCTTTCCCTCTTTATTTCACCTACTTTCCATCTTTACATATCTATCTCTAAATAAGGCCCCACAATGCACCATATTGGTCTCTGGGTGAAGGTGTGAAGAAGACTTCACACCAGCCTTTCTACCTACCTAATATTTTTAGTTTTATTAAAAACCCCTGCAATGCAAATGAAATGGCTGTTTACTAATATCTTATCTTAATATTGGCATCTAAAAAATAGAATTTTCTGTTAATGCAATGTTGAACTAATTCATGAGGATAATACCTCAATTTTAAAAACTAGCCTAACCGCAATAATGGTGTCTACACAATAAATATCACCTTCTGAAAAGGTCTTGCCAACATTTAATGCTGGTTTACACTCTTCAAGTCTTGAGATTTTAGAAAAGAAAGGAAAAGAGAATGACATTTCTTTTCCTCTCTCTTCTAAAAACTTAAGACGGCTAAAGGCCCAACCATAATGTGCTTAGGTTAGGTTAAGCAAATGTGCGAATACATGTTAATTATATGAGGCAAACCATATTGAACTTAAGGAAACTTTTTGCTAAGTTTAATGAAACTGTCATTTGCTTAAGCAAGGTGCGAATCTAATCGCACATTCCGTACGGAATCAAATGTTTTTTTATTTTGTTTTTTTTAAATACATTTGAGAGACTTTTTGTTAATTTTTGACAGTAGGTTAAGCAAGGCTATGCATATTATGGTTAGGCCTTAAAACTTGAAGCAAGGTATATTTATAGCAGGTAGTCTCGGAAAGCCAGCTGTTTATTTTTTATTTGCTTGTTTTGTGGTACGAACTGTCAAATGTTGTAAAGAAAACAAGTAAACAAGTTTTTTGTCTTTATCTTTTGTCTTTTTTGTCTCTTATCAATCCCCTTTGCTGTTTGACAGTTCGTACCACATAACAACAATAAAAAGCCCTGTTGTTTGTTTTATTGTACAATTGTTGTAATCTCGCGGCTACCTGCTATAAATATACCTTGACTTGAAGAGTGTGAACCTGCACTAATATTGCTATTTGTTTTTTGACGAGAACAAAACACAAGTTATTAAAAAGTGGAAAGCCATGTTTTTAACAACTGACAAAAATTTGTTCTTAATCATTTTAGAGTTTATTTTTAACGCTTTTTATGTTTTTTTCCGACATTTTGATTTTGAAACTAATTTAGTGTTTTCAAATACATTTTAGGGTTTTTCTTCCAATTTTGCAATTTTTTGCGTAAGTTTTCTAATTCTATACAGCTTTAATGAATTTTAATAATTATTAGACTTTGCTATCATGTCGCTCTTAGCAAGTTTTTGCGAAGGTAACCTTTTTTGGGTTTTTAATAATACTTTCTCTTAAATATTTACTTCCTTAAGAGTGGTGATGGGAGAATTCTCGTTTTGATAAACAGTTCGTTTTTACAACAATAATAATTTCACAAAAAAAAAAATAAAATTTTTGAATATAATGATTAGGGATGAGATTTTTTTGCACTAAAAAATGGAAAATATTCGCATAAAATATGCACTAAAAAATCCAACATATGCACTAAAAAAATAAAAAATATGACCTAAAAACTTGAAAGTTTTCCATAAAAAATCGTTTTTTAATTTTACTAAAAATAAAATAAAATATAAAATATGCAGTATATAGTTATTAAAATATCTTAAAACCCCTAAATACCTAATTTAAATTTTTGTTTGTTTAAATAAATAAGTACTGTTTTATTAAAAGTAAAAGTGTCTTAAGCTAGATTTACACGATTGAAATTTTCTTGAAATTGCTCTTCAAAATGCTTCAAACTCGTGTAAACAGCAAAATATTGAAGAAATTTGCTCTTCAATTTTGAAGAGCAATTTAAAGAAAATTTCAATCGTGTAAATCTAGCTTTATACTTGAAGAATGCCAATGCATTTTGAAAAAAATTATTTTCAGATCCCAAAACATAATCTTATATTTTATGAGCTGCATGTTTTAGTATTTTTTTCTCTTTTACCAAAAATAAATCCAAATATCCAAAAATAAATATTAAGTCTAAATGTATAGCTTTTAATGCTCCGCACAAAAACAAAAAGAAGTAAAAAAATTGTTAGCGCTTTCCTTGGTTTTTGTCTCATTGAAGCGTGCGACTGTCACGTATGTGACTATGGAATTACCCATATGGGCATTTCTCCAATGTCGAATGCGACATTCGTACGCCTTAAAAGTGAAAAAAAAAACATACACCAAAACATTTTTTTTTTACAAAAGGCGAAACTTATATCTCTTGATTAGAACTATAATTTGTGTTGAGGTTGACTTTGAGCAATTGTTTGTTTTCAAGATAATTAAAAAAAAAAACCAAGGCATTTGCATGCGGCAAAAACAGATGTCTTCTTTAAGGCAAACAGTTCAAACACTGATTTCAGCGAAACCTGAAGAAATATTTAAATGCGACTAATTTTAAAATGTTATGCATTGATGTATATTAATAATGCTTTATATTTGATTCAAAAATATTATGTAGTTTATTTTTAATTTAATTTAAATCACTGTCGCACGCTACGTGTTACATGCGACATTTTGTTCCATCATACGTTTATGTTTATGTTTTTTCTTTTTATTTAATAAGACATGCGTAAGATGATTCTACATTAATATCTTCAATAAAGAAAAATACAAATACAGAACAAAAACTAACTTAACTGAAAATAGTATTGCTAGTCTCAAATAAAGTTTTTTTTAATGGAATAAGCTGTCCTTGCTGCTTGTAGTTGTAGGCCATCGCAAATAAAGATATTTTAGAAAAAAAAATTTTTTTTTGAATTTATGCATTTAAATAGGGTTTTTTTCCCGGGATTTCCCGTCCCGGGAATTCCCGGGAATTTCAATTATTTTATTTCCCGTTATCCCGGGATTTTTCTTGCGGGATCCCGGGAAATAAAAAATTCTTCATAATTTCAGAAAATAGCTATTTATACTTTGAAATTTAGTTTTCTATTCTCTAAAAATTAGCATCAGTGGATGGGTTGTGGATTAGATCAATTACAAGAAGTGAGACATGTATTTAAATCAATGTCTCCTGATGCAATAAATCTACTAAAAGCAGAATGGGCAGTGCAACAGTTGATAATTATTACATTTAGTGAAGTGAAGAGTTAATAAAGTACATTAATTCAAAATAAGATACAGGCAGTAAAGTTTCATTGTCCATGAACAAGTCTTAAAAATAGGAGATACCTAAACATATCGCTCCTTTATTGCAACATAGTCATATCTACAAAAACAAACGATCTTGGCAAAATGCGATTAAAGTTTTCAAAATGTACCGATTTAAAGATATATTTTGCTATAACTTCGGTTCAGTTGGAGATATAATACGAGAAGGCATGAAGGAAAACTTTGCTCAAGTTACTTAAAATTTTGAGATATGACTATGATGCAATGAAGGAGCGATATGTTTATTAGGTGATAAACAAAAATTTTCAATTTCAATTTGTGTTGGTTTATATACCCGGGAAGTGCGGGGAAACCGAAATAAAATAACATTTTGGAAACTCGTGTAAGATACTACAACATACAACTTAAAAAACACATTGTCCTTAAGATTACAAATGGATCTATTGAAATGAAAAGGTTTGTAAGAAGCAGTCCGGTTAATGCTATTTTTGCATCAACCTTGACATACATTTGACTGATATAGACGTTGTTTATAAAAAAGAAAAAATTGCTTCTGATTGTGAATCAGAAGCATTCTACAACGGTGCACTTTTAACTATTTGTCCAACCTCGGTAAAAAATTAACGAAATTTTTCGGAAACATGATAATTAGTAAATAAAATCAGGAATATACTTTTTGACGACTTACTAAGCGCTTTGAGTGTGTCAGAAAGTTATTTCCTAAGCCGTTAAAAAATGTAATATATTTCTTTAAAATATTTTATCTATTTTATTAATTAACTTTTTGATCTCATATCTTGAGTACCCTTATTTTTATTTTGTTTTTATTATTGTTTTATGAATTAAATTGTTGTTTATGTTATCTTTTTATCTTGTATCCAGAGCATAATAATACTGAATAAAAGCATAATAATAGGGAACAAAGGCGTGAGGTGATAATAATTCAAGTTCCTATTTTAATCTTCAATTAATTTTTTAGTATTGAACCATTTCTTTTACTTTCTTTGTAAACAAGTTCCCTTATGTTATTTAATAAAAGTTTTTTTTCATTAATTAATAACAAAATTTACTTTATATTATTTATATGGAGCGGGATCCCGGGATCCCGGGAAATTTAAAATAATTTCCCGCTTTCCCGGGAATCGAAAAAGTCCGGGAAAAAAAACTCTAATTTTACACTAACGATGTCGCACGCTACAAATTTAAAATAAGTACCAAGAGAAAAGCACTGATTATTATCCAGCAAAATTTTTTTATTAAATTTGCAACAAAAATATCTGTTTGTTACTAATATTTGATGAGCATTGTACAAATACCCTCGACGCACTGATAACAAATGTTCTTTTTCAATGTCGCACGTTACATCGAAATACCTATACGGTAAAGCAAAGAAAAAAATTGCCGTAACTGGCATTTTTCTTATATTATTTCAATATAAACCGAGATTTAAAAAGCAATTGTCAATGCATAATGTTTCTCATTAAGATCATTTAACAAAAAAAACGTGCAATAGAAATGTTCAAAACAGAACTTTTGCACTTGTTCGACTTTGCATTTGAATATTTCAAAAGGCCTAACCATAATTTGCATAGCCTTGCTTAACCTACTGTCAAAAATTAACAAAAAGTCTCTCAAATGTATTTAAAAAAACAAAAACAAAATAAAAAAACATTTGATTCCGTACGGAATGTGCGATTAGATTCGCACCTTGCTTAAGCAAATGACAGTTTCATTAAACTAACCAAAAAGTTTCCTTAAGTTCAATATGGTTTGCCTCATATAATTAACATGTATTCGCACATTTGCTTAAGCCAACCTAAGCACATTATGGTTGGGCCTAAAGTGTGTTATGAATAAATGTAAAATTTGTTTACATTATTGAAAGTTTTAGATTCCCTATAAAAATATGTTAAAACAACATACATATGGGCATTTCCCCAGAATGGTCTACCAGGATGAAAAAATAAAATGTTGATATTCATCGTCTTTTATTGTTCATTATTATAAAAAAGTCTATGTTATTATAAAAGAATGGTTTCATAGCATGTCTCAGCTGTTTTACTTGAGGAAATTGCTCTGGAAACTGGAAAATTTTATATTTTCTTATATTTTCTACTTCTAAACACATTTTTATATGCTTATTTTACATGCAAAAATATGTTAGCCAATTAAACAAAAACCAAGAGATATTTTTTTTTGGTAAATACTGCATGGAGACCTACATTAATACACTTTTAAAATAAATTAATCACTTTTGAATGTTCCCTTCTATTACGCAGATTTTTACATTTAACTGCTGTCAGCCAAAGTTGACTTCTATTTTGCGTACGTTCGTGACCACATGTTTACAACTATCATTATGAAAACTTAAACTCGATGAAATCCATCTTTTGCACTAAACATATGGCTACCCAAATGCTATCGAATCGCAAAAAAAAAGCTAGGAAAAGTTTTGTTTTCTATATTATTTGTGCATCAAAAGCGTACGAACGTACGTTCGTGACCCCAGGAAATGCCAATATGTACTTTTATAGACTTTGAATTTACATTTCTGTGGAAATGCCCATATGCTAAAAACTGAATAAATGCAAAAGAGCAAATTACCTTTGAGTACCCACACAGTGCACTAAGTGGGCGGGGCCGTTTTTTGGATGCAGGGGGGCCCACGGGCCTCAGCCCCCTTATATTTAAATTTTTAATTTTGCACCGTGAACTGCACTTTTGCTAATTTATTTTTTTTATATATAATTAACAGTTACATACATACATTAATATTTTATTAAGAAATGAAGATGTTTTAGTCTTTTTTAAGTAAGGGTGGATGGTTATGGAATGTGGTGCGATGTTACATATGTTTCAAATCTAAAAAAAAATCTTTCCACAACTTACCCCACCACTAGAAGCATCCGATTCGTAATTAATTTTGAAGGGGGTATTATGCTTTAACGAAGTCATTTGCTAAAATAAAAAACCAAAAATTTCTTAAAAATGTTTAGAAAAAATCCCACTTAACACAAAGAATTGAATAATCAACATTAAGACAGACACCAGTGCAATTTTTTTGTTTGCTTTCCTTCTGACCAAAAATTTCTTCAAACTTATTTAGTAAATGGTTAAACAAAAGCAACAACAAAACATATTTCAGAATGAACATTTACCTTACCTTGATAAAATCGTGGTACTTCTAATAAAAATGAATTCAAATATTTTATGAAAAAATCTTTTAACCACAGCTGATAAACATATAAAAATAGAAGCAATGAAAAAAATTACCGCGCGCGCATTTGCTGCTCTTTTTATAACACAAAAGAAAACCTGGCGCACTTTACCTACATATAACTTTCGCTGCAACGTTGACGCAGCAGCAGTTTAGCCAGAAAAAAAGGCGTAGCAAGCAATTAATTTTTATTCTAATTTTTTTTACAAACTTAACATTATAAACTTGTCAGAAAATTATAAATAGTATATATTTTAAATATTAACTAATATTATAAATATATTTCACTTTTAATTACTACACGTAGCTGCGAATGTGACCGATCATGAAAAAAAAACTGCTAAGTTGGATTTAGTATAGTGATGCCAGACAAACAAATTTACATGATTGTACTAAAATCAATCATTTTTACCCCAGGTCTACACTAAAGATAAATATCTCAGCAGAATAACAGAGCAATATATGTATCTTATGCTCAGCTTATGTAAAATTCATGGGAAAATGTATTTAATTATATATACTCGTAACTTGAAAAACCAAGGAAAAAGTTGCAGTGTAAAAAGTGACGCCAACTTGCAAAAATTATTATTATAAATATAAATTTTTCTTATTGGACCTTTAATATTTTAATGTAAATCATTTTTTTAATTTTATTAAAAAAATTTTTTTAGTATAATATATATATATATGTTCCTTTAACTCCCATTGGATTAAAAGTTAATATTTTTAATCCAAATTTTGATATTTTAATTAGGCTAAAGTTCACCAAATTTCAACAAATAGTTCAACAAAATAACCACAATACTAATTGTTAATATATTTATATAAAAAAGAACAAATTAATATAAATTTAAATAATAGAGGTCGAATGACAAAAATATTATGTTAATAAAAGTAATAATTAGTATTGTGGTTATTTTGTTGAACTATTTGTGGTTTTTAATCAAAATTTTTAATTAGGCTTAAGTTCATTAAATTTAATTTTCATTAAATTATTTTTATGAAGAAAGGAATTTTACATCATGAAAATTAATTTAAATTGTTATTGATAATCTTTCATTCTTGACCGTGGCCGGGATTCGAACCGCGGCCGGCAGGTTACCATGACATGTTTTGATCGCAACCACTCGATCTCCTCAGATGGATTTGCCGTTTTACACTCGCAGCCATCGACGACTGCTGACGTCAATAATCAAACATCAATCCTTAAACCAAATTGTATCTTAACTTTTGGTAGATCGACATTTGCCTTTTTGAATGATTATCCATTTAAATTGATTTTACATGTTTTTTCCTTACTTCTGTTTGTCATTAAATTCATTTATCACAGAAATTTTATTAATAACCAACGTTTAAAATTCTTGCGTTTTCGATTTCCAGAACACCCCTGATATTTTCATAAATCATAAAAAAATGTATGTATTTCATTTACCCTTATTCACAAAAACATTAAATAAAAAAGAAAATTTCATTTGCTATTAACTTGAGCTATCTTTAAATGATTAATTTTTAGTGCTATCACTACTGCAAATGATTTTTAATGTTGAAGGTGCTAAACCAAGGGTTCTATCTATCAACAGCCTTTTTACCCGACTTGAAACGTTTTAAAATGTCCAATTTCAGTTCCAAACTAATTCATTTTCTTCTCTTTGCACTTATTTTTCTACACAACTTCTTATTAAGAACTAACTTCATACTTCCTAACACTCAACTATACATAGAGGGAGTTTACATGGTGTCTTTTCAGACATGTCTAACAAACACGTCTGTTTTGTTTGTAGGCGATCGGGGTGGAGAAGAAAGAGGGGTAGCCAAACTGACACGAAATGAGTTTTCATGTTTGTTTATATGAATTTTCATGTTTTCAATTTGTATGTAACTATATGTAAATTAGACTATTAGATATGAAAACAAACATGCTTGGAAAGACATCGTGAAAAGACAAAAGGTTTTTGGTAGCATGTTCAAAAGAGAATGTCAAAAACAGATATGTCTGGAAAGAAACCGTGTAAATGCCCCCTTAGAATAACTTACCTAACAGAATCAAATAGGAATTCGCCTTTTTACACGCAAATAGAAAAATTCTGCACATGTGATTATGACTTCAGTGAAAAAATCCAATCGTATGGCATATCGAAATCGTAAAAATACAAAGCGGATTCAACAAATAGGATAAATAGCTCTATGTAATATAAATTTATAACAAATCTTAACTAAACTTAACAAAAAATACATTACCCCGGGTCTTCACGTAGCAATATTTATTGCGGCAAACGTCAAATTTCATTGCTCCATAAAATTTGCGACGTATAGACCGCATATTGCCATGAGTGGCAATCCATTGCGCAATGATTGCTCTTCTTACGCTGGGTCTCCACGTGGCAATATTTATTGCTAAGTACAAGCAAAAACGTCGGCAGAACAATGACAGAACAATGGAGCAATAATTGCTTAATTTATTGCTGGAGAACACTTGAAATTGCTTTGCCATAAATTTGCAATTTTCACCTCGAGTAGTCGTATAAAGTTTAGTGGCTGTACATATTTATAACAAATGTTTTATGTTGTGTTTTGAAGTGGTTGTGAAATTTTCTTTTTTAAATTAATAAAATAATTAATTGTAATTGTCGTAGCTATGTTTTGTATTAGTTTTTTGTTTATTTGCGTTAAAGAAAAGTTGAATTGTTCTATTGAAAAAATAACAATATACCAAAAAATAAATTCGTCGTTTGCTTTTGTTGATCTTGACGTTTATTAAAAAATATAATATATAATAATATATTTATTGATTGCTTTTTTAATAAATAAACACACAAACAAAAAACAACCGTACAGAGAAATGAAATGTCAGATAAATTACAACTGATTTGACAGCATATTGCTAAGCAATAATTGCTCAAGCAATAAGAAGAGCAATCATTGCGCAATGGATTGCCACTCATGGCAATATGCGGTCTATACGTCGCAAATTTCATGGAGCAATGAAATTTGACGTTTTCCGCAATAAATATTGCTACGTGAAGACCCGGGGTTATTTTTATTTTTTCAATAGAACAATTCAACTTTTTTTTAACGCAAATAAACAAAAAAGTAATACAAAACACAGCTACTGCAATTACAATTAATTATTTTATTAATTTAAAAAAGAAAATTTCACAACCACTTCAAAACACAACATAAAACATTTGTTATAAATATGTACAGCCACAAAACTTTATACGACTACTCGCGGTGAAAATTGCAAATTTATGGCAAAGCAATTTCAAGTGTTCTCCAGCAATAAATTCAGCAATTATTGCTCCATTGTTCTGCCGACGTTTTTGCTTGTACTTAGCAATAAATATTGCAATGTGGAGACCCAGCGTTAACATCAATATTTTATTGATGCCAGAAAATCGTCATACACTATTACTTTTACCTTACGTTTCCACATGCAAGTAGTGTATACGTATTATCAACGAAAAATTGAGGAAACGGCCGATTGGCTGAAAGTACAAAAATTGTGTGAATGTTAGTGAAAAAGTGTGAGTGTATGAGTTTTTCGAACTTGTACTTGCATATGGAAACGGGGGTTCAGTAAAAAAATAGTCAATCGTCATTTGACTGTATTTTCTCAAAAAAATCGTCAAAATGACGAAAAATCGTCGCATCTAACAGCCCTGGTCACGACGGCGAAAAATATGTAGTGAACAAATTATTTGACAATCTCCAATACGGCGAAAAAACTGTGAACAGCTGGTCTAAAGATACCACCTCCTTCTACGATGGTGAAAACTCCCCAAAAGTAAGAAGAGGCATTTATTTTCAATTTTGTATTTTTGTTTGCGTGGACAGAAAATTAAAGAAAAATGAATGTGAGTTAGAAGTATGAAAAAATTCTACAGATATAAATTTTTTTTTTTTTAGGAAGCAGATATACCTATTGATATCCACACCTTAAAGCTGCAGGACTGGCTAATTAGCAGGCGTATTGTTCCCAAAAATATACAATCTGCTCTAAAGGATATACGATCGAAAATCACAAATGCCTTACAGGATATGCCCTCTAATGATGATCTTATTAAACTTCTGAAGGGAACAAGTAAAATAAATTATTTTTATGTGAAATTCCAGCTTTAATAATCCATTATTTTTTAGATATCAATTACTATCACTGCAAAGAAATTGTCGAAATTCTAAAACAAACTGAAAAAGATACGAAAAGCATTTTTGGAAGTTATGGCAGCCAACGGATGAAAGATTGGCAAGAAATTTTAAGATTGTACGAGAAGGATAATGTTTATTTGGCTGAAACAGCCCAGCTGTATGTACGCAATGTAAATTACGAAGTGCCAAATGTGCGTAAACAAATAGCCAAATTGGAACAGCAAACTGAGGAATCTTTAAAACGTAGTCAAGATCTAAATAAGCCCGAAACTCAACTTATGGCGGAACACTCCGCCTTATTGCAACAGCTTGGTGTCAAGGGCGATAACTTAAGAGAAGAATTTATTCAAGTTTTGGCTGGCCTACCAGACTTGTATGCAAAATCGATCAAAAACATTGGCTCTCTAGAAGAAGCACTTGATTTTTATGCCACTACCACAGGACAAAATAAACAACAATGTCTTCCCATTACTAGACATTTAGTTGAATTTGGTAACACCACTGTGTATCAGTATGTTCACAAAGAGGCGCCTTTGTCGGTTAATGAACCTCCTATCAAACTTAACTTAAGTGAAGAACATACAGCTAAAGCGGTTGAAGATAATGGAATTGATTTTGGCGATGACAATGGTGGCGCTTCTTCTACTATTTCTGGAGAAATGATTGATTTTGGTGATTTTAATATTGACAGTGGAGATGGAGGTATTGATTTTGGCGATGCAGGAGAAGGTGGTGGTGAGATAGATTGGGGCATTGAAAGTACCCCAGCCGAAGAGGTTGAAATAAACTTTGATATACCTATAGAAGAATATGGTATTGTAGTGGAAGGCGCTGGCATGGACGGTGGAATAGCTAAGGGAGATCAAGCATATACTTTACTCGATTCCCCCAACTATCGTGAAAGGTTCGCAGATGAACTTTACGAACTCGAGGCTTTCTTGTGTATGCGACTCTATGAACTACGTCAGGTACAAACTGCTACGAGCAATATTATGTTTTCTTTAATGGAATCTATTTCCACACATGATGAAGAATCCATAAGTAAAATGCTTAAGCAAGTTGAAATCGCTCTTAAGGAAATAAGCTGTGAACACACACGTCACTTGTTTCAATTGAAACATTCGCCTAAATATGCCGATTTGTTGGCTTCCAAATTAAAACAAATGTTAAAGTCCGTAGAAAAAATACGAACCACAAAACAAGTGCTAAAAGAACGTTCAGAGGAATTGAAAGAACAACGTTTGACTTTAATACCGTTATTAAAAGAACTTGTTGCCCAAACCAATAACTTACAAGAAAAAATTGAGCAAGATATTTCAAAACGTTATAAAAATCGTGTCGTTAATTTGTTGGGAGGTTTAAGTAGTTAATTTTTAGTTGAAAGTAAATTCAATGTTGTTTTATTTTAGGAATAAAAGTCTAAAAGCCTTTCTTAAATACATGTTTATCATATTTTTAACTTTTAATTAAGTAATAAATATTTATAAAAATTGTAAAGATTTGTAAATAAATATTATTACAACACTAAACGCCATTTTTACTTTAAATAATTTATGTTTTGGGTGATATAAGCTACGAAAAAAATAATTACCCAAATGGCCTGAACGCACTTGGTTATATTTTTTTACCAGTTTTATCCGAGGTTTCACGATTTTAATAAAATTCAACTTTTTATTACAAAAAACAAGGGAAAAGTTTTACACTAAAAGTTTTAATTTAAACAAGCTTTTACCAAGCGTAAAATAATCAGGTTTAAAAATTGCAACCTCTCTATTTTTTAAACGTTTTATTTTCATATACATACATACTATTATTTTCATATACATACCATTATTTTCATATACATACATATATCTTCCATTAACGATGTATAAAAAAATATTATTAATCAAATTACAGTACTTACTCGGTAATCAGGACACTCGATTTTCGGACACATCTATAATCCGGAAAGTAAATTTTGATTTTTTTTCCAATGTTCATTCATGTGATGCTCTTTGTATTATAATGAAACTTTTCAAATTTATATGCGTCTACGTTTGTAATTTTTGCTAATTGGCTCTATTTATTTTGAGTTTATTTGGTGACATACACAGTAAGTTCGCAAAATATTTGATGCTTACCAAAGTTTAAAATATATACATATGTACATAGTTAAAACTTTCTTGATATTGTGGAGCAATAAAGAGTAAAAGAAAAATATCAGATAAAAAATTACCATCTATAATCTGGACGCTCTAGTAATACGGATTTTAGGTGTACGGATTATCGATATAGTACTGGGGTCTAATCACCGCATTCGATATCGAGTAAACTATCGTATTTTCTGCATACGATAGAGACTGATGTATCAAATGAAAACTCGAGAGATGTAATGTCTTTAATTAATATCGAATGCTATATCTCAAATTACGAAACATTTCATTCGATATCGAGTGCCATGATACCAAACTAAAAGATTTCAATCAATTTTGCTCGATATCGTATGCTGCTGTTCTTTTTACACTTTCGTTAGGTATTATTATAAAAATAAATATTTGACATTTAATTATGTTGTCTTACTTCTTTTTGACACGTCAAATATGTAACTTTACACTTTCAAACTATAATAAAGTTTGTTCACTACATGATGAATCCACTTTATATAGACCATTGTAATTAAACTACATACCGACCATTTTTAAAAAAATTGAGTTAGGTATGGGGTATATATATTTGAATCCAAAATCTGTTTCTCGAAATTTTTTGTGGTTTATGAGATATAAAGCATTCATTTTGCTGCATATCATGTGTTTCAAAATTTTGTAAGTTTTGTTTTGCTCTACAAGCCACTGTTTGGCGATTGCAGCAAATCTTCATACAAAAACGTACAAAATAAATTTTACTGTTGCTTTGCTGCATTGCCGTAAGAAAAAAAGGAGTTAAAGCAAAATAAAATGACAACAAGAAAATAAATTTGTGAAAAATAGTTTTATAAAATAATGGACCCAACCAATTGTACGGTTTGGTAGTACATATTTGCAAAGTGTTTTTAGTCTACCTAAGGGAAATGCTTCAACATTTTACTACAAACGAAAATTAAATATGTATAATCTTACAGCAACCATTATTATGCAAAATATACCAACTTTTACTTATTGTGCCTTGTGGACAGAAGCTCATAGTGGACGGAGTGGTAACAATATTGCTAGTGCTTTAATTAAAATTTTAAATGAATTAATAAAGATTATCCACTAATTAAAACTTTGACATTATGGAGCGATTCTTGCGTTCCTCAAAATAAAAATCGAATTAACTCAACCGCAATCAAAATGTTCATTAAACAAAATAATATTGATGCCGTTATACAAAAGTCTTCAGAACCAGGACATTCTTTAGTTCAAGAAGTGGACTGTGTACTTAAAGAATATTGAAATTCATAGTTCTCTTCATTTGCTAAATTTGCTTAAAACAATGCCAAATAATAAAACAAAATTAAAAGTTATGGAAATGCTTCCGGAAGATTTTCGCACATACTCGGAAGCAAATAAAATGGACTTTCGAAAAAACCCTTTTGCTAAAATTAAAGTACTTCTATACAGTTAAAATAATGATTTATGTACATATATATTATAAAACTTCTACGAGAGAGGAAAAATATAAAAATGGAATTTTGGTTAAGTCTGCATCAAAAAATTGTTTGAAAACTCCTGGGGGGTTACTGCGTATTTCGATTCGAAAGAAATTTTTTACGAAATCGAACAATTTGTACTGTGTATTACGATGTTCGTAATATTTGTTTCGAATAAACGGACGTTTTTTATACTTTATAGAAAACAAAAAATCCCTTTCTTAACAGCCCTTCTCTATTACGAACAAAAAGTTTTAATCAAATGTTAATTTTTTTTAAAAATACAACCTCTGCCATCGTTTCGAACGATTGCGAAAATCGTAATACACAGTACAAATTGTTCGAATCCGTAAATGATTTCTTTCGAATCGAAATACATACGCAGTAACCCCCCTGAGAATTTGTTGGCGAATGTTTTGAAAATATCGAAACCATCATTTATTTCCAGCGATAAAAATAGAGACATAAAAGACTTGCTTATATTTCTTCCACGTGTTGATAAAACTTATTAAAAAAATTTACTCAATATTTAGTTTTAAATTTTAAGTGTTTTTTCTTGATTCTATTTTACATTATTTAAGTTGTTTAATTTGTGGCTTTTTATGTACCTTTTCATAACAGTAGAACTGTTTTTTCGGTTTTTGTAAAATAAAATCAAATAAAAAAAAATATAATAAATAAAAATAAAAAAAATTCATCTCCACAACAAGTTGCTCAATACACAGCAATAAGTATACGTATGCAGCACAAAGAGCCACTTTTTTAATTTTTTTTTAGAAAAGTGGCGTATGCGGCAAAAAAATATTTTTCATTTTCAAAAAAATACTATTAAATTCTAACTTTATTCATGAAAGTGCGCAAAAATTTACATTTTTCTTCAAAACATATACCGAAAGCAGTGGTAAAAATATAAAAAAATTATATCGGGTACATTTTGAGAAATCTTCATGTAAATCTTCTTTGTCGTTTTTCTCCACTCCGAATTTTTTGCATATGCGCCAAACCAATTCTGAGCTGACGAATATGTATTGCCTTTAACTCGGATTGTACTTTCCAAAAAAAAAGTACCAAAAATACACATTTTTTACTTCTTGTTGTCCCTTTAAATTTGTAAAAAATATATTTTCAGTGGCATTTTGAGCATATAAACAATTCTCTTAAAAACTTTTTAATCTTCAGTAAGTTTTTTCAACAGATAATTAAAATGTTCTTTTTACTCAATTTTGACCGATAATTCGTTTATTGCACTCAAATGTAATTTATTTGTTTACTACCTTATGCTAAAGAACAAAGGCTTCAAGTTTTGCCTCTCAGATATATGCCCTTTATTTGTTTGCTGCCCTTATGCAAAAGTAGAAAGGCTTTAAGTTTGTGCTAAAAAAACCTGTTAATAAAAAGTACCATGTTAATTTTAACAAAAGCGTGTTTAAAAAAATTAACAAAACTTTTTTAAAATCTATGTCCCTAGTAATATTTTAATCATAACAATAAGTAAATTTTTAATATTTTGCATTCAAAATAGGGTTAGTCAAATAAAAAGTACCCCAAATTTTCCCTTAAAAGCCGTTTTAAAAATGTACTTCTTTGTAATATGCTGACGTAGGTACTTTAAAAAATCAGTGCCATTTTGCCGTTTTTTGACCATTTTGTCCCTCCCTGATCTAAAATTCCGAAGGAAATCTAGCCTATATTCATTTTGCTAATAAAGTCCCCTCACTACAACAACAATGCAATAATATACAGTCCTGATCTGAAAATAAAAATGTAAATAAACAAAACAAAGACACCAAACATCAGAACACAAAAAAAAAATGTCTTTCGTTTTTTTTGTTTTTGTAGAACTGAGGCCACTTTATAAGTACATTTTGATAAGGCCCCTATTTCGGTTTACAACTCAACTCTAGTTGAGTTGAAATTTTCCAGTTTATGTACTACGATTTACAACTCTGCTATAGTACGGTTAACAAAAACATCAACAATTTACAACTCATCACTAGCAGTTGTATTAATTTCAACTCAACTGAGTTGAGTGCTAAACCGTAAGCGAGATTTTAAGTAAAACTTTTACATTTGTCCCAAACAAAACTCCTACGTTTGAAGCTCCACTTTTTATTGGGATATAGCATTATAACATTTGGTGTTTCTTAAAAAAATTAGATTTCAGCCTTTGGTTCTAAATATACCCTTCCAACAGCCTTTACACTTTTGATGAAGTGTATAATAAAACATTTTTCTTTATTTTTTATAATTTTTCTTTTTTATTTAATATACAAACGTTTTTTTTTCATATTTTTAAATTACAATTTTAGGGCATAATTTTTTTTCTGCTTTATTAAAATGTTTTATATTCATTATTATTAATAATTTTTTTTATATAATATATTAAGATATAATTAATTTTTTTTTATAAGTTTAACGTATATTTTTGTTTTTTTTATTCTTTATTGTAATTAATTTTTATTTTTAATAATAAATTTAAAAACTGTAAAATATTTTTTTTTTTGTTTTTATAAATAAAAAAAAAAAAACTTAAATAATAAAAAACAATCTATGAAAAAAAGAAATTCGCAAGGAAACAGAAAATGTTTGTTAATTTTTCAGTGAATACGAGTATACATTCAGTATTGAGAAAGAGGATAGATAAATAGTATTTGTAGTCAAAGTTTAAAACTAAATTATAACACACAAATTTTTAGATTAAAATTAAAAGTGGTTTGAAAAGAAGCAAAATGTTGTTATTGAAAGAAGTTGTTGTAAAGAGGAAGGGGGAAGTTTATTAATTAAAAACCTCTTGTAATTAAAAAAAAGTTTATGTAATTGTTTTAAAATTTTTATAGATGTTAAATGTTAAACAAATATTTATGCTTTTTTATAAATACAATCAATTTCTTATTAAAGAGAAATTTTGTTTTTTTTTTTTTGTTGTAACTTTTTTTAACATAATAAAATACACTAATTATTTGTTTTATACAATAATATATATATATATATATACCTACTTAATATATTGCTTAATTTTATTTTTAAATGTTTTTTTTTAATTTAATGTATTTAATATATTATTATTATAATGTTTTTGTTTTATTTATTTATTATATTATTATGAATGATGTTTATATATATTTAGTTTACTTGAAGTATAATCATGATAAATTTAGTTAAATAAAAATTATTAAAAACATATTTATATGCATATACTTATTTATTTATATATTGTATGTATATATAAAAAAGAAACAACTGGCTTAAAATGTGTATTTGTTTATACACTGTTTTTTTTTTTTTTTTCATCAAACATACAGAATTTATGTATAAAGCACTATAAATCTACAATAAAATTTGTTCTTTAATATTTCTTTCTTCCTTTCTTTTTAATAAAAAAAAAATAAAAGAATTTCAATTAAAATTTTAATCGAGTCAAATTCTATTCTATTTTGTTTTTCTTCTTTTATATGTATGTATATGTAAATAAAATCATTTAAATTATTCTTTGAACATAATTGAAAAAGCATTAAAGTAAACAATAATATATTATTAAAATAAACAATATTTAAAATAACGTTTTACTTATACATATTATTATGCTATACCTTAACTTAAGCTTTAATTTTTTTTTATTTTTGTTGTTGTAGTTTGTTTTAACTTTCTATTTTTTAAATTAATAATTAATTTTCACTTAATCGTCTAAAGCATTATGCATTATATTTTAAAAGTAGTATGTATGTATGTATATAGTACGTAGTGGTTGTAGTAGTAATAGTAGTTTTTTTATATCTAGAATTAATTTTTATTTTAATAAAAATTTTATTTTTGTTTTTATAAAGTTTATTTTATTTTTTACATTTTTTTATTTTAATTTCATTTTAGAGAAAAACAAAAAAAAAATTCCTTTAAAATTAAACATATGTTTGTTATAAGAGAAATTTGTGATATGAAAAATGTTTTTAAAGACCAGTTATTTAATTTTAACCCTTTCATGCACAAGCCTCTGAGGGGCAGCTTTATTTTTGTTTCTTTAAAAGTTGTGCAAGTTGAAAGCAAAACTGTAGGGACTACAATTTTTTTTTTTGTATTGCATATATTGTTTTGCAAAAATTTACCGTGTGAAATAAGAAATTTGTATTAAACGTCTTGTGTAGACATAAGACAAGTACATGAAAGGGTTAAGAGACTAAATGTCGCTTGATAGCTCAGTGTAACAATGAAAATGCACTTTTGAAATGACCTAGCGTAGGTGGAGGGAGGACTTTTTTAATTAAATCATTCTGTAAAAGGAAGAATTCGATTACAGCTTAAAACTCTAAATTTTTGGATAAGAAAAAAAAAGAATTATTTTTTAAGAGTTGGTGGAGAAAAACATTTTTAACTTATTTATGTTTTTACAGATTTTAATAATCTAACATATAAAATTTTTTTAAGTTTGGGGACAAATTCGATATCGATCGAAATTACAATACAATTTAAATTGCAATTTCGATCGATATCAAATACCGTTATTTGACACCTGTTTACCGATTTCGAAAGAAGACATGTAAAAAAAACATTTTAAAATTTGTTTTTGTTTTAAATGTAAGTAATGCGAACACAAAGTCTTCGATCGGAAATAGATGAACAGCCAGTATGTATTTAGAACTATAAGAGAGGAAGGAAATGTTCTACATTTCTTATATGTAGTTCTAAAAATATCCTTAAACTTTTTTAAACATTCTTTTTTAAAAGCTTTATGCCTTTTATGAACTTTCTTTTTTTTTTTCAAAATTTGTTCGATTTAAATCCAACTTATTTCGACTTATAGAACATGTCCGTTTATCATAAATTAGTTTAAAACTTTATAAACTGAGGTGACTCACAATGTTCTGGAAATCGAAATCGAGTGAAATTGAAATCGATTAAGATCCAGTCCAATTGTTTTGAAAATTACCATAGTTTTTCCTGATTTTAAGAGTAGTTCTGATAAAGATAAGCTGTACTCATAGTAAGAAGTATATAAAATGGAATATTTCAATAAACTTTAAACACTGGATCGTTTCCAAAGTTTGTTTGATTTAAATTACACTCGAATTCGATTTGCAGAACATTAATGATTATGCCTTTTTTTTAGCTACTTCTGGAAGCCTTGAGCTTGAATATATTTTATAATCAATTATCTTTATTTTAGTAAATATTTTTTTTTAATATATTAAGCGATGTAAGCAACAGGTGCGCATTCATCAAGATTAGATGACAATGATTCTATTGATTGATTAAAAAAACAAAATAGATATTTTTGTACACAATTGTGATCTGAACAGATTAGTTTTACTTTGCTTGATATTAGTTGTACTTTGAATAAAATATTTCTTATTTTATTTGCAACAAATTTGATTAAGGACAAAATATTTTTATATATATTTAAAAAGTTTAAATATTCTTGTTTTCCAAATCCGGTTTAAAATCTAAAATAGAACAACATAAAGAATGCTTACGACACAAACTGCAGCGTAAAAGCAAAAGTGTAAAAAACATAACAACAACCAAATGGAGAATTATTTCGCACAAATAATTGTCTATGTGGTTGTTGTTATGATTTTGAACTTTACCTTCTTCACAAGGTTGTAACTTGTGTCGCGAACCACATTAATATAAAATAATTGTGTGACCATATTTTTTAATTTTATTATACATATTTAACTTCTTATTCACTTTCAATCACTTTTTTGTTCCTATTTTTTAATTTGTTATATTTAGTTCAAGGCGAATTCATAGGGGTGACATTTTCGAGTCACGTGTTTTATTGTTTATTTTTTTGTGTGTATACTGAATGTCAAGCTTTGTTTACATTTTGTAAAAAAATTAGTTAAAATCTCAAACTAAATAAAAATCTAAATACTTGAAAAAAACTTATTTAAATTTTATTAAACAAAAAAAGTGAATATAAAATATAAACAAAAGGAATTAAAAAGGAGTAAGAAATGAGCGAAGCCACAATAAATTTACAATACAGGAAAAAGATTTACCTTCTAAAGCAATTGTGTATATTTAAAAAAATTCCCTTTTTTATATTTTCAATAAATAATTTTGACATTCACTCTCACTTTTTACAAAAACCAAACACATATGGGGGCAAGGTATATTTACACAAGGTACACTCGTTGGCCCATATGTTTGTCAGCTGTTTACCCCAGTTGAACCCCAAATGTCAAAAATTGTTCATGTTTGTTTTCATTTTTTCACGTTTGCTTACATTATAAAATAAAAACATTGAGATTGTGAAAAAAACTGATGTATATAAAAATTTTTAATTAAATTAAAAAAATTATGATTTAAAAATTTGAGCAAAAATTTTAATTTTAAAAGATTCCTTACGAAGAAATCTTAACAATAAAAACAAATAAAAGTGTATTGCGTGAAAATTAGAATATAAAAACTTTTTTAACGATGCGTGTCTGTGCAGTGTGCAAAAATAAATATTTTAAGGGAGCTGGAACTTTGTTCCGTGTACCCAGGGATGAACGAAACAGGAATAAGTGGAGCGAAATTTGCGGCTCTGCCGACTACTTTTAGGGCAATAAACAAACAACACAAAAAGGGCAGTAGTTTACTACACGTATTTTGTATTTAAGACTTGCATAATTTGTTTTTCTTTTTTTTTCAGCTTGTTGAAAGCGATGAAACCCGACGATGATGATGAAGATAAAGAGGTTGTTGAAAAAATGTTAAAATATTTAAAAATTTTTATGTACGTTTAAATTATGTTATTAATTTAAAATTACAAATTTTTAATAAAAAATGTTATGCGATTATTAAAGCATCTTTTTGTTTTAAACAACTTCTCAATTGGCTTAAAATTTATTGAGTGTATTATTAGCTAAAAATCAATATTAATAATGTTTCTAATTTAAACTTTTGCACATAATTAGGACTTATTAATACACATTTTGGTAAGTTTTTTTTATTATGTAGTCTCATTTGTTTCTTGCTCGTATTTTTCGTCACTCTCTTGATATATGTATTGGTTGCGCCTTTTAAATTTTTTAATTGGAGGTTTCGGAGAAATTGCTACATTATTTGCTTCTCCCTTTATTAGTGTAGTGTGAGTTTTTATAGGTGAATTTGTTACAGCACATTCTAATTTAAGTTCATCCTTAACAACATTTATATCATCTTTCAAAATGATTTCCTCTGCGTTTATAATTGGACTTTCATCACCTATGGTTTTTGGTTTAGGCAAATTTAAACCAGGAGTTACTTTTCCGCTTGAATGGACTACTGGATGTCAAACAAATTGATGCTGATTCATTGCCACCTATTAACATTGCCAACGACAAAGGATCATCAATTCCCAATATATCGCAGAACTGTAGCGATTGTGGATTTATTTGTGATTTAGGTTGTTTGTAAATTTGATCTTTGAGATATGTACTGGGATCGAATGCTTCGACTGTACGACAAAAGTTATTGGATATTTTTAATTCGTTTTCAAATTTTTTACGTATTTGTTGCAGTTCTTCTTCTGTAGGAGTGAAATTGAAACATTCACTATTCGAACTTTTTTCATTTGGTAAATAATTATATGATTATTTAACATTAACCAAGTAATTGGTTAAATATAATATGGTTATCCACTCTTAAGTCGTATTCAAATTTTAAATGACCCTCAACATCGGTATAATTCTCAGAATTAATGACAAGAATTTGTAAAAATCTCCTTTTAGTTAGACACTTGTCTAATGCTAAAAATTTATAAGAACATATTTCTTTGAATTGTTTGGTGTTCACCAAATGGAAATGTTGTACCAAAGCGGAAAATTTACAACGCAAGTGCGCGGCAAACCAATACTGCAGTTGCAGCATATTAAGCAAATCTTCACAAAGACGACTGCCAAGCTTATCGTTATCCAGAATACTTCTAACTGCCGTACGTAGTATACACTACGTTTAGTGTTTTCCCTGAAGGGAGAAAACTCAAAACGTCCCTTTAAATAATCATGGCCTTTGTAAATGCCTGAAATGCCAGCAATTCTAATACCATTCACCTTAACTACCCCAGCATAACCCAAATAGAAAATATTAGGTGCAACCCAACCGCCGTAAGGTAATTCCTGTAAATAGTTAGAAGCTTCATGATAACCTCCTATAAATATAGTTAACATGGATGCTTTCAATTCCCCACTGTAGTACCTGCAAAATATTGCTTATGTGAGATCAATTTGCGTTAACTTCAATATTTATATTCTTACTTATAAAAGGTACACATATCTTGATATTTTTGTGAAACAGCCTTTGTTTTAAATCTTCCATACTACGATAATATATAATAGGCATATACAAAAATTTCACCAATTAAAAGAAAATTTTATCATTTTACTTCACGTGTTGTTTTGTTTTTTTTTTTTTAACTTGTATTTTTATTTTGGTTCTGAAAGCACAGTGTTGTTCTTTTTTTGAAGTCTCGGGTAAAAAACAAAAACAAATTGACTGTTGTTTTTGTCTTGTTGTACTTGTTGTAGCAACGAGTCTACCTTGTGTAGTTGTACCATGTATGGGGGTTTTACAAGGTAGTCATAAAGTTGTAAAGTCATATGTCTTAAAATAATAACAAGAAATATATATGACTGCTGTGGGCAACCGCTTATAATTTAGATTTTTACTGTACAGCTATGACGAATCAATGAACACAGCATTAAAATGTTTATTTTGTTTGAAACACAATATTTTTTTTTTAAACAATTGTAAAATATTATTTAGGACATTATGACTATATGACTTGATAGCACACCTTGTGAATCCCCCAATAGTACTTTTTTAAAAAAAAAAGGATAGCTAGCATAACTCTATCTCATGATGCGGGCACCTGTATGAATTCCCCTTGGTCACCTGTATGAATTCGCTTTGATTTAGTTTTAGTTGCAAAACTGTCAAAAAAGCATTATCGTTAACTTTTAGCAAGTAAACAATGTTGCCGTTTCTAATACCAATTAAAATATCAGTTGCGTTGCTGAAGTTATGTTGCCATCCGTAATCGACCCATCAAATTTTCTTTTTGTGAGTTTATACATATGTATATTACTATGAATGGAATAAATAAATAAAAAAATTTAAAACTTTAAAGTCGTTTTACGTAAAACTAATATTTTTGAGTTATGTTGCAGCAAATGTTTAGTATTTTTAATTTCAAAAGAAATAAGCAATAAGTGCCTATTTCAACAATTGTATTTAAATATCAATTTTTGTTTTTCATGTCAAAACAAAAACAAAATTATATGAAAATCTATATTTAAATATAAATTGATATTTGAATACAGTTGGTAAAACTGGCCCTAAGTATTTTAAAGTTTTCCTGTTACATTTCACAAATTTTCAAAATAAACGTTTTTTTTGTTTTCATTTAGACAAGGTGTATTTATGTAAATGGTGGCAGCAATGCGACGATACAAAAACAATAGAGGTTTTTGTGCATTGCATTGTTAGGCTTGAAACATCAACCATTTGTAAACACATCAATGTAAAATCAAAACAATTTGGCTCGAACTGTCAAAGTCGCTCTTTTTCGCTGCTACCTGTTATAAATTCGTCTTAGACAAAATTTAATATATTTATTTTAATGAATTATGTTGTAATTAAAAAGTTCTGAAATATATCAATACAGAAATTGAATAAAGAAATGCTTTAAGAAAATTCGGAAAAGATTTGATTTATAACGAAAAGCTTCTAATTGCATTTTTTTATATTTTTGAAACTGTGCAATCTCTTATTAAATTTCTAAAATAAAAAAAATATAATAATTTATTTTTTTCCTCGAAACCCTAAATTTGTTTCTAGAGTTTTTCAAAAATCAATTCAAAACACGTTTTACAAAATATTTACCACACCCGTAAAATACTCAATTTAATCCAAAAAGATTTATAATCTTTTGGAAGATCCAAATCATTTAAAAAAAGTTTCAGATTTAAAGAAAATTCATATAATAGAAATATCTTCAAATCTAAGACAATTTTAGAAATGAATTTTGAAACCTAAACAGACTAGTTATCAGGCCTGTTCTCAAAATCACTTTAATTCAAATCACGTGAATTCAAATCACATGTGCCTTTTAAAAGTACACGTTTGATATTGTAGTGTTCCGTATTTGTGTTTTTTGATGTGATTTTCAATTGGCGAAAGCACATCGAGAAACACAAAAACGGTGCGATTATTAGAAATCCACAAAATCCTGTTGTTTTTTTTTTTAATTTAGTTTTTAACAAAATAAAAAACTTTCAGTTTCTTAAATCTCTTCCTACATTTTATGAGACCGAGAGTTTTATCTTAAGGCAAATTCATTGAAATTTCATTTCTCTTATAGCAGACATATTGAGTAAGTTCGTTAAACAGAAACCTTTTAATGTAATCTTTATGCACAACAATGATGCAAATCCCTTTAAGGACATTTTCATGAGGATATTAAAATGTGTTTCTTTTTTTTTGTTAATATTAATACATACACAGTTGTATCTTTTATGTCCTGTTTTGCGTAGTCTTTGACGTCGTCCCTTTTTTTAATAGTCTTAAAACTATAATAAACTAATTTTTAAATACAGAAGAGAAATGAAAAGAAAAAGAAAGAACTGTAAAGAATGAGTAAAAGAAAAATTATAATAAAAGTGTAATAATAAACTTACAATTAATTTAAAATAAAACATCGCCTCTCTTTGTTTTTGTAGTTGTTGCTGTTGAAGATGATGAAGAAGCTGCTGATGCGGATGTTAATGATGTTGTAAGTGATGAGGGAGAAGATACTGCAGCAGCTGCTTGCGGTAAAGCCATTGTGGGAGGTACTGGTGCTGATGATGGTGGTGGCCACCAGTGCAATAGCTCAGATTGGGTGTGAGGTGAATGGCCATGACCGTGGTGAGGTGGATGGGGATGTGCTGGATGCGGATGGTGTGGATTGGTGGCTGTCTTTCCCCTTTGGTACTGCTGTTGCAGGTGGTGCGGGTGGTGATATGGAAATTGATGCGCCGCTGTCTGTGCTGCATATTGATGATGCTGATGATGAGAAGTAGCTGGCGGTGGTAGGCCATGATGATAAATTTGACCTCTCATCGTCGATGACGCACTTTGACTATTACCAGCCCCACCAGGTGGCATGACCTATTTTAAATGTCAGTCGTTTTTCACGGGGTAATACAATAAATCGGGCTGTTGGACATGCTGCTGTTGCATGTGATGCATGTAGTCGCTAATAGGAGGCAGCACAGCTTTTGCCTCATCGACTCCTCCACCTAACACGGGGTAACCACCACGATCGTATACATGATGTCCGGCATGTGGTGGAGGTGGGGGTAAGAGATGAGAGGCAGCCGCCAAAGGGTGATGAGCGGTAGGAGCTAAGGGATGACCTAAGGCATGAGCATGTGGCTGTAGACCGGCATGTGGATGGTAGGGTTGAAAACTGTTTTTTTGTTGTTCACTCATTTCAGCCAAACTAGATGGATGATGGGCCGGATGATGGTGGGGATCGTATAAAGACGAGGGTGCGCCATATACACCGGCATGGCGTATTAGTCCACTGGCTCCGGGTGTAGGTTGCAGCCCATACGCAGCCGCAGCGGATGATGGTTGTTGGTGTTGTTGTTGCTGCTGTTGATGATGTGGAACACCCAATGCGGATTGTTGTGATTGCTGTTGTGTTTGTTGTGCCCCAACCGGAGTTGATGTACCACTGCCGCCCGATCCTTGTTGTTGTTGCTGCTGTTGCATTATTTCAAAATTATATTCCATTGGGTTCGGATTGTTTTCAATGAGATTCGTTAAAATACTGCCAATATTATTGTAATTATGAGGATCTGTGGTGGCAACACTTGGCACAGCGGCTGTGGGTTGTTGGGAAGCACCTTGTTGTTGGGTTTGAGGTTGTTGTTGCTGCTGCTGTTGTTGTTGTTGTTGTTGCTGCTGCTGCTGAGCACCATTTGCGCTATAAGCCATTTGATTGTTGGCTTGATTTGATTGTGGCCACATATTCTAAAAGGGATAGTAAAAATTTTCAAAAATTTTTATTTTGTTTTTTATTAAAGAATTTTTTTGTTTTATTACCTGGAAACTCATAAGGTCACTGCCAATATTTTGTTCCTGTTGTTGTTGTGGAGTTTTATTTCCCACTATAGATGTTTGCTGTTGTTGCTGGGCATTTGTTAATTGATTATTGGTTTCCGCCACCCCTGGTGTGTTGCCGCCAGCGACATTCATTGGAAGACCCAGAAACTCAGAAGAATCAACTATATAAAACTTATTAGGATTATCTTTATCACCTGGCAAATTTGTTGTATTACTTTGTTGCTGCTGCTGTTGTTGTTGTTGATGATTAGTTGCATTAGAGGGATGACCCACAAAATTGATGTTACCCCAAGCATCTGTTGTGTATTGTTGTTGATGATTTGCCGCTACTGAAGGTGGTTGCTGTTGTTGAGGTTGTTGCTGTTGGGGCGTTGTGGGTTGTTGTGGTGGCTGCGGTGTATGGGGCTGTGGAGTGTGAGCTTGAGGAGCTGGTGACTGAAGACGTACATGTTGAGGCGAATGCATGGGTTGCTGATGTTGCTGTTGCAATTGTTGTGTTGGTGTCTGATGAGGATGGGGCGAACGTTGCTGATTGTGTTGTCTTTGATGGGGCTGTTGCTGTTGTTGCTGATGCTGTTGTTGCTGCTGTTGCAATTGTTGCTGGTGCATCATTTGCTGGTGATGATGTAGTTGTTGTTGATGCTGTGCGGCACTTTGTAAGTGTTGTTGGTGCGGTGATGGAAAATGTTGATGCTGCACATGATGATGTGGACTTTGTGGTGTGTGACTACGCATATGTTGTTGCTGCTGTTGGGCAGCTTGTTGCTGCAGCTGTTGTTGATGATGTTGCTGCTGATACTGATTTATAATTTGATGTTGTGGATAAGCACCTGGATTTGTAATGTTAGAAGTTTGGCCGCCAGCGGCACTAGGCTCAAAATGAAACTGGGTCTCAGGCTGCGAGGGTCCACCACCTCCAAAACTATTTATACGTGGCAAATTATTATCGGGTGTATGACTATTGGGTGTGTGACGATGGTGTGATGGTGGCTGCTGCTGGGGTGGTGGCTGTTGTTGGGCATGCGTATGGGGAGGTGGCGTTGGTCTTTGCTGTTGTAGCTGCTGTTGCGGTAGAGTATGGGATTGTTGTTGTTGTGCTGCAATAATCTGTTGCTGGGGCTGTTGCTGCTGTTGTGGTTGTTGCTGTTGTTGTTGTTGCGTATGTTGTCCCAGCAACTTTTCAGCACTGAAATTTTGACTGTACATGGAATTCGGCTGGGATTCGCTCGATTGCATAGAGTGCTGTGATGTAGATGCAGTTGAAGACTGTGAACTATTGTTCGATATAATGGCAGCATTGAAGGGATCTTGTTGTGATGATGATGAAGTGCCCGGCGTTGTTGAAAGTGGTGGTGGGGTAGCAATAGCACCCACTTTATTTTGCTGCTGCTGTTGGATTTGTTGTGTCTGATTCGCTTGCTGTTTTGATTTACCCGCATTTGATTTTTTAGCAACCTTTGCGGGTGGCGGACCAGGTTCATCAGCCATAGGGACTAATTCTATTAAATAATAATTGTAAGATTTAAAAATAAATTCGTATAACCAACTTACCATCTCCTTCCTTTGCAAAGCGCTTAACTTTTTTAGGTGAAGGTTGATTGCCATGCACCGTTTGCTTGTGACGTACAAGATGTGTTTTCCATTTGAAAGTCTTTAGTTGTAAAAAATAATACAAAATTTAATATTTAAAGATCATTTATTGTCTTATATTGTTAACAAAAGTAAAGAAAGAATATAATCCACTTACCTGATCACAATAGCAACAACAGTGGGGTCTTTCTTCTGAGTGCGATGGCAAGTGACGTTGCAGCGATTTTACCGAACCAAAACGTTTGCCACAAAGCGTACACTTGCATTCCGACGCATCGGTATGGGCATTACTGTAGTGATCTTTTAAAGCTGGATATGTAAAATAGGAAGAACCACATAAATCACAAACATATGTTCGCTTAATTTCCGTATGCAATTGAACATGACGTTCCAAATTCGCCTTAAGTGTAAAGCGATTCTGGCAAATGTGACACTCAAAGAAGTTATCTTTTTTATGTACACGTATGATATGCTGATACAAGGCATTCTTAGATGGGAACTCATCACCACATACTTCACATATAGCACCGTCAGCCTTGTGACCAGTATCATCCAAATGTTGTTGATGAAGTTTCTTGTGGGGGAACTTTTGGCCGCATTCAATACAGGAATAAGCTAAGGAAACAGATACAATACCTATACATAAATTAATATGCACTTCAATTTAGTTGGAAAGATATTTAGTAAAAAACTTAATAAACAAGTAACCAAAAATTTATATATATAAAAAAAAACGCATGATTATTGTGGCTTGCGTTCTTTGTGATTTGGAAATTTACTATTGACATGATGTTAAACATCGGTAACGTATCTTGACACAAACTCACTTTTGAATTCCTTCTTGTTGTGAGATTCAACATGCGCATGAAATTGTTGACGCCGTGAATACGATTCACCACAGGTTTCGCAAACAAATGGAAATTCCTTAGCATGTATGGTACGATTGTGATGGATTATTTCCTGCAAAAAAAGTTCAATAAAAAATTTTTAAGAATTTTTAAGAATGTAGTTTTATGAAAAAACTTACCTCTAAAGAGGTACCATTTGGTTGACCACAGTCGTGGCAGTAGCCTGGATGTATTTTGTAATGGTCCAATAGTGATTTACGTTTACGATATGACTTTGGACAAAGAAGACAATTGTAACTCGGCTTTTCCTTTTTCGTACCAGGCGTACTTGTATTTCCAGCTCCCGAAGGAGCTTGCAACGAAGTGCTACTACTGCTGCCACCATCAATGAGCTGTTGTTTGGGTTCCATCCCGTCGTTTGTATCGTTTTCATGATCTTCATCGTCTTCGTCATGTGATAAGCCTTCATCGTCATGTTCAAAGGAAG
The DNA here is from genome assembly GCA_963931875.1 of Pollenia griseotomentosa. NCBI lineage: Eukaryota > Metazoa > Arthropoda > Insecta > Diptera > Polleniidae > Pollenia > Pollenia griseotomentosa. Next base: position 27,666,174 of record OZ007564.1, read on the forward strand.
CATTTGCCGACGAATTGCCCGTAGGCGTGGTGGAAACATTCGCCATTAAGCCCATGCTAGATGTAGGCGTAGTAGAAGGTGTCAAATTTGAACCACTTAAGATACCTTGTTGCTGCTGTTGCATTAACATATGTTGCTGCTGTTGAGGTGACAAATTTTGCATATGAGGAGGCAATTGCTGCTGCTGCATATATTGCATATTTTCCGCACTTCCATGTGACGGAGGTGGAGTTGGTTTATTTGTTGATGGTTCTCCGCCACCCAGTATGTTATCGATACTATTTATCATATTATTGGAAGCGTTTAGTTGCATACGTTGTTGAACTTGCATTTGCTGTTGATGTTGTTGGTTGGCCGTTTCCATCATGCCTCCTATCATGGCCAATGGATGATTTTGTGGCTGAATATGGGAATTGTAGTGATTTTGTTGCTGCTGTTGCATCAAAAAACGTTGTTGCTGCTGTTGGGCCTGATTTGAGAAGTGTGGCTGTTGAAGCGTTGACGGTTGACCCATATTGTTCACCAGACTATTAACATTGTGGGGTTGCTGTTTGTCATTCAACAGGGCCGCTTTATGATTATGTGGTTGTTGCAATTGTTGGTTTGAAATGATTTGTGGATGATATTGTAGTTGATGTTGTGGATGTTGTTGCTCCTTGGGAGCCATACTTGATAGGCTATTGCCTTGGGCTATAGACTGCTGTTGTGAATTTGCTTGTTGCTGATTAATATTGTTAGGAATAGTATTAGTTGTAAGTCCATTCATCAATAGTGTGTTATTAGGTCTATGAAAATATAAAAAAGTTTAAATTTTGAAAAATTTACGTTGCAGATTTTGGTTTATATATTCGTTTTCAATATGTATAAAAGGTTTTTTACTTACCCATGTTGTTGCTGCTGTTGCGCCAAATGGTTCTTAAATGTAGGCCCTGCTCTTGAACCTGTTGCGTTATCACCCACATATGTCAAAGCGCTATTGTTTGTGGCCAAATCATTGGGCATGGAATCTAAGCCGTTGCCGCCTGAACTATTACTACTACCACTTCCACCGCTTACACTAGCACCGCTGCCGCCTCCGATCACATCATCCATTTCCGGTTCCATAACCAAACCATCAATCAGCCTTCCGGGGCCCACACCCTCATCAATAATTTCCTCGAATTTCATAATCTCTTGTGATGCTGAAGATAATTGAGATTCTGTTTCCAATTCGAAATCCATTTCGGAATCATAAGCATTGCCAGATCCGGCTAATATACGTCTACGGTGATGCATTAACATCATTTGATGATGTTGCTGCTGGTGTTGTTGCAATTGTAATTGTTGCTGTTGCAACTGTTGCTGCTTACGTGATTTTTGTTGCTGCCATTCCTCTAAATGTTCAGCTCTCAGCTTATCCAAAACATGTTTGGGTGGTGTTGTGCCTAGCAGAAGGCCGCTAAACACAAACTCACGTTGGAATTCTTTTAGGAATTCCTTGTCGTGAAGTTTCAAGGCCGTTTTCAAATGTAAACGAAATTGTTCTTTGAACACTCGTATACTCAAATTCTGCGAACTATAGTGAAAACGTACCGTAAATTCTGTATCCGGATGGAATATATAACCCTCTCCTAAACGAGAAACACGCTGAACTCTTTCACCCAACAGCAGTCGTGTTGCCGGTAAATTCGATTTACCAACAATATTACCACGCGCTGCAGGATTTAGACCAAAAGCACGTCTTCGTGATCGCTTTAGGGAATTCTCTAAACCTAGAGCATCTAAGCTATTACTTTCATCTGCGTCAGCTTCTGCTGTAGCTAATCTTCCAAGACGTCGGGCGTGTATTACAGAAGAGGGTATTAAATCCAATGGATCACCTAACGTTTGCTGTGCTAAAGACGTAGATCCGGTTGCCGATCTTATAGATCCTCTAATAATATTGCCGCTGGCATAACGTACACGCTTACTCAGCGAAGATGAATTCTCATTGTCAGCGTCATCGGCATAAGCATTATCGTCTTCCTCCAGGCACATAAACTCTTCTTTACACAGAATTTTTTCAAAATTTTGATTTAAATCTGTCGAAGCATTTTCATCCTCATTCTTAATAGATTCCTCCGTTTTGATGGGCAACAATAGTCTAGGGAATATACTAGGTACCACTTGTTCGCATGCTTGGGGATATTTAAATTTCAGATTCCTTAGCAAATAATATAAAGCGTCGCAACGTGATACGGCATCAAACTTTTCCAAAGATTTAAGAGTTTGATCCGCCTGAAAAGCAAGAAGAAGAGAAATAAAAATAAGTTAGAATGTACATAATACTAAAAGCAAAATAAACTATTTTATTAAATAAGAATTTAGCAATACGTTTCATCGTCGACATTAGGCAAAAATATTTTTAAAATTTTTTTTTGAGTTTTTTAAATCTTTATCAAATCTGCTTAGAAATATAAGCAAAATAGATTAATATTAATTTTTTTTTTATTGGTAATTATCCTGCCTGCACGTGCAAAAATTGTGAGTCATACAAATCACTAAAATGATGGGGACGTATTGATCGTTCCAAAAAGATGTTATAATCTCACACAAAGGTGATATGATTTAGTCAATGGAACTTTATTTTTGGAAATTTTCAAATTCGTAGTTCTTACCTATGACCTTACACAGATGGCGCATTCCTCTTTACAAAATAATTTTCTATAGCGCATGACGTAAAAATTACGCCATGAAAGACAAAACTATATGTGATTTTGATTTCAAAACAAAGCTTAATTGTCTTTTTCTACGTCACACAAGCTATCAACAATCTTGTTTATTTGAATCATGGTTCTAACTCTGGGCAACGCTTAAATCCATGCTGACCAGTGCCACTGAGTTATTGAAAACAAGTCCTTTAAAGAATTTATTTCGATCTAAATAACGGCGTTCAGTGCTGCAGTACTTACGTTATGACGAAGGTTAATCAAGAACAATCTAAATGTATGATAACTGCCAGTGTAACTGACGTCTTTAACTAACATATCGCGAGTAATGCGAATTAAAAAAATTCCACTAGCTATTTTAAGGCCCAACCATAATATGCATAACCTTGCTAACCTACTGTCAAAAACGACCAAAAAGTCTCTCAAATATATTAAAAAAAAAAACAAACGAAAATTCTGATAGTGCATAGAAAAAAAAACAAAATCAAAAAACATTTAATTCCGTACGGAATGTGCGATCAGTTTCGCAGTTTGCTTAAGCAAATGACAGTTTCATAAAACTTAACAACAAGTTTCCTTTAGTTCAATATGGTTTGCTTTATATGATTAACATGTATTCGCAAATTTGCTTAAGCCAAACAAAGCACATTATGGTTGGGCCATTAGTTTCAAGTGGATCTATGCAGCACTTAATTTCCAACAGCTTGATTCAGATATTGATCAATAAAAATTAATAAAACTTTTCATTAGTTTCAAGTAAAAAAATTTATATTTAAAACCAGTTTCGTATATATTAAGTCATTTTTCGGAAACAATTTTAAGCATAAAATAAATAAAATTTCAAAAACCTTTTGAACTATTGAGTTTCCAAGGGTTTTCTAATTGTGGTTTGATACATACTTCACACTGGGATTTTTTTAATAAAATAAAAATATATATTAAAATTATCACTCTTTTTATAATTTTTGGTTTTGTTTAAATATCTTTTAAAATAAAATTTCAAAATTTTGATAAATTACTAAATTCGTAAAACTATTGAAAAAAACTTTATTTTCAAAAACAAAATCTTTATGAATTTAAGGATTTTTTAAACAATTAAAAAGTGTTAATCATCCATTACTTAAGTACTTACTTTTATTATTATTTTTATGCTTTAATTTTAATTTGATACAACTTATCAAAGTTCTTTTTTATTGTTTTAAAAACTTTTTTTTATATAAAAAAAAAACACAAAATTACCGACTAAACTAATTCTTTCAAAGCTTATTTTTTCTTTATCTTGTATACAAAGAAGCTGCACAAAAACTATTTTAAAATTAATACAAAAACAAATTATTTTAGAAAAATGGCAGCAGCAAAAAAAAATATAAAAATATATTAAAATAAATATATAGAAACACAAAAAAAAATTTATATACACATACATACATATATAAGAGAAAAAAAAGCAACAAGAACAACATAAGCTAAGCAAGCTGAAATTTAATTTGTGCCACTTTTCCCCCATATATCAATCTATTAAACATTTTAAACGTTAGTAACGTTGAAGTCTAGCTTAGGATAGTTTGTGTGAATGTGTGCATGTGTATCTGTGTGTACTAAAGCGATGTAGTGTTGCTCTGCAAAAGCAGCAAAATTTGTTTAGCTGCGCAGTTTAATAAATGATATAAACAGAAACATATTTACGTACAAATATACACATACAATATAATACCGACAGACGTATATTGGGCCTCTGCTTAGGTTTATCTAGTTCCGCTTCAGGCATACCACACTACACTACTACACAAACAATTTTCTTAGTAAAATTATTCATACTACAAACACTCTTTACTGACATTCAAATTCACAAACACACTCACATATTTACTAATACCCTAACACTAACACATAGAAAATAAGCTTAAATACTAATACTTTTTGAAAAATACACAGTCATATACATTTGCTGGAGACCATGCACCACCCACCCAAAAGATTTATTAAAAGGTTTGTTGTTTAGTAGTATTTTGTTATCCATTACAATATCATATTTTTATCTTTTATTTCTCTAAGTGTAACAGTGGACGGGAGAGAACTAACTGGCAATTATGTAAATGCCGATTTGGCCTATGTTAGGTTAAAATAAAGAAAATCGTCCGATTAGGGTTTAATATCAATAGGGATTTCTATACCCGGACTTTTGCAAACATTTAATTTTCTAAAATTTCGGTGTTCCCGATCTAAGGAAAATTTGTTTAGCCTTTTCAAAGAGACAAGATTTTAAAATTCAAAATCTTGCCAGCTTTAAATTACACATACCGAGATCTTATCGCAAAAAAAAGCTTAAGCGACAAAAACTAAATTTTACAGGAGGTGTTTTTACTTTTATTCATAAAAATGTTGTATGAAGGTTGACCTTACGTGACGACATTTTAGGAGATGATGCAAGTGTTGCCAATAAATTTATATATTAAAAAAAAAAAACAAAAATTGAAAATTATGTCTCTTAAGCTTTTTTTGCGAGAGAAATAAATATTTGTCTGAAAGCCATAAATCAATTACTATAAAATTCAAAGTGTTAACAATCATTTACTGCAATTTCTTTTTGGCATTAGACAAATTCTAAAGGCCCAACTTTAATATGCATAAGCTGGCTTTAACTACTGTCAAAAATTAACAAAAACAAGTAAGATATAGCACTCTATGCCGAATCTTATATACCCTTCACCATGATGAGATAAGAACAAAAAGTTATATACATAAATAACGTTCTTTAGATAGGTATAAATAAATATTAATTGAGCCACGCCAACTTTTCATTTTGCCATGCCGAAGAATATAAAAAACAAAAAATTTATATATGTACCTAAGCCCGTTTCCTCTCAAAGTTGATGTTTGAAATTCGTTTTATAATCTTAAAATAAAAAAAATGAAAAAAAATTATTTTTGGGATTCGAACTGGCAATATCATCAGTCTCAGTCTCAGTCTTAACAACTCGGCTACGAATGCTTTTACTGAAGAAGCGTTAAATTAAAATATATTGAGTCTATGAGTTTGTTTCTTTATTTGAGCGGCATATCATATACATGCATTAATGTGTATGTGTATGCGTAAAATTAAACACATTACAAATAAAATCCACCACTTGTAGTGAAGGGTATAAAAAACAAAACAAAAAAAAAACACATTACCAACACTGTATTACCATAGCCACTGTATGACCGTAGAAACCAAAATTGAATTGGTTTGTATGGTATGTTTATGTCGTTTTGGTAATACAGTGTTGGTATGGTAATGTCACGTCTAATTGAACATTTAACAGAAAAAATTTGAGGCAGTTTTTTTACTCATATCTCAGCCATTTTTGGACCGATCTTGCTGAATTTCAATAGCAAACAATTCCGGACCTTATGTGACATAAATGTATAATAACCTGGCCCCCATCATATATGGGGTCTTCGGAAAATCCATTTCAATGGACAGACGGACATCGTTAAATCAACTTCGCTCCTCATAAGGACCCAGAATATATATACTTTATAGGGTCTAACATCAATATTATAGAAATTAGAAACGGAATGACAAACTTATATATACCCTATTCACCACCTGTGGTGAAGGGTATAAAAATTAAAAAACGGATTTAAAAAACAGAAATAAAATCAAAAATATTTTATTCCGTACGGAAAGTGCGATCTGTTTCGCACCTTGCTTAAGCAAATTCCAGTTTCATAAAATTAACCAAAACGTTTTCTTAAGTTCAATATGGTTCGACACATATGAATAACATGTATTCGCCCAATTGCTCAAGCTAACTTAAGCATATTATAGTTGGGCCTTAAGAAAGAAAAAATTTTAATATTTTAAATTAATTTTTTCAATTTGACACTCTACTGAAGTGAACCGTATTCAAACCAAGTTCTTCTGATCCTATAAATTTATGTATATTTGTACATATCGTGTATCGTTTTTTTTTTATTTCCAGTCTTATCAGTCCTGTCACAGAAATCATTTTCGAAGTAAGTCCAATCAAACGGCCTGTCATGTACACACTTTATGTTTGCAAAAATACTATTAAAAAACTTGTATGAATATAAAAATATTTGATTTTCGTAAAAACATCTTCAAACTTTTGTGCATACGGGCAAACTCTCTAATTAACAACACAAAAGGTTTAAGCAAACGTTTGTCCCTTTAGCAATTGTTTAGAGTCTGACCGAACGCTCGGGTTTGGTGTCGGACTTCGGCAAATTTTCTTTAAGCACCAAACTTTGTTAAATGTTGTAGATGCCATGGGTGAATACTAGGGTTTTTCCCCGAACTTTTTTGATTCTCGGGAAAGGGGGAAATAAAGTCATATTTCCGGGATCCCAGAATTCCCGTCCAAAATTGTTGATTTTTTTTATTTACTTAATTCGCCAATGAAACTATTATTTCTTGTTAGCTAGTATGCTTAAAAGAATTACATCTGTAGTATTTAAGATAAAATTTATTTTGTGACATTTAAGAGATTATTTTTGATGCCAAAAGGATCAGAGAAACCCATATAAAAGGTGTTTTTTTAAGCTAGATAGAACTTTAAATTGTAAAAAGTAACACAAAAAATTAAATTTTGATGAAATATTTTTTTTATCGTTTCAGTATACTCTGACAAATCATCATGAATAGACTCACGCTTGAACAACGCTACGAAATTATCCAAATTTACTTTAAAAATCAGTCGTCGATTCGCGCAACTTATATGGCAAAATTGTGTTCAGCGATGAGGCGCATTTTTGGCTTAACGGGTTTGTTAATAAGCAAAATTGCCGCATATGGAGCGAGACCAATCCCCAAGAGACCCTACAGACTCCATTACATCCAGAAAAATGCACCGTTTGGTGCGGTTTTCACGCTGGTGGCATCATCGGACCTTATTTCTTCAAAAATGAGGCCGGAGCTCGCGTTACGGTCAATGGAGATCGTTACCGCACCATGATCAATGATTTTTTGTTTGAAAATATGGATGACATTGATCCGGAGGAGATGTGGTTTCAACAGGATGGCGCTACGTGCCATACGGCGAACGCAACCATCGACTTATTGAAATCAAAATTTGGCGATAAGTTGATTTCGAGAAATGGACCTGTCAATTGGCCTCCAAGGTCGTGCGATTTGACACCTCTCGATTATTTCCTGTGGGGCTACGTGAAGTCACTGGTTTATGCTGATAAACCAGCAACAATTGACGCCTTGGAGGCCAGCATTGTTCGTGTTATTCGTGACATACGGCCAGCAGTGCTCGAAAAAGTGGCCCAAAATTGGACGTCCAGAATGCGCTTCGTCAAGAACAGCCGCGGTGTCCATATGCCCGAAATCATTTTCAAATGTTAATGTCACGTATTGATCTTTCGAATAAAAAAAAATTTTTGATTACAATTTAATTTTTTGTTATTTTTTACAATTTCAAGTTCTGTCGGGCTTAAAAAAACACCCTTTACATACGTATAAAAATTGTTAAATTCGCCGCTCATTCTGCAAAAAGAAACAAAATTTGCGCGTTAGTGCGCGCACGCTCTGTAGACTTCTGTCAAAGAAGTTAAAATAGTGTATATTCATAGAACAAGCTACATGCAAAATATTTTGCGCATTTGCGCCAGAAAGTTGGTTAACTTTGAACTTTTTAACGCGTTGTGTATTTTTAACAAGTAATCAGCCGACAATAAAAAGAATAATTTAACAAATTTGTGAATCATGAAAGAAAAACTTATTGAAGAGCTTAAAAAACATACAATATTTATATAAAAGAATAAACTCAATAAAATAATAAAATCTTGATATACTTTCGAATCCGTCTTCAATGCACAAATAATGGCGTTTTCTTTTCTGAATAAAATTCTGCATTTATTCTGCCTTTTACATTTTTTTCATGTTCTTTTCCGAAAAACATGTGTTATTTTAAAAGTGTAAAGCGTTCTTTTCTGATGATGTTCCCTTTAAAATAAAAAAAAAAATGCTACATGTTCAACACTCATTTTAATTAAAGGGGCATGAGTGCAGCACTAGATCAAGGCGAATTCAGTACAAGGTGGTTGCAAGTTTCGAACCGTAAACCCTCACAATGCAATACAAAAAACCTCTGTTGTTTCTGTTGGCTTTGGATTGTTTTAGTCTTGCCACCACCTGTAATTAAATTTACCTTGCGCTAATTGCACTTTATTGTTTAATGCCGAAATTGTGTTCTTTTGTAAACGTAAAATATGAAACACTTTAGAGTTGTGTCGGTCATGAACGACCCGGTTCAATTGAACGAATCAGTCAAATGAACGTTGAACGGCCGTTCAGTCTCATCGTTCAATATGGTTCACTTGGGTCTTTTCAGGTCTTTTGAATCAGTTTGAATCAGTCATTCACTTGCTTACCGAACAACTGATTGAAAAGAAACAACAGTACTATTCTTGTGTATATGTTTGTTATGCCAGAATAATATACTTGTTTCTTTTACTCATTGTCACATTGCTTTACACATTTTCATAATACATCGTTCAATATGGTTCACTTGGGTCTTTTGAATCAGTTTGAATCAGTCATTCACAAAAAACAATGCAAAACACAAAGCAAAATGTTTCTTCGAATTTGCTTTGTGTTTATTGTTTTCTATTATTGTATACATATTTCTTATATGAATATTGCTATACTCTTTTAACACATTGCCGTATTCAATCAATTGTGAATGACTGAACGAAAACCACAAAAGAGCAACTGATACAAAAGACCGACTGATCCAAACGATCAACCGACCCAAAAGACAAGTGACCTGAAATGACCGACTGAACGAAATGAACGAACTCGTTCACTGTTTCGAATTGAACGTTAATGACCGGTCACCTAAACGAACGATTTAGCCCAAGACTAAAACACTTCTTAAAAATTAGGGGTGCATTTAAAAATGTTGCCAAGTCACATGTAACACTTATGCAACACTTTTTTTAGAAAAGAAAAGCCATAAGTAAACAAATAAAAAACAGCTGACAGGAATGCCTTTTGTAACGCGCGTTGTGTAACTTGCAATTTTTTATGCGCTTAAGTTCTTTAACGCATGACAAACGTCGACGAATTAGCGCGTGTTATGTACTTCTACCTTTAATTAATTAATCTACGTAATTAATAACTTAATTATTCAAAGTTTTACACTCTTAACCAGCAGTGGTGAATGAAGGTATGCTAAGTTTGTCCTTACCGCAAAAAAGCTTAAGCGACAACAACACAATGCAGAAAAGGAGAAGGTTTTTTTTATTATCATAAAAATTTTGTATGAAGGTTGGCGCTTAAGCTAAAATTGTTTTGGCTATAAAATCTTAACGGTACCCTATGTGACCATGACATTTTAGGAGCTGATGCAAGTGTTGCCAATAAATTCCCTTATTTAAAAAAAAAACAAAATTGAAAATGATGTCTCTTAAGTTTTTTTGCGGTAAGGGCTCGATATATCGCTCGTTTTCTGTAGTTCTCCTAAGCAGCTTTGGATTGAAACCCAGCAGAAGAGTTTCAGTAGGAAAAAAAAGTAATGCAGCAAAACGTGGATAAATCCTCCAAAAAAATTGACAATTGAAATGCACCGACTCTCATTAAATTTCAATAAATTCGTTTTATATGTCACCTAATTTCGTGCAGAGCGGTCCATAATTCTTAGGCCCCATAAGAGTACCCTCTCGAAATTCATATTAGTATGGCTAAAAGCGTAACAAATAATGCTTTTGTGAAGAAATTCGGTATAATCAAGTTTCATAGACTCGAAATCACACCATTATCAAGTAATAATTTGTCAGTTTGTTAAGACTAGAAAAAAATTTCGTTAAGATTGGTCTATAATTTAACATAGAGCCTATATTTAGCACATTCTTAATATTATCAGCTAAATAAGCCTTAAGCCGCAGCAAATATAGATATTGTGTAGAAATTTGGTTGGATAAAACAACTAACGACACGCGTCCAACATAGATTTACTTAAGTTTAAATAAGTTTTTGTTCAAAATATCTCTGGAATCCCGCCATTAATTCCCGGGAAAGAGGGGGAAACAATTGAATATCCCGGAAATCCCGGCAACAAACTCGAGTGGTTACTGGCATGGAAAATGTTTGTCTAAATTTGAAATAAAGCCATTTCTTTACGATGTGGAAAGAACATAGCTCGGCAATCTAGAAGATCCAGATGAATCTAAAATAATGCAATTAAGGAAATTAGAATTTATTTAACTGAGCGTTAAGCTTAAAAAGATGAATGCATAGTTACTGGAATTCTAGTCCATTTATGAACCTAAAGGTAGTATCCAAAAAGTTCTATCGACGAACGTTTCTAGTGGCAGCTTAGTTAGTGCTGTTGGAAAACTTTATGCCGATTGAAGAAGCAATGTACAAGGCATAAATGCCGAAAAATGAGTTTTCTATTCAATAAAAAGAAGTTTGGTTTTGGGTTTGGTTAAGTTCGGGTTTAGACTAAAAAATCTACCATTCGAGTTTCGGTTGTTCTGAAAAACTGCCTTTGCTCGGACTCTAGAAATTGATTTTGATAATATTTTGAGCAAACGCAGTTTTTTTTTTTGCTCTGCGCACGGAATGTTTCAACTTGGATTCGAAGTTTGGGTAATAGTACAAATATTTCGTAATGCACTTCAGTTAAAAATTTAAGCATTACCAGGTTTGCCAATTTATTTAGCAAAAATTTTAGCAAAAAATGTAATACATGCTGCTATAAAAAATGTAGCTCAATTTTTTTACGTCATATATGCAAAGGGTGGTCCAACCACAATGCACAATATTAACGTCAAGATTTTTGCCCAACTAAATTTGATATTTTTTTCCAGTTTTTGACAAATTCAACCATGGAGAGGTATACAATTGAGCAGTGCGTTAAGATTGTTGAAGCCTTTTACAAAAATTGGCGTTCAAATCAAAATGCTTTTCGTGCACTTCCTCTTAGGCAACGAGGCACACTTTTCGTTAACAAGTAGAATTGCCGCATTTGGGCAAGTAAGAATCGACGAGTGACTGTTGAAAAGCCGATACATCTACAAACAGTTTATGGGCTGGCGGCGTCATCGGCCCGTGCTTCTTTGAAAATCAGGTCGAACGTGAATGGTGTTCCCTATCGCGAGATGATAACGGCCTTCTTGTGGCCAGAAACTGAGGATATGAACCTGGACGATACGTGGTTCCAACAGGATGGTGCCAGTTGCCACACAGCCAACGAAACAATCCCCCTTGTCGTGGTTGACGAATTTAAAATACGCCTACGACTGTTTGGAAATAGATTAAAGGAAAAAAGTTCACTTTCTCTTTAATCTATTACGAAACAGTCGCAGGCGTATTTTAAATTCGTAAACCACGATCAGGGTGAATGTTTTTTGCGCGAGAAATTCAGTGGCCGTGTTTTCTCTCACGTCGTGGCCGTGTTTTCTCTCACGTCGTGGCCGTGTTTTCTCTCACGTCGTGGCCGTGTTTTCTCTCACGTCGTGGCCGTGTTTTCTCTCACGTCGTGGCCGTGTTTTCTCTCACGTCGTGGCGTTGTTAATTGGCCGCCACGATTATGTGATTTGACATCGTTGAACATCTTTCATTGAGGATATTTTCGCATGCTGGACAAGCATTTGACTAGGGTATTTAGTCCTTTCGAACGCGAATTCAAAACCCCTGGCTGGAAAATCTTATTTGTCTGATCGCTTTGTCGGTTTGTTTTGGAAATAAAATATTCATGTTTAAAAAAAAGCTTGCCGCTATTGATAACGTAGCTCAGTAAAATATATTTAAATGTAGCTCTTTTAAATCTCTTTTATTTGCTAACAAAAGTTTGCTTATTTAAATACGTATGTAAGTATTTCAAGGAAATTTTCTTTACAGCCCCACTGTACAATGTGGACTGTTGTTTCTCGTAAATTTTGTTATTCTCGTTTTTTTCTTATTTGTTCCTCCCGCCCTCTTCTTGTTCTTCTAACTCCAATGTATGTATGTATATTGCCACCTATTATAACTCCCCCGATTCTCTCACCCAACAATTTCAACTGAACAAGAGAGTTGTTTGTAGCTGGCTATAAAAAAATATACAAGTTTGTGTTGTTGTTTTTCTTAACTACAAAAATATACACAAGTACACATGTAAAATTGTGTACTTGTTTTTTATTATTGTAGCAAGTTGTTGTACTTGTTTTATTGTTGTTGCTGCTTTTTCTGTGTTTTGTTTTTTTGTAGTTGTGTTGTTGCTATTCTTACTGCTTATTGTATGATATTAAAAAAAACTAAAAATACACACACTAACATTTGATGCAGCACAGAGGAGAAGGTGAAGGCAGTAAACACAGCAAGTAGAATGCATTTTAGTTCAGATGTATACAAATGTATATACATAGCATTCACGTAAATAGAATAGAACCTTAATAAACATACATAGATACATACATATATACCTACATGCATATACAGTTGAACCTCAACTATTCGACTTTTGCACGGGACCGTGCTATGCGCGGATAATCGATATATGTAAATCACCAGAAAATGTGGCTTTAAGCAAGATATTTTTGCACCATTCTCGTCCAAGCCAAAGATTTCTTATTGTAAACATATGTGCGGCTTGATTTAAGCAAAAAGTTATGACTCGAATCGCACTAAATTTTCCAATTACTAAAGGCTCTTCCTTTTGTCCCGTCATGTAAGCACAAAATTTTACTGATAACCTTTTCTTAGTCAGTTAACCTGATGTACATTTTATATTTTTAAAAGCTATTTCGTGAATCCTTTCTTCACAGCAGAAAATCGTACATCCATATCGCTCATTTACTTCAATAGTGGCATAACTCAAAAAATCTATTTCGTTACAAGCGCGTTTAAAGATTTTAATTTTCTCTAACCACTTATTCTCTTCAAACGGGGAAAGTAAAAAAAATATAAAAATTAATTTTATACAAAATATCAAGAAAACCATAGCAAACAATTTTGCATCACTTACTCTAAAATTTCATTTGTTTTGTTGTCAAAAAAATCTATTTCGTTATAAACGCGTTTAAAGATTTTAATTTTCTCTAACTACTTAGGAAAAAACGACATATTCTCTTCAAACGGGGAAAGTAAAAAAGATTTAAAAATTAATTTTATACAATATATAAAGAAAAACATAGCAAACAATTTTGCATCACTTACTCCAAAATTTCATTTTTTGTGTTATGTCACTATTGAAGTAATTGAGCGATATGTAGTTGCTTTAGAGTTGTCAAATATTTGAAAACAAACCATATACATACATATATCCAAAAGCTATGCCAGATTTTCCGAATTATACAAAAACAATTAACAAATTAAAAAAAATGGAGAACTTTCAGCCAAAATATATAAAAAATGTTTACATAAAAATTATTATTTAGTGTTACTTTTCAGAGTTTTTGTTTAAATTAATGAAATTACTAAAAAAAACCGAAATTCCGCAATAAATAATAAAGTCGGGTGAGTCATACATTTGACCCATCTAGGAGCATCCTACGCGCTGTACCATACAAATATGGCGGTTTAATAAAATTCTTTAATTTGGCCCCTGCAGCGCGTAGGATGCTCCTAGATGGGTCAAATGTATGACCAACCCCACTTTATTATTTATTGCGAAATTTCGGTTTTTTTTAGTAATTTCAATAAACTAAACCGTTTTTGAGTTACGCGAATATATGCAGTGCAACCTCCTCCATTTTCGAAATAACGGTATATCTTGAAAACAAGAGCTAACCTTAAAAAACGGTTAATACCACTGGATTCAGCGTGCCCTAATTAGGTTAAAATGCCAGGTGCCGGCTTGTCTGTTTTTTGCAACTAGCACAGTGTACTTATTGCTCAAAATTACAATATTAAAATTCTTTTTTAAGATTATTTTTTTAAAGGTTGCGAAAGAAAAAAAATCATATCTTAAAAAAGAAAAAAAAAACAACTCCTTCAAGGTTTCAGGATTTTTAAAGAACAGTTTCAGGTATTATATAAAAAAATCAGCCAAATAATGATGAAAAAAGCCCCAAGTATTCTCTTTAAAATTACATTAAAATCATCTTTGTATGTAAAGTAGTTTTCGAGATATTGAAGAAATAAGCTCAAGACATTCGGCTAATTCGGCGATATTATGACATTTTAAATATTACATAACTTTTGAAAGAAAAATTTAAAATTTTTTTTTTTGTTCATATATGTTCCTTATAAGATAAAAGGAACCTTCTCATCAAATTTCATTAAAATCGGTCGTGTCCCACTATTGGTCGTTTTGACATGGAATTACCCAAATATTATGATAATTTTTTTTTTGTTTAAGGCGTATTTTTTTCGGAAGGGAGTTTTAGATTCGACCTTTGGTAAATTATGGACCGAACATCAAAAAATTAGGTAGATTTCATGTATTAAAACATTAAAGAGGGATTTCAATACAAAAATGTAATAAAGGCGCTTTAAAACGCCTAAAACCATAGTAAAGTGCGGTTTTATGTGTGAGCTGTTGTAAATTCCCCACCGATCTTCACAATGCTAAATTTGACCTATTTCACCACGATAGCATTATGTGTCACAGTTTAAGACGTGTTTTACTGTTTCTTATCAGTAGGCTTAGTATGAAATCAATAGTAAAATATGGACCGATCATCAAAAAACTACTTAGGCCCGTTTTCACAACTTACCGATAGCTAAAGGTAGGATTTTATCGGCCGTATAAAAAGTGTTCCATTATTACAACTTTACTTTTACCTACCAGGTAGGATGAACCTTAATTTACTTTATCGCTCACTTTAGGTTAAAGCAAAGTTTTAATAATGGAACACTTTTTATAAGGCTGGTTAAAGTCTTCTTTTAGCTAACGGTAAGTTGTGAAAACGGGCTTTAGCGTTATTTCTAGCCATAAAAAACTTAATTTATTAATTTTGTATTAAAATTTCAATTATACATTTAATTCATGCAAAAAAAATTTTAATTGAATCTAAGAAATAATTTGAATACAGGTGGGGTCTAATTACCGCATACGATATCGAGCAAAATTTATCGAAATTTTTTATTTTGGCATCATGGTTCTCGATATCGAATGAAATGTATCGTAATTTGCGATGATAGCGTTCGATATCGAGTAACCAAAGACATTACATCTCTCGAGTTTTCATTCGATACGTCAGTGTCTATCGTATGCAGAAAAATACGATAGTTTACTCGATACGATAGCTTACGTTTTTTGGAACTGTAATGTTTATACCGGCAGGGCAGTTCCAGCGAAAAGTCTACTTTTTGTAACGAAACGCCAGAAATTTAAATTGTTTCGCCAAAAATTTTATAGGTATGGTTTACTTTATTATACATATTTCGCTGCAAAGCGCAACAATGAAAAATATGGTTCTAAAATACAAGCTTACTTGCATTCTGCCGTTACATTAAATAAAAGTAGACTTTTCGCTGGAAATGCCCATATGTACCTTTAATCGAGCAAAGATTTTTATAAATTTGATAGCTTGGAAAAAAAGCTTACCAAAAAAGGTTTTATACAAAATGCTTGCTCAATTCGCAATCTTATGCAGTTTTGTAATGCAAGTCAAATCCACTTCTGTTTTTTAACGTCACGCCAGCGCATATTTTTGCCTTTATCTTCAAATCCTTAGCGTTGATTGTTGTAATTTTTTTCTTAATATAGTTCTACTTCATTACTTTGCATATATGAAAACCCTTTTCACAAATTTGATTTCTTCATTTATTTTTTTTTTACATTTTGTCGCACTTCAAAATGGAAATGCCCATATGTACTTATAAAAAAAACTCGTATATTTTCATCAGCATCACAAAAAAAAAACTAAAACTAAAAACTAAAACTAAACCAAATTTAAAAAAAATTACAATTTTCAATTTTTGTAATCAATATAATCATTTTGGAAAAAGGTGCTAAATCAACCAAACTATTTGCTTTATTCTACGACTTAGTGTTTAAAAACAATTTATAAATTTTTCTGCGTACGTATTTTTTTTAAGAGAAAAAAAAATTTAGTCGGATAATAATGATAAAGCACGGTAAACACAACTCAAAAAATGAAACAAAAATAAAAGAGGTAAAACAACCGATAAAAGAGGATGTAAAACAAAGCGAACAGCATGCCGGTTAATAGATGTAATCGGTTAATAGAGGCCTGGAAATCGGAGGTTCAACTGTAGTTGCTTATATCCATCCATACATTTATATTAATTTATACAATAAGCACAATATATGTACATACATAGATACATATATACATACCTACATGTACAACATACTTGCAGTTTGTATGTATATATAGTTAATACATAATAAACAATTACATACAAACTTACAAACGTACATACATACACTCGTATTTCGTATGTATATGTAAATACCTACATTAAATAAAAGGTATAACTCTTAGATAATTTTCGAAAAAAAAGTATGTATTTAAATAAATTTAATTTTAAAAATGTTATTACTTAAATAACTAACATCAATTTTGTTAGATTGTTAAAAAATACAAGCATATTTTTTTGCATTTAATCATTTAATTAAAGTGCCAATATTTATTCGATCCCCCCTAATGCATATTACAGTATATGCAGATACAAATAAACAACAACAATAATAATACATCTTTGTGTGTGTCGTAACTTTAATAACATCGTCATTGTTGTTATTGCTGTTGTAGTAAAACAACGCAAGAAAAAAAAAACAACAGAAATAGCGAAAATGTAAAAGAACAAAAATATTAAGGAATGTTGCCAGATTTCTTTGTATATTTTATGATTAAATTTAATTATTTTACTGACTATTAAATTATGTGCTTTTTTTAATACAAAATAAAAAATTTAAAAATTAAAAAGTTTAGGTAATTACGTTTTAAAATTTATATAACTTTTATGGCCAATTTCACAATTTTGTTAGTTTTTCATAAAACATTATTTTTATTTGGCATGAAAAACGAATTTTAAGATAAACTGTCAATATCGGGAATTTTTTTGCATCATCTTTAACTTAAGTTTTGAGTTTTGTGATATCAAATGGTACTAATTGTCGGTTTATCTATAGTTAATATTTAGCTTGAAGTAAAGTTAATAATAAACCATCTTAAAGTTGTTTTAGGAAATTTTAAAACTTCATTTACAATTTTTGGATGAGGACGTCATACTAGACTAAATTATCGAAATAGTTGTCAGCATAATGCTTACTTAGCATAACGTTGGCTTAATATGCAAACCTGCAAAATCCACTTTTAAGGTAAATTGAGATTTTTATGCCGTGTGGTAGAGAAAGTTACGCTTCATCGATCAGCATGAAGTTTTTCTTCAATTTGAGTTTTGAAGTGTGTAAAACCGGCTATGTACATTTTTGGTTTCATCTCAAGCTGCAAATATGAAATATAATAAGTTTTTTGTCTCTCCTCTTAAATATGCTGAAAAGGAGTTAACATATTTGCATATTTAGCCGACGATTTGTAACAATGATTAAGGTTTCTCGTAGTTTTTTGGACGAGGACTTCATGTTCGAATTAGTTAGTGGTCAGCACTAAGTTTGATATAATAATATTTGACATGTTATGTTAATGATTGAGGTTTGTATTTGTATTGTATATAGAATGTTAATGTCTAAACAGATCCCAAGTAATATAAACTACTGAGTTGCTTTTGATTATAAAATAAAACAGCTAAAACCGACAATTCATTCTTAATATTATTAATGTTATTAAAAACCCTAATTGCCTCTAATTGTATAATGGTTAAATTTTTTTGGTCATTCACTTTGAATGATTTCTAATTGTCAAAACCTTTTTATCATGCCTTTAAAATATTCGATAAAAATAAGTTAAACTTTGGAGAATGAATTCATACAGACCTGCATAAACACAAATTACTTTTTTTTAAATTTCGATGTTTAATTTGAATATTGTTTTTAATACACAGAAAAAAATTCTCCAAAATGTTTCAAAAATTAAAGCATTAAACAAAAATAAAATCAGTTTTAATTAAAAATGTAATCAAGTAAATTAAACGTTTACTCAAGTGAATTAAACGTTTAATTGATACCAAATATTAATTTGTTTACGGGTGCAAATTTAATTATCTCACAAATTTTTTAACTGAAATTAATTTTTCTGTGTGAATATTAATTTTTATAAAATTAAAAAAATATTGGGAACGTTGTCATATTTATTGTGCTATCAATTACTAACGCAACAGCTGCTTTTTGGTTTGATATCCCAAGTGTGTCCATTGTTGTCATATATCTCTTTGATAAGGAAATAGTTTCTTATTGTATTGCAATTTGCATCTTATTACAGGAAAGTTTTGGACACTGTTCTTGTAAAGGTTTAAGGAAATCATGCTTTAACTTAAATCCATTTCAGAAATAAAAAGGTGGTAGATTTCGTTTATTTGAAAGGTTTTTTAACTCTAAAAAGTTAACGTTTTTTTAAATCAGATCGTATTTGATTAAAAATGTATAATTCAATAATTTAAGGAGTAAAACGGGCAATTTAAGAGCATGGCTACATTTGGTGGTACATTATAAAGCTGCTTTCTGTTATGAGCTTTCCTAGAGACAACAATTGATTTTCCGAAGATCTAGTGACGAAGCTATAGTTTTAAGACTTTAAAGTCCTTTTACAGTTCTAGAATCATACGAATTAGGAGTTAAAGCTTATTAAACTTTTATTTGTTTCGATCGTTTCGTAACCATTTGGAAACATTTTACTTCAGTTAAATATATCAAAATTTGACTTAATTAGTTTCTATCCTCGAAAAATTAAACAGTTTTAATTTCGAAAATCGATTTTTGACAAATAAAGATAGAATTTTTTGTGCTAATTTTAAAAAGCGAATCCGTTAAACAGTATAAATGTTCTGATTAAGAAGTAATAATTAACAAAATATTAAGCGTAAGTCCCCGCCAAAATGAATTAAAATTATTTAAATAATTGCATTTTCTAATGAAATCTAAATACAAAATTTACTTCAACAATTTTTCAACTTTCAAAATTTAGATAAAAACCTGAAAACCTAACGTTATAAAATTTAAAAATAACCGCGCACTTTTTTAATAAATATGTACATATGTATGTATGTTCGTTAATAATTTCATTAAAAAAAAGGTTTGTTATTTGTATAATTATAAGCTGTAAATTATAAATAAATATAATTAATTTCTTATTTATATTTTCATTAAACATTTATTTTATGTCTGATGTCAAATATGCATACACACATACCTACATAAATAAAAATATGTGTATGTAAATGTGTAAATTGTACATACTAATACATTTACAATATATACGATTTCATATATTTACACAAATACAAATAAAAAATGTATTAAAGATACCCTACACACATCTGACTAGTATACACTTGAAATTGATTAAAGACAGAGTTTAATAAAAAACATATCGCCATTGCAATTTATATGATTTTTTTTTTGTATGCAATGTTTAGCAAAATTAACACACGACTTTGGCGTTTACGTCAACGCCTTACACAATCAAGACCACTACGTGAACGTGTAGAAGCAATAAACAAATGCTTCACAATAGTGGAAGGCAAATAAGATACTCCCAAAAACTATCAAGGGTATGAAAAATACACAAAGCAATGAGAGTGGGAATAAAAAATACACACATTCTGTTTTTTAATGTTTTGTTAAAATACATATTTTGTATGTTAAATTCCTTAATAATATTCCAACAACAATTCTTTGTATGCGTTTACCACAGCGACACACAAGTAGACATCACAATTTTTGTATACGTTGCCGCATACGACACACAAGAAACCACCACAAATTCTCAAAGACTGCACTGGAAATAAATATTAATTATTTTCTGTATTGAAAGGTTTTAATAGAAACCTTAACAGTCTGAAATGTATTTCTTTAAAGTCTTGTAATCTCACAACACTATGAAAATAGTGCGATGAACAGTAACGCATAGAGCATTTGTCATAATGGTTATATACAAACGTTTTGTACACACATTTGATTTATGAACCTCTTTACTACATATCGAATTGATAATTTGGATACGATACCAGATCTTCCTCCACTTTTCAATTTGTTCACACAACTTAATTTGGAATCGTTAAATCAATTTTACAAATCGGCATATGTCAATTATCGATATACGATGTATAATTACACTGAATATACATATGTAAGTACAAAATCTTTTTGCGTTTATCAGAAATTTCTCCGTTTAATGATTTAAATTTTAACTTATGTATTTCAAAGCTTTCCCACATATCCCACTTTTACATTGAACTTTTAAAAATTGAATTATCTTTGCAAAATTTATATTTGATATATATTAGAGAGTAGAAACCAATTAAATTTTCCAACACCTGTGCTGATGAAAAATATGTTTGTTGGTACCCGAAACGATTTTCGGTATCGGTGCAGGTGTTTAAGTACATATTTATTATTTCGGTATCTGTATAGATATTAATAAGCTTGCATTAAGATCAGCACACATCACACTCAACTCTGACCTTTCCACTCAATACGATGCAAGATTAATATCTAAAAATCCACCCCTGCTCTTGGCTTAAAAACTACGTGACGATAATTTTGTTTTACACTCTGCATGGATATTGCAGTGGAACGACACGGGACGACGCTGTCCCTTGTTCAACCCAGACGATAGGATTGCCGATTTTTATCTTCCACGCAGAACCTGATGCAATTTAAACCACTTACGCACATCCACTGCCAGAAATATGGATTATTTTGCCAAGTGGGGACTTGCCAATGACGCCAGCTGTCCGTGCAGCCATGCTTTACAAACAGTTGACCACATTATTAATAATTGCCCAGTCCTATCATTTTCAGGAAACACTGAAGAAATCAAGAACCTAACACCCGAAGTCATATCCTGGCTAAATTCTTTAAACTTGTAGAATATATTTATTTTCAATTTAACAAGATCTCTATCACTCAGCTAATTTTCAAGTATAAAATGTCTTTATTTAAAAAACTATACCCATTTATATTTTAGCTTACACAACAAAACACACAATTTATATTAGACAAAACCCTTAATAGCTCAAAACAAGACATTTCGACTTTAGCCATTATTATTTATTGCCACAGATATATTCGCTCTGTATTTAAAATCCATACGCTAAATAAAATAAATAGTATACAACATCACTCGTGTTATTTAATGTGATCGCTCTTAAGATGTAAGATGTAAAGATATTAGGAGCGAAGCTATAAAGCGGCCCATCCATTATAGAATATCATTGTATATGTTATTCGTCATATTGATTCCAATTTGCCCTATATTATGCAGTAGTGGCACAATGGTTTTTTTTTTTTTTTTTTAATATGCCGCAACCTAACCTATAAGCAAAACAACATTGCACTATTTTTTTGGGACACACTAATATGTATGTATAAGTACCGTGACTATTCGTTCTGTATTATACAAAATAGTACCGTAATTTAGAGATTTGTTCTGTTTGAATTATTTTCTAGTTAAAACCCTTTAATTGTTCTGTATTTCTTTAATAACTAAAAGAGAGCATTCCCAATTTATACATTCTTTTTTAAATTAATAAAATAAAAACAAAAAAAAAAATATTTTTACTTTCCAAGAAAATTTCAAACAGAATTGGTGGGCTCTAATTTTTAAATATCTCGTTTTAAGATCGTTAATATTCTTTTTTTATTGACAAATCTCTGCTAGATATACGTCAAAAGGTATTCAAGTTCATATTGTTTTTGAGTTGAAATACGTAATTTTTAATAACAAGAAATTAGATTTCCATTTTCAAAAGTTTACCAACATTAAAAAAGTAAGCGCATTACGATATAAAGCTTAAGGTCTACACCACGCGTTCACTACATTTATGCATTTGTCAAAAAATTAGAATCAGTATGAAATTGTATTAGCAAGTTACACAGCAAACGCGTAGAATGCATAAACGCAAGAAGTAGAATTACTTTCTACTTTTGTATGCGATTTTAAAAAGTGCCAGGAAAGTATCTGACGCTTAAGCGTGTGGTGTGGAGCTCCAGCGTAAACAATAAAACTGAAACAATTAAGCCGTACTAGGGGAATCAGTTTTCTATTTAGTCGTACGATTTGTCAAAAAAATCGTGTGTGCTCATAAAGTAATGTGGCTTTAAAATAAATTGAGTGACAGATTTTTTTGACAAGTCTGTCCGATTTGCAAATTTCTATGAAAAGTTTCATAAAATGATCTTTTTTGTGGGATAGTGCCTTAAACAATTAGGATTATTCGATGCCTACAAGTATTGCGGATACGGGTAGGAAGATCTGTGTTCTTATGCGGCCCTTACACGTTGCGACCTGTACAATTTGATCAAGTTGTACAAACAATTGTTACGTAAGAAGTGTAGTCATCGGTGGAATAAAAAAAATCAAAAAAATATGATTTTCATTCAACTGACGATCAACTTAGCTATCAAATTGGCACGTGTGATGGCCGGGCCGCCGGGCCGACTTTGCTATCATGAAAATATTCAGTAAATAAAAAATACCTATACCTATATTTTTTTAAATAACATATTAAAAAAGTTCTATTAAAGATATTTAGTAGCACATTTTTATTCTTCGCTTGCCGGTATGGTTGGCTGAAAATACGATAATACTTTATTTCAATTTTTTTTTTATTCTTGTTTTTTATTTTTTTATATTTATATTAAAGCAAATTAAATTTATTGCTGCGGGCTTATGTGTGCTCAGAGTTGTAACGTTGAAGAAGAAGAAGAAGAATACAAAATGAATAGAAGGGGGAAGTAGAAAAAAGAGAAGCATGGTGGGGGTAAACTGGTGGGGAGATAAAAGAAGCTCAAGAATAAAGAGGAAAAGCAGAAACACAGCAGCTGTACGTAGATATTAGTAAAATAAATGTTGGGATTGGTGGATGGTTGGCTGGTTGAATGGATGAATTTTATTTAAATGGTGAGAGCTAGAAAGAGCAAAAGAGAGTCCGTTAATAGCAGATAGAAAGTGTTGGTAGGGAGAAGAGCGGGGGAGTTGGGGACAAAACAAGAAAACAAACTAAAGTATCTGAAGATGTGTGTGGAATGGTAGATGTTAAATATGTATGGAGGAAAAACTGCAAATAAAACGAAGCAGAATTAACTATGTAACTGACGCAGAGTTTTGCTGCAGACAGCAATAGAGGCAGAGGTACAAGCTGAATTAAAAACAGAGGAAGAAAACTTGCTTATCAAGAAGAGAAAGCACTCAAATAGAAAATGTATAATTATTTTGTTGCTGTTGCTCTTGTTGTTTTTGTTTTTAATTTTTAAGTTCATTTTATTTATATTGTTTTCTTATTTTTTCATCGATGTTGTTCTTGTTGTAATTTTGTATATTTTTTATGCTTAATGCTAGAAGACAATCTTGCTGTTGTTGGTACTAAAACGACGACTCTGAGTGGGAAGTGGGACAAATGCATTTTTAGAAGCTGTCATACTACTATTTGGCAAAAACAAATAAAAAATAGAAAAAAAATAAAAAAACACACAAAATCTAGTGCAAATACATATTTTAGCAATTTAATAGTATATATCAACAAATATACATACATACATACAATCACTTGCATACAGACACACACATATAGGTACATACATACTTTATAAAGTGTGTATGTTTATCTTGATGCATTTTTTGATGCTACAAATACTTAAGAGTAGAGTATCGTAGTAGGTATAAATTGAATAGCAACTACAAAAAAGTACAGCATAAGAGAAATAATATTAATAACAAATACCTACCTAGGTAGGTATTTTTTAGTAACATTTTATTAACCATACTTATCGTTTAATAATTATGTAGGTATGTATTACTTTTAATTATGGAAATTCTTAAATTGGTTAGGGGCAGAAGTAATTTCACAATATAAACTTTTTGTTTACTTTAACGTTAAATATTTTGCAAATGTTTAAAATACCTACATACCTACCTAGTAGTTTTTTAAATTTTCTGGACATTTATAATGCTCGTAATTTTTACAAAAAGCTGGTCGTGTTTGTACCTAACAGTAATCTTTACCTATTTCAACGCTTATTTGGCCTACGTGTTTTTACCTTCAGTTTTCTTTTAAAATATGGCAGCTTTTACACTATAGATTTCTATGCACAGCTAGATTTCTTTTTGTAGAAATTACGCGCATAAGCCCTGTAAAAAAAAGTAAGATATAGGTATGTACCTATACACATTTGTTTTTGTAATTTCCGTGAATTCCGGAAAACATGTGTACTTCTATTTAACCCTGCCTCCTTGTCCTTCGTCAAAACGAGAACGCGCGATTTTATTTTCGAGTTAAAACCTGTTTTTTCTGTTTCTTTTGGGCTAATTTTTACGTTACAGAATTACAAAAAAATATTCCTACCGATACATAGGTAGGTATGTAAATTTATTTTAATATTGATCAAAACAAAATAACCAAATACCTATAGGTACCTGAATAATAAATCAATTTTAGTGCATATTTTTGACCATGACGTATTCAATAGTCTCTCAGGTCGTAGTCGATATAGCAAAGGATAACGTTAGTTAATAAAAATAAGCATAGAGTTAAAAATATTAATCATTTAAAAAATATTTTTGAAATTTGAATTTTCTGAAACAAAATTCATTTTTGGGCGAATTTATAAATTAATATGCAAAACAATGACCATAACAACTTTTTTAGAAAAAAGTTGGGCGACAGGCGCACCAAGTGGGCTTTAATAAATTTTTTTAGAATAATAGAAAAATTAAACAACTTCTGTTAGACTCTAATGACTTATTTTTTCGGACGAAGCTCATTTAGTTGCTTCAAACCTTAGGGAATTAAAAAAAAACTATGGTCTAGCCAATTAATTAAGATTTAAGTTTTAAGATTAGAGTCCAGTTTGGCATCTACTAATAGTGTTCCCATCATTTAACAACTTTTAATTGAAAATAATTTTTCTTAATACCAAACTTTTTAATTAGTAGAATGTATATAAAAACTAACCATTTTCAATAATAAAAACCTAAAAGAACACACAATTTCGAGGAATGATATTGTATTAAAAAGATTTCCATAACCTTAAATCTTAAAACACTAACCAATATTTCAAATTAAACACATGCGAGTGAATGAATACCTTCCTTTTATAGGCATCATAAAAAAAGGAAATAAAAATCAACAACTACAACATCAGAAAACAAAAAAAAAAACTACTTTTTCATCATAAACTCAATTAAAAGTGATAAAAATTTAAATTGCCCAACATTAAATTAAAATAAAGAAAAAATACTGACGGGGAATTAATTAAGACGAAATAACATCAAAAAAACAACAACAAAGAAAGAGAACAAGAATACAAACAACTAAATGTGAAAACAATACGAACACGTCGTCATCATCGGTCAAGTTTAGCTATGAATTGCTCTATTGATGGTAATAAAATTTATCCATCTCTGTGGTTAAATAGATAAAAGGGTTTTAAAAGAGCAGTTGTTATTTTTTTAAATTTGTTATGGCGAACTAAAAAAATAAAGATTGAAGTACCTACGATATAATTTTTTTTAAAATTCACGCCCTAGGATTTTTTGGAAAATTTAGTTTACTTAATTTCCAACTTCCGGGACGATTATTATAAAGAAAACGATTTTCACGAAGAAGTGATTTATTCCTGTATATTACAATTTCTTTAGAATAGATATCAAAAATTTCATTTAACAATTCGATTTTAAAAATTTGCTCAAAATTTATTTTTTTTATAGAAAAGTTTGGAAAATTAGCTTTTTTATAATTTCTTCATACCACTGTGCCTTAAAGTTGCCAGTTTTTTTATTAATGCTTCTTTTAAAACCAATAAAATAAAAAAAAAATTATGAAAAAGTATAAATGTAATACAACAAAAACTGCAATAAAATACAAAAAAAAATATATAAAAAACAAACAAGCAATTTTTAAATAAAAACAATTAAAAGTAAAAAAAAAGAAAAAACAACTGCAATACATATTTTGTTTTTCCCTGTCTGCCAGTTTGAACGAAGAGTGAGAAATGGAAAATATTCAAAAAGACGACTAAACGACTCACCTACCAATTCGAGAAATTACTAAACATCCGACGACGACAAAACGTCAAACGATTCTTTGACTAACTTAATAACTGTGTGTCTGGTACGTCGCTTGCACTAGGGTTTTTAAATAGAATCTACTCGTCGAAAAAAACCCAAATAGCAAAATTTTAGAGAATGAGTAAGTGAGCGAATGAGTTTTAGAAAATTTTTCAGGGTAAACAAGAGAAGACTGATGGGCAGTGTGGCCATATCCAAAAATATTTTACAGCTAAATCGGCTTTAAAATAATGCTAAAAAATGCTAACAAAAATCTTAAACTGCCAAAAAATAATGCTAAAGTTTAAATTGTATTATTCTTATATTATTAACTTTTCCTAGTTATAAACATAAACATGTGGTCACGAACGTACGCAAAATAGAAGTCTACTTTAGCTGACAGTAGTGAAATGTAAAAATCTGCGTAATGGAACGGAATATTCAAAAGTGATTAGTTTATTTTAAAAGTGTATTAATGTAGGTCTCTATCCAGTATTTACACAATAAAATATCTCTATTGGCTTTTGTTTAATTGGCTTATGTACCGGTCGCAAACGTACGATTTTTCCATAAGTTTTTTTTTTGTTATCACCATGCATTTTCTTATAAATTCAAAGTCTTTAACATCAGTCTATTTCGAATTTTAATTTTCAAGAGATTTATACAACTAAAAACCTATTTTAACTTCCGCGTTGCTAAATGGCAAAACCCAGAACTTTATTGCAAAAGAAGCTAATTCACTGAATGGATTTTCATTTAATGCATTTTTATATGCATATACATTTATCCAGAAATCAACTGTTGAGTTCTTATTTAACAATTCATATGAATTTAGTTTCTGCCACTGATGTTCCAAAGTTGTAATTTCTTCTACAGTGAAATCTATTATTTCTTCTTTAAAATGTTCGCTTAAGTTGCATTTATTAGCTTTTAAACTGTTTTCTACACAATAAAAGTTAGTATTTGTTAAATTATTAAAACTTTTTGGCAATCGTTGTCCAAGTTGACATATTAATTGAGCTATAAAATCTCGGCATGTAATTCGTATTTGTTTTTCTATTTCAAAAGTTATGGTATCACTTTTCGTTTCCAAAAATTTTTCAAAATCGTTATTGGAAAAAATCAGCTTAACATGAATTTAATGGATCAAACTGATCAAATTTTAAAACAATTTGATATGAAAGATATTTTAAAAGATTGTACAGTTTCTATAGCAAAAGAGTAGGGTTTTGTATGTGCATTCAACAAAAAAGTGTGGTAGATTTTCAAAAAAATATTACTTGAATATTCTTAAATTAAATAATGCTAAAAAATGCTAAATATTTAGTTGAAAAATGCTAAAAAAAATGCTAACTGCTAAATGAAAATTTTGCGGCTAAATCAGACAAAAAAATGCTAAATCTAGCTGCAAAAATGCCAAAATGGCCACGCTGCTGATGGGGAATTTTATGTCTTTCCAAAAAAAAAAAAAAAAATAAAATAAAAATAAGTGAAAATAAAACAAAACAAAAAAGTAATTTTAAGAACCCTAGGTTGGGGCTAGGCAACCTACCAACAAAACAACAACCAACCATTCATTCATTCATTTAACGGAAGTAAAGTTAGGTGTGTGTGTTTGTGAGAAAATGAATGAGTGTTAGACGTATGGTTGCTTATTTCCTTAGTATTGGTATGTATAACGTGTAGCCAGAGTTGCTAAATTTGATTTAAACAGAATTTAAAATGAACTTCTTTTTTAACAAAAATTCAAAACAATTTTTTTAAATATTTTAGTACTACATATATACTTTCATGTCATGATTTCATGTCAAGTGACCCAATTTTGATATCGATCGATGTCTTCCGATTTGGATGAAATTTGCACCAAGTTTTTTTCCCACGATAGAGCGGGGAGGTTTCCCCACAGTGACAGGTACCGCGACCAGGTCAGGTCTATTGTACCCACAACAAGATCGGTCAAAAAGTTTCTGAGATAGAGGGCATCATCCATCTCATCCATGTAACTTATTACCTATTGGTGTTCGATAGCTATTTGATCAATCTTTTGAAAAAAAATTTTTTGTTTTTTTTCAGTTTTTTTTAAATTTACATTGAAGAAATTTAGGCCCTATTAGAAAAATAAACATTCATAAATTCATTACTCTGGCCAAAGGAACAACTTCAACAAATAAAACAAGAAAGTACAATTGGTCAAGTCCGACTATATGATACCCTACACCACAGTATTTTAAAACACATTTACGAGAGTGCACCCTATTCGGGACCCATGGAGAGTCATGCTTATGTGTCCATATAAATACGGATCTATATACATATGTTTTCAATTTCATTAAAATCGGTTTAAAAGGTTGTGAGAGACAGAAATTGCCCCTATCTCCCCTCGTGGCCCTACGATACGGCCCATTTTCAACAGGCTTGGTCCTTGTTGGAACCTTTAAGCCAAATTTTATCAATTTATCTCAAAAATTGCGACCTGTACTTTGCGCACAAGGTTACATGAACAGCCAGCCAGCCAGCCCGACGGACATCGATAGATCGATTCAGAAAGTGATTCTGAGTCGATCGGTATATTTTAAGGTGTTACACACATCAGCACAAATGCATAATACCCTCTCCAATATTGTGGTGTGGGTAAAATAACTTTTTCTTTTATTCCCGGGAAATTGTTTTGTGAAGATATTTAAAAAATATTTATAAAGACGGACCAATAAGTGCTTAAGTTTAAACACAGATTTTTGCACAAGAAAATCATTTCTTTGAGCTCTAAACACTTCGTCAAACTTTTCCACAATTTTTCTATACTGTCCAAAAATTTAATTTGTCGAGGTCATTTGTTTGTTAGATGATTTCATCGTTGGAGTTAAATCTCTTTCCACCGAGCCATTTTTTCTAAGGTTTAGAGTTGCGCTTAAAAGGACGTTTTGAAGATTTATGGACATAATTGTATTACTAGAAGCTTTAGGAAATATTTTAGTTATTGGGAAGAAAGATATATGACAAAACGTTTAAAGCCATATTATATAAAAAGAAAATATTTTCATATATTTTCTTTTTTATATTTATTTATATTATTAATAAATTTATTGAATAACTTAATATTAACATTACCTTGCTTTTATTAGTTTTAATAGTTCTACAATTTTCAATACCTGCTTTGGACCAATTTTTTTTATAAATTTATTAGTATTCATGTATATAAAGCGAAGTTGTTTCCAACAACATTTATGTTTATACTGTGAGGGAATGACAAAATTTCCTGAAAATTCTGGCAACACCCTCTAAAGTGTTCATTAAAATCAATCTCAACTCTCAAATTGGAGAGGAAAATGGCATTTTTTGCACGACCTTGTCGAATATACTGTTTTTCTCAACAAAACTTAATATCTTTGAATCAAATTTAATGTCTTCTTTTTTGCATGCCTGCGAAGCTTGGCTCACAAGTGATACTCTGAGTATTCATTAACCGCTGTCTTCGTCATATTCTAAGAATATTTTAGCGAAACGTTATCTGCAACTCCGATCTTTATACTAGATGCAACATTGACCCGGTCCACAAAATTATAAAACGTAGAAAGATTAATTAGATCGGGAACCATGCCTCCAAGCTGTAGACTGTAATCCACAAGGCTGCAGAAAAATAGGGCCAACAAAAACAACTTGGAATCGTTGCTTATTGATTAGTTATTGCTCTCACTGGCAAAGCTTATGCGGCGTACAGAGTGGCCGCTTGTTGCCGAGCCGACTGACGCTTATTGCGAGAACCAATGCGAGCAAACTGGTACTATACAAATTAGTACAAATAAGCGCGAACAGGTCATAGTGGGCGCCGAGCTGGTCAGAGCGCAAAGCTGATTTAATGCGAGAAAACAGTTCCAAAACGTATTTCAGCGTTGAAAACATTGTTTATGTTATGTTGTTATGATTTAAACTTGTTTGGAAAACATTTAAAAAAAATTCAAAACAAAAATTTAAGAAAAAGTAAATAAAACATGCAATCAAAGAATTAAAAAAATAATAAAAATTAAAAAGAAAATAAAAATTAAAAAATAAAATTAAAATTAAACAAACAAATAAAAATTCAAATAAATAATAAAAATTAAATAAAATTATAACAATTATAATGAAATTAAAACAAACAAACCCAAATGCATACAAACATACATAAAACACAAATAATAGATAAAATACCAGCGCTGATTCTCGCATCCACTATGCACACTCAAACTTGTTTGTCGCATGAACAAGTTCTCGCATTAAGCGTCAGTCGGCTCGGCTCGGCAACAAGCGGCCACTCTGTACGCACCCTTAGAATGAAGTAAAAACGTTAGCAAACAACCGATAGAAAAGCTTTGTGAGGCCCTACGCTCCACTAGAAGTTAAACGGAAATAATGATGATGAAACAATCCATAAAGTGAAAAAATCGCTTCTATCGTGGACATGGCAAAAATTCGCAAAAAATTGCAAAATTGGAAACAAGCCCTAAAATCTAAATTAGAAATCGCTTAAAAAACCAAATATCGGAAAATAAAATAAATAACGTTAACAAAGAAGTTGAGGTAAAAAATGCGTAGTCATAAACTTAAATTACGGGTTTTCAAAACTATAATGATGCCAAACTTATTCGCTTTATGAGTATTAGACCTGGTTTAGCCAAAAATGATGCAATAGTTGCGAAATTGAGATTTATAAATCATTTACCAAATGATGAAGCGAAATCTGATGAACAATTTTGATATTGATTTAAATGAGCACCTGAACTAATCTCATGGTGGATCTTAACAACTTGATGATTTATAAGTAGTATATGCATTTACCAAGTGCCCCCGCATAAGCGAGAACCATGTTTCATACACAGGTTGCAATTTGAGAGTATAACCGCCAATTCACACTCTTTCCCCTTGTTTAGGAGCTGTAGCTATCTAACCTCTACTTCCAATCTGATTCCAGGCAGTTTCCGTACTGATAGTAACAAAACCTTAGGATGATTTATGCATCGCAGCAGATGCCCACTCTACATGGGCTCTCCTAAAAATAATGATACCCAGTTTTTACCCGCGATGTGGGTATAACCACAGCCACCTCGTGCTCTCCGAAAGTAATCCTTAAAAAAAAAAACAACATCTTCCTTGTCTGCGGGATTCAGGAAGCATTTCTCCGAAAGCATACTAACGGAGACCTCACCAATAGTCAGACCGGTTTGCTATGCCGAGGGCTCCTGACTTCCAAGGCACCATCAGTTAGGTACGGAGGTACAACAAGGAGCCCTGTCTTTTCGTATGTTTGCATATACCAGAAGCAAAGATTTTCAATGTAAGAGGAAAGCATATCAACAAAACAGTAAACTGTCATTTCGATTTCCAGAACATGGCCGATTGACTCCTTTTTTAAGTAAAATATAAAAATGAATGTTAATTTAAAAAATATATAAAAACTGTGCAAATTTTCTTATAGTTTTTTCACAAATTGTGAATGATGTCTCCATAATGTAGGCTCCGGAAATTCTCCAAAAAGCTTCATACAACCAAACCAAATTACTTCCATGCCTTTCAATCGTCTTCACATAAAATCAAATCAAATTTGGAATCTCTCAGTCGCTTTGTAATTTGTGGTCCCACAGAAACCCTTTCCTTAATTTTGGCATCTGATAGTTGGAAAAAAAAAACGGTTTTCAGTACCCATGTTCCGCAACTTTGGTGAAAACTTCTCGCATCAAAAAGATGTGAAACAAAATATTTCATCGTTTCTAGAAAAGTGAGCAAAAAGTTTATCTGTAACTCATGTCGAAAACTATCAAAAAATATTACGTCGTTACGTTATAAATGTCACAATATTACACTCGAAGCCGATGTGAAATTGCAGACGTTGAGAACGCCAGTCACACATATCGTTGATGGCGACCAAAATTTACTAAAATTAAAACATTTTTAACGACGGCGACGAAAATACAACCGTCGGCTATATATAAGTGAGAAAAATAGTTGTTTGTTTCAATTTATTCATGTTTCATTTTTGTTTCTTTTCTCACGTTTCAATCGAAAAGTTTCTCGACTCGGGAGTTACAAAACATGAGCACAGGTATTCAAATGCGACACTGTTTCCTCTTTTTAGCAAAGCCTTGACGAAATGTTCGAACAAGCCAAGTTTAATATGTAACGGTGGCAAAATAATCACCCCTATCGTTAATAATTTTTACCCTCGTAATTTTTCCCTTTTTCACATATTTGCGATCATGAAAAACTCCCATGAAAAAGGTAATTCAAAGGAGAATAATAACGTGAAAAAATGTTCACGGGAAAAAATTCCCCTTATCGTGAAAAGGGTTTTCCTTCGTAATTTGGATGCATGTTAGTTGTTCCTCCTATGAATCGAATATTAAGGGCTATTTCCGTTAATAAGGCACAAACCGATATATTGGTCAACAAAATGCAAAACAACAGGTCGATTGCCTGCGAATTTGTGAAACTTTGGAAAGACGTGGTGGCAGAATTTTGAAAAATATTTTACTACATAAAATTTGGAAAGTGCAAAAAACTAACGTTGTAATCAAACTTTCCCTCCAATACTAAATATTTTGCTTTTTTTACTTTTCTGTAAAATATATACGTGTATATTTTTGAACAAAAATTTCATTGATTTTTAATCTTTCTTCTTTTTTTACATTCACTGGAACTGATAGCGTCAAAAAATTTTCATGAGATTCACAATTCCCTTCGAAGGGAATGAAAGTTTCATGGGAACAAAAATTCCACTTGTTACAGTTATCCATTTCACCAGACTATCTTGGCCAAGCGTAAAATTTACTCTATCCGGCCAATCTTTTCGAGAATAGTGGTTGTGTCGTGGTCGGCTGTCCCATTTGCACAAAAAAAAAAAAACAATATTTTGTGTAGCCTTGTTGCAAACCAGTCACCATGGCAACCACTTTTAGATCGGCTAAGAATTTCCAGTTATGCTGTACGTACTCTATCAGACATAGCAATTTAGACATGGACACATACAATTCTTTAACCTTAACTGCGTGCGTCACTTGAATTAAGCGTTATTTTTAAATGTTTCTAATATTTAGAGCGTTCGTTTCTGCGTATTTACATCCTTCGCGTTTTTTATTTGATAAAAGTTTAACAAGTGGGCTGATTCAGTAAATCTTCTGTAGCTTTGTCATTTTTGCACCAATCTGGGTCTTGTTGGGCGCAAAATGTTCTTATTAAAATAAACTACAAAAAATAACTTGAAAAGAGCAAATTGCAAACAATCATAAAAGTTATTCATGAAGTTTGAATTTTTGTTTACTGTAACTCTGTCATTTCTTGACCAATTTTTACAAGCCATCCATGGTTATTTAAGTAATTTTATTGTCTTTTATTAAAAACGAAGAAATACATATGTTTAATATTTTAATTTTCAAAAATTCCTTTCTTCATAAAAATAATTTAATGAAAATTAAATTTGATGAACTTAAGCCTAATTAAAAATATTAAAAATTTGGATAAAAAACCATAAATAGTTCAACAAAATAACCACAACACTAATTATTTTTAAAGATTTTGTATTTAAGTGACATAATCACAAATAACGGTTATTTGGTGGAATATCTCGAAAACTGTTTGGTAAAAAAAGTGTCACGTAGTGTTAAAAATTAAAATTAAAAAAGGTTAAATTGCCAATCAAAAAAGATTAAAAAGCTAAAAAAAAAAAACTTTAAATATAAAAAGCATATGAAACCAACTTAATATAACATTACCTTTTTATTTTCGGTAATGGGTATAAAAAAACAGCAACATGAATTTTTTGTGAACCTATCTGGCTGAATTTCGAAACCAAACAAATATGTATATAGTCTGTATGTATATGCGACATAAATATAGAACAACCTAGTCCCCATCATATCTCTACAGAAGGACATTGTTAAACCAAGTAAATACGGATATTGGTCAAAATATGTTTATTTTATTTCCACATTTATATATTTGTTCCTTTTACTCCTCTGGGGAGCATAGGGCCGCAAAATGAAACGTTAGTGGCCTGGGGAAATTTTAACAACTTTAAAATTTTTAACCAAATTTTGTCTTTTATACCTCATTAAAACGATCATTTCGTACACATTTCGATTTTTTTACGTTTAATTGCAAAAGTAATAATTTAATGGCAAAATTTTTACAAAAACTGAAAAAATTCTTCTTTCCCCTTGTAAATGTTGTACCTTCAAACTTAAGGTTGGATGAGTCAGCACTTCCCGATATGTGATTAGCCTAATTTTTATGCGAAACATAGTTTTTTGAAAGGAAGAACATTTCTAGGGGGAGTAACTGTACAATTTCGCAAATATGGAAAATAAGGCACACCCTATCAATCTATTTTTAGTTTAAAAAATTAAATATGTAGTATCAAAGCGTACTTTTTTTTAAGTTAAGCTGGAGGCGTATATGCATTCTACGCGTGAGCTGTGTAACTTGTCAATACAATTTTACAATGATTAAACTTTTTTGACAGATTCATAAAAACATTAACGGGTTGAACGCGTGGTATGGACCTCCAGGTTTGATTTTTTACGAGTAGAGTGCTCTTTTTAAAATTTATCAATGTAAAGCGTAAGTTTATTAAATTGTCCCTTTAAAAAAATTACTTTATTTATCATTTGATCTGGCAACTACTATTCCATCTACTATTGGGGCCTTATTTAAAGAGTGTGGTGAGAAGGTGCGGCAAATATGCATATTACATGTTGCGAGTATGCTAAAAGAGAGGAAACACTTTTAGGGTTAGGGGGTGGGGGGTTACCAAATAAAAGAGGGTTGCTTGTTTATGTGTTGTACGTGTATGCTGTTCGAATACAAGTCATAGAAAAGTTTCAGGCGCGATGTAGGGAGGGGTATTTGAAAGAAGAAAAATTGGATTTTAAAAGGCTTTAATTTTGTTTTGCTTTTTTTATATATGTATGTACATATTTTTTTTAAGTTAAAGGAAAAGCTTTATGTAAAAAATGAGAAGGAAGTTCATTTTAAATTAAAACACTAGTATTAAAAAAACACTAAGCAGTTAAACAAAAATTTTTTGTTGATTAAATAAAAAAAAAAAATAGTAATGTTATTTTGGAAATTATTTTTAAAGCTTAAGATAACGATTTATTAAGGCATAAAAATTGAATTAAAAAAATATATGTACGTATGTACATTAGACCGACTCACCTTATATGGCCAAAAAAAACTTAAAGTTGTACCCCCTGAAAATAAACTTTGAAATTTTTTATGGTAATTCCCAAAATATTTGGGATCTAGCGCTTATCTCCCGTAAGCTAAAGCGCATTAAAAAAAGGGTTCAAAAATGGTACTTTTCATGAATGAAAAGCTTGGAAAAAGTGTTTTTGTCTAATTAGTGACCAAATATAATAGATATTTAGGAATTCTTCGATTCTGTATTAAAATGTTTTAAAAATCTAACCACAGACTAGATTTAGCGAGATTTTTGTCAGATTTTTGATTCTTGACAATTCGATTTTTATGAAAATTCAAATAACTTAAACATTTTTTGTCCGATTTTCATTTATAATACGTCGTTAGAAAGGTGTTGACCACCGCTAGAGATTTTAGTCAAATGAACTGCGCTGTCCTACTTTTTATAACATTCACTTAGACATCATTAAAAACCCATTTTATAACCACAAAATGCATATATTTGTGCAAAAAACACGTTTTATTAATATATTTAGCTACTTTTAAATTAACCCGTTTATGACCAACATTTTTTTAGAGGACATTAAAAAAAAAAAAAAAAAGTAAAAAGTATAATCAACAAGTTTTTTGTCAATGACTAAAGGACTTTTAAAAATTACTGAAATATGTCTATAAAACGTTTAAGTAAGAAATTAAGCTTGAACTAACTAGCTGGTTAAAAAAGCATTAATTTTTAAAAACGTTAACTTTTGAAAAAGGAACCTTTAAGCAATTAATTTCTTGAAAAAGGCAATTTTTAAAAAAGCCCTTCTTAAAAGTACATAAGTTGGCTTTTTCATCAACATTACATTTAAATAAACTATGGTGTCTTTTATGAGCCAAATTTTATTTTTAACTGTCTTCAAAAGTGCTATTTTGTGTACAATTTTACATATTTATATAAAATTTTTGACTGTATCAGCTGGATCGTTCGAAGTGAGCCTCGAAAACGATAACAGGTTTGGTTTTGCACATCCTACATACATTATCTGTAGTGCTGCCAGATGTGCTAACAGATGTTCTCAAACAATCTAGCTTCTGCGAGATTTCATCCAATTTTTTGGCAGCTTAAATTTTTTTCTTGCCAACAAAGGATTTGGTTTCATTATGGAAAAGAACTGTTTTAATTGCTGCTTTGGTCTTACGAAAAATATTGGCTTTAAGTAGGTCAAAACAAAAGAATTGACAAGTTTGCAAATTTGTTTGCATAATAAAAATGTTACATTCAATAGTTAATGTTCAAAAGCCGGCGGAAAACGATTGTCAAATGAGACTAGTAATACTGGTCGGATCAGAAACTTTGTTATGTGATGACATAAGAAGCGTGCTGAATCCATCTGTTCACAGATTGATTCTGTCTCGTATAGTTTTTACATATTTTTCATTTATCAGAAAACCAGGTATAATACAAACATATATCATGAAAATCGGTGCACAAATGCTAATTTTGTTCATTATTATTTTAGGCATTACTAATATTTTCCCCGAAAGAAGGCGGTTATGGTTAAACTAATAATTTTTTTTTTTTTTATTTAATTGGGAATATAATTCCCTGCAAGTAATATTTCCAATATTTTTTTTTATATTTTCAACAATTTCGGAGAAATTCAGAATTATATGGCAATAAAATGTGTTTAATAAAATGTGTTTATTCAGGATATTTATTAATGGACAGGCAATAGTTTTTGTTGAATCTCTCAAATGTCTTGGTGTTATTTTTGATTCCAAATTAAATTTTAATGAACACATAAACTTTATTGCAAATAAAACTTGCCTTATTTTGAGAAAGCTTTATTCGTTAAGAGCTTATACACCTTGTCATGTGAGATTTAGACTTGCCTTTTCACTTATCATGTCTCAAATTAACTATTGTCTGGAAGTTAATTCTGCTACGTGGTCCTATGGTTTGAGGATTATTGAATCAACAATTAGAAAAGTGGTTCGTTATGTATTTGGTGTAAAAGTTTGGGAACATGATCGTACTCCTGTGCTTACTTATTATGTTTTTTTGAAATGTAGCTTTCGAAACTATCTAGATCTACCTACGTGTTTTACAAGATCATAAAAAATGGTAGACCAACATTACTTGTGAATGAATTTTCATTCACCAACTCTATGCGTAATATTCAAATTTATGTTCCCTTGGGACATCATACTGCATTTGATCGATCTTTTGTGAAACGGATTCATCATGCCTGGAGTCTACTTCCAAATGATCTTAAGCTTTTTTCTTACTCGAATTATACTTATAAGAAAAAGCTTCTTGCCTACTTTAATTATGATCTTTAATAATTGTTTCCTTTCTTGTTAACCTATGGCTATGGGAATAACTTTTTTATTTATAATTTTATATGCTATATAGGCTGGGGAGCCAAATTGATCGATTTATATATTAACATATTTTGTTTTTTTTTGTACTTTACTTCATATAATTTTCGTTATATCTCTTCATAACATAGTTATTAATTGTACAATACATATTTATTGGCCATGAAGGCTTTCTTTGTATTGATATTTAATAAATAAATAAGGGCAAAAATTCTACATTTTTATTAAGATGTTAAGAACAATTGCACGAAATAAACAACAGCAGGCATTTTGAATAGACCTAATATGGTTGGACCATGATTTGAACTAAAATTTTTACTGTAGATTGATACGACCACTGTTTATCGTTTTCTTGCCAAAAGTGAAAATGAGTAAATTTTTAGTTGACTCCCTTTAAGAAATGCCACTGCACACTGGCTAATTTGAGCTACTTTTTAGGCCAAAATTAATTTTAGCCAAAGTTTTTACCGATATGACTGAAATTTGGAAAGAAGAAAAGTAAAAAAAAAAAACTGAATATCCCGAAAAATAATGTATAATTTTTTTGAAATTCAGCGCGATGAAAATACGCAAGGGGTCTAACAAAATGGTTTATACGCCATCCAGACAAAATGTTGCTAGAAGCTCCACTTGAAATAGCGTTCTTATAAATATTGTAAGACACGTTAACTAAAATAAAAAAAGACAAAATCAGTTTTGTTTTAGCTTAAAGAAATCGTTAATTTTTCCGTGAGCCTTGTGTTACCTTAACGATACATTTTTACAAAAAATTTTGTACCTTTTGCTCTAACGAAGCCAAATATTGTTTTGAAACATTATTTAAATTAATATCATTGATAATATAAAATTGTAAACAGCATCAGTTTTTTTTTACAAATCCAAGCATTAGAAAGATCGCTATACATATTTTAAACTGAAGCTGTCTAAAAGAAAATGATATAAATCAAAAACCGAAAAAGAAACAAAAAATAAATTCAGAATTCTTTTATTAACACTTTTCATCAATGAAAACCACGGCAGTCTACGGACAACATTATCAAAAGCCTATGCAAAATTACAATTAATGTTGGGAGAGTTCTAACCAATTGTAGTGGGGAATATAAAAAAAGATAAACACACTGTTTATTGTTGGTATTTTGTTTAAGCTTTAATATTGTATTCTCTCTCAATCACTCTGTGTTTTATTTGCTTATAAATTTGGCTTTTAAAACTAATTTTTTTCTTTTTTTTTTGGGAGAATGTAAATTTTAATCAATTTCAGTGTTTTTATTAATAATAAAAATTGGGAATTAAGCACGACAAACAAAATCTTATTAATTGTGAAGTTTATATTTATGGAAAAAGTTATTTATTTGAGGTTAAGTTAGAATTACACGTTTTGTTAACAAAAGCAATAACTTCCACCAAAATATTTTGGTTTTTTTTTCAATTACTTACCACCCCCTCACTTCAACATATTATGCATGGTTACCCTTTTTTTGTTTAATAAATAATAAAAAAACGTTTCAAATTATCGCAAATTTCAACATCGACTGCCCCCATGAATCAGCTGATATTTGTGTTTTGCAAGACCCTAATATGCAGCTATTTGCTTTGATATATTCTTAATCGAAAGTCATTTACAAAAGCATTATAATTGTTAGTTCAAAAAGTAATTTTTGCCAAGATTTCGGGTCAAATTACCTACTGCGCACTAAAATGAAACACTTTTTAAATTTTCGGTTTCACAACCTAAATTGTACCACAATGTTAGGAAATTATCACAATCATTTCGGTTTTCAAAGTTTTTCTGGGGATTCAAAAAATTAATTATGTAATTAACAAGGTTTCGTTTAAATGTGCTAAATTCCCATTTCATAATATTGATAAGCTGAAATTTATTGTTGATGGAATAAGCTATTCCTATGCGCATTTTACTAGTTCATCCATAGATGAACTTCATCCATAGATTTTAAAAAAACTAAGGATACGATTATATTTCTTTTCGGTGTGAGCGTTTGTAATCGCGAGTCAAAAACTCACTCATGGGCACGGCTATAGTTTTATATTCGGAAAATAAATAAGTTAACAAACAAAAATGCAAAATAAATATTAAGCATAACAGGGTATGTGACTGAAATCAATTTTAAAAAACGTAACGTTTCAAAACCGAAAATTTCACCTTCAGTA
The DNA here is from genome assembly GCA_963931875.1 of Pollenia griseotomentosa. Lineage (NCBI taxonomy): Eukaryota > Metazoa > Arthropoda > Insecta > Diptera > Polleniidae > Pollenia > Pollenia griseotomentosa. The sequence continues at coordinate 27,706,646 of OZ007564.1, forward strand.
CATACAGTGGTGTTCAGTGTTGCCAAACCTTGGTGACCAAAAATGGCTAAATTTACGGGAAAAAATGGCTAATATAACAAAAACAAATTAAAATCCAATGACAAAACAGAAATAGTTCATTAAACATATTTTACAATGAAATTGTAAGTTAAGATCAATTTGTTACATAAGAATAAACGTAAAAATATATTTTATCATTTAAAAATCATCGTTATGTTCGATGTCGTTATTGTTCATCTCTTAGGAATCACTCGTTTCTATTAGTTTTAAATATCTTGAAGTAAAATCCTAATCATGACAACATTTACCCAACTATTTGAGTCCAAGTCTACAATAAAAAACAAGTAAGAAAGTATAGTCAGTCAAACCTGACGAAATGATACCCTGCACCACTTTAGAACCTATTTACCTAATTATTGGAGATAATTTCCAAAATTGCGGTCTGTACTTTGCGCACAAGGTTTACATTGACAGCCAGCCAACCGGACGGACATCGTTAATTCGACTCAGAAAGTGATTCTGAATATTTACCTAATTGATATCGAATAAACGGTAGCTAAATGTTACCTTTTTCTCAAATTACTTTTAACGATGTTTACTTTACTAAATACTCTCTTTACTTCAGCAGTAGACCATGGAAGTAATAGCAACTTTATGGAACACTGTTCCTTTATTTTGAAAGATGTTTCATCATCATCGTTTATAGCGATTTTCAACATTTGTAAAACTTAAATGCGTTTTAATTGTTAAACATTTTTATTTTTTAATCAAAATTTTTAATATTTTTAATTAGGCTTAAGTTCATTAAATTTAATTTTTCATTAAATTATTTTTATGAAAAAAGGAATTTTACAAAAATGAAAATTAATTAAAATTGATATTGTTAATCTTTCATTCTCGATGGCTGCGAGTGTAAAACGGCAAATCCATCTGAGGAGATCGAGTGGTTGCAATCGTCATGGTAACCTGCCGGCCGCCGTTGGAATCCCGGCCACGGTCAAGAATGAAAGATTAACAATAGCAATTTTAATTAATTTTCATGTTGTAAAATTCCTTTCTTCATAAAAATAATTTAATGAAAAATTAAATTTAATAAACTTAAGCCTAATTAAAAATATTAAAAATTTGGATTAAAAACCATAAATAGTTCAACAAAATAACCACAATACTAATTAATTTTTATTTTACTTATAAGAAAATACAAATTATTATGTTAAAAGAAAAAGGGCAAAGAATTTCATGGCTTAACTTGTTGAAAAGTGGCTAAAAAAGTGGCTAATGGCTTAACTCATTTTATAATGGGTAAACAAGGTGAACAAATGGCTAAATCTAGCAACCAAATGGCTAAATTGGCAGCACTGGTGGTGTTCCTTAAAATAGAGCCACCCTATATTTTTGTATTTTCCTGTACTTATTTTGCCTCAGGAAACTGTGACATGCAAAAGTGTAACTGTAGATTTGTTTTCTTTATGAAACCGTTATTTTTATTAAAATTTTTGCATCAATATTTTAAAAAATTGTGTTATTCTTCTTTAGTCTACGATATTATGTGTTCCTTAAAATCAAGGCTGTGGAGTCGTCCGAAAAAAGTACTAAATCCGACTCCAAACGCTGAAATTTTTTAGGTGCGACTCCGACTCACGACTCCGACTCCGACTCCTACTATAATCTTCATGCTAAATGTATATGAGACTGGTCCTAATTTGACTATAAACTCTTTTTATACACTCCATCACTATTGGTGATGAGGGTATACTAAGTTTGTCACTCCATGTGAAACTTTTTTATTATGCGTCTAATACCCCACAAAGTATATACAAAGTATATTCCGTTTGTTGAAAATACGCTCACTTTCGAAAAACTCAAAAGAGATAATCTTGGTGTCAAATTGCTTCTAGTTATCCTAAGCAGTTTGGGAGTGAAATCCAGCAAAATCCGTTCAGTAGGATCATAGTTATCAATAAAAGTGTAGAACCACCACCCTTAAAAATTGACAATTTTTTGTACAAAGACTTAAGCAAAAGGTGCCATAATGCACGTCTTAAACCATAATAAAAATTGTTATCATATTGAAATGTGCTATGGTTCGTAAAGGCTGGTCCATAATTTACCAAAGGCCCCATATAAAGCCTACTCCCAGAAAGCAGTTTAGTACGCATAAAAACGTAATAAATATCGCTGTCATAATAAAATTTGGTACGTCATAGTTTTATAAGACACTGCAAAGTTTCGTGAAGATCGGTCCATAATTTTCTATATAATGCCAAATATAATGCTCACTCTAGGAAATTATTTTAATACCCCTAAAACCGTAGCAGCTACAGATATTGTAAAATTTGGTCCAATTTTGTTTCATATGGCTAGAAATAATACAATGCAATTTTCTGATTATCGGTCCATATTTACCTTAGATCCCATATTAAGCAGCGTTCTAAAAAGCACTTTAAGCGCTAAAACAAATTTTACTACTGTATTGAAATGTGTTCCATTTAGATTTTTAATAACGGAAATCACTATACAGGATTTCGTGATGATCAGTCCATAAGTTATTTTTTTAAAAAAACCTCTTATTTCTGAAACAACTTTTTTTTACAAAAGTGCCAATATTTTTAAAAGAAAAAACAAAAGCGTGTTGTAAGGCTTTTTATAATACTGTTAACTAATTAAATGAAGAAAAGTGTATAGAATTCATTTTATTTAAAAATATATAAAAATTTAATCTAAAAATGTTTTTATTTTGAATACGCCCTTGCGAAAATTTTCAATATTTTGCTCTTTCTATTAATTATGTTCCTAAAAATTAATGCTCAAGCTATTCATTATTCACTTCTACAATATCACTCAAATAGACTTAATTTGCCACAATAGTACATAATTGAGAAATACTCAATTGGTAACCTCTTATTACATAAAAAGGTGCAAGATCTTTGACGTGTTTGACAAAGTCGTTATCAAAATCGAACTTTCTTAACAAACCATTAAAAAGTGCAACATAAAACTTTAAAGAATAAATTCCAAGATCTATTACATTAACTTCAGACAACTTACATGAATCTAGTGCTAAAGATATTTCAGAATCTAGAAAAAAATTTTGGATCTTTACGAAGTTAACACAATAACATATAACATGAAAACATCACTTAATATTTGTATCCAATATACTGCAAATTTTAAATCATGTATTTATAAAAAACTTGAAAAAACTTTATTTAAATTTAAAACTTTTTTGCATCTTAAAAAACTTGCAAAAAAGGGAAAACTTTATAAATGGCAAGGCTGCCATGGAATAATATAAATGTCCCTCCTGAATATCATTTTAGTTCGGCATAAACGGTTAAGAATCGTGATATATTATTCAAGTTAGTTCAAATTGCTAGAAATAAAAGCAAAACACTTTGTGATTGTCGTACAATTGGTTTGAACCGTAACCAATTTTTATACTGACGTCCAGTTTATACAGATTATTTAATAATTTATAACTCTCATATATTCTAACTATCGGTGGAGCGTGTCAAAGATTCGGTACATCCGAATATAGCACTCTTACTTTTTTAATGCATTAGCTTTAAAATGGTTATATATAGCATAAAAATGATTCTTAAAAATTTCAAATCGATATTTTGAATAATTTTTATTTTGGAAAATATTAGAAAAATTGTTTTAAATTTTTTATGCCGAAAAACTTTGGAGTCGGATTCGCGAGTTTTTGTGGGTAGTACGACTCCGACTCCGACTCCGGCACAGAAACCTCAACCCCGACTAACAGCTCTGCTTAAAATAGAATCATTACTAAAACATATTTTGTAAAAGTTGAAAATTTTATTGTATTTAAAATTTTTACCGTACAAACGTAAGTTTATGTCTTTTTAATTAGAATTGAATGTTAATTCATCTAATTTGTTTTTATAAAAATCCAGAATGGGTAGATCTAAACATTAAACGTAGGGAAATAATAAAAAATCTTTATAAACAAGGTAAAAGTCATAGAAAAATTGCAGATGTTGGGTGCTCAAAGAAAATGGTGGAAAATGCAATAAAATTTGAGTATAAAGAAGAAACAAGAGGAAGAAAACCAAAAATGACAGAGGCTTTAAAAATAAAAATTTTACGCCACGTAAGGAAGGATTCGTTTGTGACTTCAACTAAAAGTGAAAGAAAAGTTCTATTCCTCAAAAAAAATCATTTAAAAAATAGGTTGCAGTTTGCTGAAGAACATGTGAACTGACCTGCCATCAAATGGCGAAATATTTTGTGGTCCGATGAGACAAAAATAAATTTATTTAACTCTGATAGAAGCAATCAGTGTGTACTAAGACCACCGAGCATCTTCCCCAATACACCATAAAAACAATTAAACACGATGGGGGAAATATAATGGTTTGGGCATGTTTCTCTTACAGTGGAATTGGACCTATAGTACGGATTGAAGAAAGAATGTATGCTGTTTTATATACAAATCTGCTTAACGATTTTATGAAGCCATACGCGGAATGGGAACTGCCGCTTCGTTGGGTATTTCAGCAAGACAATGAGTCGAAAAACACATCGAAGCGGGCAAAAGATTTGTTTGAAAACAATGGGGTGAAGATTTTAAGCTGGCCTGCTCAGTCACCAGACTTAAACCCCATTAAGAATCTGTGGCGAGTAGTTAAAGTAGCTCTTAAGGGAAAACATGCAACAAATAAAGATCACCTGTGGGCATTGGCAAAAGAAGCGTGGAATAATATTCCAACTGAGACATGCCAAAAACTTATAGACTCTATGCCTAAACGTTGTTGGGCCGTAATAAAAAATAAAGGATATATGTACCACCAAATACTAAGGTAATTAAGAAATAATTAAAGTTTATTACTTCATCTGTTGAAATTTTGTTTTCTTTAAAGTAGTTGAAGTCGATGGCTCTATTTTTTTTCACACCTAAAATTTTTTTCATATAAATATATTTTTTAAGGTTTTTATTAAAAGATAAATATTTTAATTCTTATGTTGTTCAGTTACATAAAAATAAATATCTAAAACTTTGTTCTAAAGTTTAAGTATGCCATTTTTTTTATTTAAAATTTTAAGCGGAAGGTGGCTCTATTTTATGGAACACCACGTATCTTAAAAAATTGATTTCTAATACTTTTTCCTTTATTTTTTCTATCTATATTATTTTAAATTGCAAATGATATTTAGGTACAATAACATACGTTTTTTTCGCTCCCTAAACTAATCTTGCGAAGCTCTACGCTTGTCTGCAGGAGATCAGAGTCTGTGGCGAGAAAAGAACCTGGAACCCAGACCCTGAAAGTCTAGCAAACTACCAGCTGGCCTACCGGGGCACAATTAGTTGAACTATACAAATTTTTAACAAAAAATGTTTCAAAAATCATATATGTTGTGTCTATATAGCTAGTTGTACGTATGTACATGCATGCGGTGGTGTTCAATAAAATGAAGACTTTTTAATGCGTTATGCAAAGAAGTACATTCCAAAAAGTAACTACATACATATACTTTTTTTACTGAACTCTTATAAAAAAAAACCCGATACCAATAAAAAAAATTTAGTCTCTATTTTTAGTTTAATGTGAGTGTAGAATTGGCTGCATTATTAGCATTTTAGCATATTTTCTAACACCCGTATTCAAAACAAAAATTCAGTTACTGCATATCCCCTAGGGTATTCATTTAATCGGGCTTTTGCATTAATCGGTTAACCGCTCGATTAATTAACCGAGGTTTTGGTTTAATCGGTTAGTAATCGGTTAATTTTGTTTTTGATCGGTTAACCGGTTAATAAAGTTTTTTCAATAAATTAAGTAATTTCAATAAATAAAAATGCATAAGTTAAAAAAAAAACCTTAATAACATACCAAACATAACAATTCTTATACTAAAACGAGTAAACAAAAAAATAATTCATAAAAATGTAATATGTATTTTTTAATAAATACCTAATATATATTTATTAAAAATGTAATATGTATTTCATTATTTATTAGTCCTTTTCCTTTTTCTCTAAACATATAAATTTTTCAGTTATGGCATTAGAGTTTTGTTTTAATTTTTTTAAATGTTAAACACTTCTAATAGTTTCGGTTAATTATGTTAAAAAACTGTTTGTGTTACTATCGAGAGTTTCTTCTGTTACGTCATCATCTGACTGACCTGACAAAGCTCAGCGCCGAACATTCTACAAAAAAGTTTATTTCCGAATTCCTTAGTCTCTGTTTTTTACTTTGTTTTAAGAATGTATTGCTAGAAGGAAATCTATTGTATGAAAAAATATTTCTAAACACATACCTTTTGTATATGAGATAAAACAAATAACAAAAAAGACAAAAAATATTTTATAATACTACTAAAAATTAAAAACTTTGTTACATCGGTTAATCGGTTAATCGACTGAAATTAACCGGTTTAATCGTTAATCGAAAAAATCCAATTTTAAATTAACCGATCAGTTAATCGGGTAGTAATTAATCGGTTAACCGATTGACGGTATAATAATAAATAATAAACTATGATTATCGAATGATCAAAGACTTTTTAACTCCTAGCTAACTGCTGTCAATTCGCAATTTCTGTCAATTGAATTTAACTAAAACAGAGATGTAAAAATTTTTCTTAATCGGGCGATTTAAAAGTGTTTTGAATAAACTCATGACTAAATGGTGATTAAGCTTAATTAACATTTTAGTTGCTCACTCGATGAGCGGAGTATAATCGGAGTACACAAATTTTCGTTTTGAATACGGTTGTAATAGATTAAGCAGATTGAGTTGGGAAATTGCATATTTTTTTTTTTTTTTTAAAATATGCTAACTACTTTTTGGCATATTTAATTGTCCAAAATCAGACTTTTTTCAACTTTTTAGAAAAGCAGAATTTTTTAACAAATTTTGTTTCAAACAGAATTTTTTTACATACATATGTATTTTCAAACAAGTTCATAATCCAATTATGTATTACTACTTCTTCGTTTTTTGCATTATTAATCTTATACATTTTTTAAATAAAATTTTTAATATATTAAAATTACTTTTTATCTAGCAGATATTTTTTTTTTTTTGTACAAATTTAAAATATTTGAAGAAAATTTAGTATATTAAAAATTTTATGTTTTAATCTTAGCAGATTTTTAGCATATTTATTTCATTTTAAGATTTACCAGATTTTTTGAAGTTTGAAGTGAAAGTATGCCTTTTTTATCATTAATTTCATATGCTCTATCACTTAAAATCTATACAAATTCTGAATATAAGCTATTTAGTTCTAATATCTAGAACACCTAAGCTTTGCCCCAGGGGTGTTGAATGGATCTTTAAACTGGGGTAAAACCGATCCTCTTCTATGGAGTCATAGTGTGTTGGCCTGCCATAGTTAGTTAATCCATTTGTTTTAAATCACCTATTAAATTCTTATATTTTAAAATTAACTTAACTGATATAAGCTTAATTACTTTTACTTAAATTTCAAAAAAACATATTTTTTAGAAAAAAAAAACTTTTTTTAAATTTCAAAAACTTGGAATAATCTACTAAATACTGGCTGACTCTTGTCACAGGCTAGGGATATCGCAAAGGGACCGCTATAAGAACCCAATTGAGCCGGCCTCTTGTTGGCTGCCCATTGAACCTAACCTAAGCTTTCCATGTTATTAGTCCATACTAGAGCACCATTTCGAGTTTTTCCCATTTTCGGATTCTGGAAGAACCCTTTTTTAATTTAGATTAATTTCCGGGCGAAATTGTTAAAAAATAATATACATCGCACTTGATCAACAAGAAAGTATTAACTTAAAAGTTTTATTTTTTATTTTTTACTTTTGGAAGAAATCGACACGTAACGTAATACCTATTCGTATCTACCCGCTGTAAAAATATCATGCTATTCTGTCTACTTTTTGGTAATTAAAAGGTTGGCTTAAAAATTCTTTTTCATATTTCTTTAATGTAAATTTAAAAATTGTTTTGCTTCTACTAAAAATGTTAAAATTTTGTGTTATTGTGTATTAGGTGCGTTAAGGCTCAGTTAGTCTTTACTTTCTGCTTCAGTTCTGTTCCGTGCCGTTCTGTTACGAAATTGTACTAGTTACTTTTTCTGTTGCAACTTATCAGCCATCTATGACAAATTTATTAGTTTTGCACCGTCCATTGTTTTATTTCAATAACTTTAATGCACATAAAGGGTATTCATTTCAGTTTTTTTATTTGTTGGAAAAATGGAAAAGTGGAAAAATGTAATTTTTGTTACAACAACCACAAGAAAAAAAATTCCACCAAAAGTTACATTTTTATCATACTATAACCAAGTGTAAAAAAATCAGGATAAAAAGATGTAATTTTCCACTATAAACGTCAAACGAAATGATGTTGCCATTCATAAAAAATTGTTAATTTTTAATACAAAGTACTAAAATTTACATCTCTTTTTATAAACTCTTGAATTGTACAACTCTGATTTTAAAAATTATTTTTTATAGTTACAACATTTCAAAGATAACTTCTTTCTAATTTAATCTTTCAAAAAGAAAAATTCATATTAAGAATGTGTTCAATGAAAAAAGTTATTAAAAAAGAACTAAAAAAAGAAATGGGGTCAAAAAATGGACAGACGCTGAAGTTAATAAAATACTCGACTTTTTTGGCAGACAATCGCCATTTTGAGGTAACTTTTTGTAGTCGAATATTATGATGAAAATAACACCATTCACTTCGTTTTAAATTAAATAATTAATTAATTCACTTTTAACAATTTTATTCGGCATCTTAAAAAATATCAATTATTTGACAGATTTTTTTTTTTTTTGTGATAGTTTGTACTTTTTACAAAAAAAAACACCGTTCACGTCAATAAGGTGTAATTTTTCTTTTTTCCATTTTTCCAACCAAAAAAAAATTTAAATGAATACCCTTATAAATTTGAAGAAATTAAATTTTATGAATTCTTAAAATCAAAAAATAGTTTATTTCAATATAAAAATGTATTTTTTATTATTTATTTTGCTGTCACTTAGAATAACTTAACAAGTTTTTGATTTTAACAAACGGAACGGCAACAGAACAGAAAAACTAATCAATTTCCCAGGTTTTTAAATAACAAAAACAAATCAGCTGATTCGTAACAGAACAGAAAGTAAAGACTAACTGAGCCTTTATGTTTTTTTAATTATTCTGAATTACCATTTTTAATTTTTTTTTGTCTGAAATTATTTATTTTTGGAAAAACATCCACTCTACTGTCTTAACAACAGTCTATGTTAGCACAAGTTGCTTGTGTACAGGAAATTTGATAAGCAACCAAACAAAGCAAATTGACGGAGTAAACTTCACACGTTTACTTCAATAGTCAAAAATTAAAAAAAAAATCCTTTTCGAGATAAATGCGTTCAAAATTTTTGATTTGCTGTAACCACTTAGAAAAAAACCAATAACACAAAAAATATAAAGATAAATTTTATACACAATATAAAAGAAACCATAGCGAACAATTCTGAAACACTTACTGCAATATTTAATTTTTTGAGTTTTGTATTTCACTATTGAAGTAAATAAGCGGTAAGTATATTATTTAATATTTTTTTTTATATGGGTAATTCCATGGCAAATCGACCAAGAGTGGTCCCCGACCCCTTTCGATTTTAATGAAATTTGGTGAGAAATTCAGCGTGCCCCAATTAATTTAAGACGCCATTTGCCGGCTTGTCTGTTTGTTGCAACTAGCACAGTGTACTTATTGCTCAAAATTGCAATATTAAAATTCTATTTTAAGATTATTTTTTAAAGGTTGCGAAAGAAAAAAAATATCACATCTTTAAAAAAAACACCTCCTTCAGGTGTTTTTAAAGAACGGTTTGAGATATTATATAAAAAAAATCAGCCAAATAAAAAAATAGGTTTTTGACTTAGTCCGTTTTTAAAATTTAATATTTTGCAGATAAATTTTTCAAAAAAAAAATTTCAATATATTGTTTTTGTAGCCCCAAATATTCTCTTTAAAATGACATAAAAAATCTTCGTATGTAAAGTAGTTTTCGAGATATTGAAGAAATAAGCTCAACACAATCGGCTAATTCGGCAAAATTATGACATTTTGAATATGGGCATTTCCAGGGGTCACGAACGTACGTTCGTACGCTTTTGATGTACAAATAATATAGAAAACAAAGCTTTTCATAGCATTTTTTTTTTTTTGAAATTCGGTAGCATTTGGGTAGCTTTATGTTCAGTGCAAAAGCTGGATTTCATAGAGTTTAAGTTTTCATAATAATAGTTATAAACATGTGGCCACGAACGTACGCAATATAGAAGTCAACTTTGGCTGACAGTAGTGAAATGTAAAAATCTGCGTAATGGAACGGAATATTCAAAAGTGATTAATTTATTTTAAAAGTGTATTAACGTAGGTTTTCATCCTGTATTTACAAAATAAAATATCTCTCTTGGTTTTTGTTTAATTGGCTTATGTACCGGTCGCGAACGTACGGGTCGCGAACGTACGATTTTTCCATATGTTTTTTTTATTATTATCACCATGCATTTTTCCATAAATATCTTCGAATTTCCTAAACAACAAAACTTAATACTCCTTATACTATTGATTGAAATGGAGAGATTGTGGAGAAGGAGTGCAAGCATAACTTATTTTTTGCATGTAAAATAAGTATACAAAAATATCTTTAGAAGTAGAAAATATAAGAAAATGTAAAATTTTCCAGTTTCCAGCGCAATTTCCTCAAGCAAAACAACTGAGATATGCTTTGAAACCATTCTTTTAAAAAACATAAACTTTTTTTATAATAATAAACAATAAAAGACGATGATTATCAACATTTTATTTGTTCATCCTGGTAGACCATTCTGGGGAAATGCCCATATGACATTACTTTTTAAAATTTTTTTTCCTTCTCATAGGATAAAAGTTCCTTATAGGATAAAAGGAAACTTCTCACCAAATTTCATTAAAATCGAAAGGGGTTGGGTCCCACTCTTAGTCGATTTGACATGGAATTTCCCATATAAACATTAGACTAGTGTAGATTTCACAATACAAGTTATTGAATGTGTAGTAAAATTTATAGGAAAAACACAGCAAATAAAAAACTAAGTACCTATGTACTTTTCAAAAAAATTTTACTAAACTTTAACTAACAGATGAAAGTCACATTTAAAATGATCGCGTCATATGCGTTTTCTCTATTTATCAAAGAAACCAGAAATGATTGTTATATCTCTCATTGTGGTACAATTTAGATTGTGAGGTGTATGAAAAGCGATTAAAACTGGTTTCAGACTAATAATTTGAAAAGGGTTTCCTTGCAGTTGCATTTCCTGGTCTGTTTTGGGCCTTACTTCATTATGAAATAATCGCCCATCATAAAATTATAAAAATATTGCATAAAAAATAAGCAAACTCCCTTAAAATCGTTGTTGTTGTTGTTGTCTGAAAAAAAAATTGGGAATTAGTTCATTTTTGCTTTTCGGACTTAGCTCATTGGGGACTTAGTTCATTGGGGACTTAGTTCGTAGCGCTAACCTAAGTTTTTCTACTTCAGCAATCAGAAGACTTTTACTTAAGAGGCTAAAAGCAATAGATAAGTTTCATATCTAACTAACAACACTTAAAAAGAGATAAGAATTTGGCGAGTAATGCCTTTTGGAAATGGCCTATGAACTAAATTAAATGTGTTTAATTCTGACAGAAGCAGCCTTTGTATATATAGAACCCTCATGACAGAATTCCTTTCCCAATACACAATAAAAACCGTTAAACATGGTAGAGGATATATAATGGTAACGTGCTATCTCCATTTATCGAACAATACTGTACATATAGGTATCGTTGGTCTTATGTAAAAATGCTTAACTCGATTCCTTGAAATTGAGTTTGTTAGTGAACCCAGTACAATACAACTCGCCACAAAAATAGAATGCAGTAGTATCAAAAATACTGGTTTTACAAACAATTTTACATTATGATACATACAGTTTTTAGTATGTTTTTACCTTCTCCTGTAAAGATGCAATTATGTGAGTTGGGGCCTTTCTAAATGAGTCCCACGATATACATACATACATATCCACATATATTGGTACAAAACTATTTAGGAAAAAATATTTTTAATATGTATATTTTTATTTTTAGCAAAAAATGTCTAGAAAACTTTATTTTATTAAATTTCCCCAACATTATCTCTAAACAAATAATTAACTTAAAGTTAACAACAATATTCCTGCATACCTATGTACATATGTATGTATATACATAGGTACCAATGTACTTATGTTTAATTTGTAAATAAGTTACGATATGAATATATTGTATGCATGTACAGTGACACAAAAAACTATGCATACCTCACCAAAAAATGTGTTTTATGCAAAAAACAATTCAATTATTTTTCAACCTTACTTGTAAAAAATAAAAAAAAAAATGTAAAAACCAAAATTTTAGAAAGACAAGGTACATATTTATTAAAAAAATCAGTTTTTAATTCACAGAAAAGTGTACATACTCCATAATTCGTAAAAATAGTTTATTGATTAATATATTGTTACACTTTCTTCACATTCTTTTAAGGCATTTAGACGCTTTCTTATTAAATAGACCAGTACCCATGTTCTGTAACTTTCCTATACATATGTATTTTACAGAAATATTAAAAGCAAAATAATTAAACAATGAAAAAATGTGCCAAGAACTAAATGTTATTATTATTACTCTTTGCATTTTTAATTGTTTTTAAGTATTCGAATTTTTTCTCGCCTCATTTTTATTCGTGAGTTTTTTTGACAGTTCAAAGCGGGAACTTTTCTCACAAAAATGTTACAGACACACTTTTTCTGTAAATTGGCAAGTAATTTCCTTACGTGACACTATTACTCGCCAAAAAAGTAAGACACAGTTTAGTGAGAAAAACAGCTGTTTGTTTCAATATATGGTATTTTTGTTTCATTTCACAACTTTTTTTTTTGTATTTATTTATTTATTATATATTTAATCGAAATGTTTATCGACGCGAGAGTTACAGAACATGGGCACATTTAAGCAGTAGTTTCCTTTTTTTCTTTTTTATTGTAGTTTTTCTTATCCTGCGACCTAATTCATCCTATAAATTGGCCCAAATGTCTTTGTATTACAATATGGATTAATAAATAAATAAATAAATTAGGCGACATTGGTAGATAATGCAACTGTCTTGGTATATTATATAGCAGACATTCCATTACAATGTCCGCAGGAGCTTTGGGTCGTTATCTTTATAAAAGTACTAGTTCCTAGACAGGCCCATTTTAGATGCCGGTTTTCTCGAATTATTTTTGACATACTTTTAACACTGTTGTTCTTATTCTTAAAAGAAATGTTTTTTACTCAATGTTGTAAAAATTAAAACTTACCGATTGAAGCATTATAACGTAGAGACAAAATTTGTGTAAATTCTTTCAATATTGTAAAATACCATTGACCAAGAGTAGGGTAGGTATGTATAATATTCTGTACATTAAAAACGGAATTTATTAAATTTTTAAATAAATACCTACCTATCCTGTTTTCCTAAAATTTTTGATTTAAACATTTTTTCCATTTTACAAGGAAAAATACCTACAGTATACCTATGTATGTAGGTAGGCATTTTTGTTGAAAAATTATTTGAATTTTTACATAAAACACATTTTTTGGTGGGGTATGTATAGTTTTCTCTGTGACTGTATGTAGGTCTAGTTATCCACCAAAATTAATGAGATAGATCTTCTGATTTCAACAATCCATCCCTCCCTTCCTTTCTTTATTATTCAGCTACACATGGCCTGCTGGCCTGCTGCTACTGCTTAAAACAAAGAATTTATTTTAATTAAATTTTCCAATTTACCTTAACTGTACTCAACCAAAATACACACACACTCACAGAAAATTCTCTTGCTCTTTCTCACATTTTTTTGATAACTTACCTATTCTCATACATAAAAAAATTAATGGGAGCAAAAAATGTACAAAAACAAGAAAAACTACACAAAACAAAATATAGGAAAAAGAACAACAAACAAAATTACACGCTCTCAAATAAATTTCTGTAATAATTAGAGCTTTAATTATGTTTAATTAAGTTGCCAATTATATAAATAAGAAACAGAACATTTCAATTTATAATTAATTTTTTCTTATAGGTAATTAATTTAAATTTAGTATTATGTATAGGTAGGTATTGCCCATAAGTAAAATGCAACTTTGTGTTTTTATGTGTTTGTAATTACCAGTATTTTAAATTCCAATTGTGTAGTTTTTGTATCCATTTTGTTGCTCTGTTGATTTCTTTTTCTTATTCTGCATTTGGCTTAATTTGGTTTTTTTATTTTTTTAATTTCTTTTTTTTTAATATACTGTTGTTGTTGTTGCTGTTATATTTGTTATTTATTAGTTGCCGTTTAATGGATGGTTAATTGTTGTTGTATTTTCTTTATTATGTTTATATTTCTTTATTTTAAATACACAAACTTACACACACGTAAACTATATAAACAAGCACATACACGTAATCACTTTTTCTTCTTTTTTATACACGAACACTCGCTGCTTTTAGCTAGTCAGCTAGCTTGTTTTCTTTTGCCTTTTTTATTAATTTTCACAATTTGCCTGTATATTCTTCTTTAATTTTATTATTTTACTTTAATTTTTGTTTTATTATTTCATGAGTATATTTTTTTGTTGTTTGCTCATTTAATCAGAGAGAACAAAAAATTCGCCGTCTACGTTAACGGCGCTGTAAACGTAAACAGCGCAAATAATGTACATTTACGCGCGCTCTTTTACACATTCGTATAGTATGGTAGTTTGGTACTGTAGTAAACGTAGTGGGATTGGATTGAGGTTATGTGATGACAGCACTGCTTGAATGAAAACGCTTACGTTATTCTGTTTCTTTTGGAAAAAATATTTGTTTCACTCTTCTTTATTTGCTTTTCTTCTTTTCAACTACATTTTAACATATATTTTCTTATTATTGACTTTCTATTGAATTATCTGTTTTTTTCTTATACTTTTATCTTTAATTTTCCTTTTAAGCTGGTAATTTCTTGCCTTATTCACATTTAAACATTTTTTAAATTTATTTTTAACTTGAAACGAATTCTTTTAATAATAGCATTAATCTTTTTTGGTCTTTTTGGTTAAAGGGGGGTTTGGTTGTATACACATTATTTATTAAAAAAAAAAGAAAAAACCCAAAAAGATAGAACCCAGCAAATCAATGATTTTCAATTTTCGTTAACCATTTTTTGTTTGCTTTTTCGTTTTATTCGCAATTTTTCAAACACATTTACACAATACCATTCTATTTTCAACCGATATGAATATTTGAAAATCACAAACTTTTCATACAATATTTGAAAACGTATTTAAAGATATAAATTTTATACAATTTGTAACTTTTTTACATTCTCCTCACCGTTTTTTGCACTTATAATTAAAAATGAATTTTTCAATTTTATTTTTCTTTTACATACACAATTCTCTTGCCACCTCCTGTGGCAACTACTTATTTAAAAAGACCAGCAGCCATCCGAAAACGACAACGTACATTCGATTGAGTTTTTCTTTATACTTTTTTGTCGTGTTTTTTGCTGCCGACGACGCGATTTGTAAATTTATTTTCGTTTTTTTTCTTATAAATTCTGTTTATTTTTGGTGAAAGTCATAATTTTTAGTGAGATTATTAGTTGATTAATCATTTAATTGTTACTATTTAATTAAAAACTTACTAATAATTGTAGATTTTAGGTATTTTTACGCGCTTTAATGGCGCTGCACGACGGAATTTAGAGATTTCTCTCATTTACTTTGGTTCTCATATTCGTAGTTCAAAAATATGATGGCGATTATCAGAGTTGCTCAATAAGGCTTTCATAAAAAGCACTAAAACAAAAAAGCTAATTTCAATTAAAAAAACAGATAGCTTTTTGCAAGAAATTTTAACTAAATAAAAATTAAATTTGGACAATTTATATGTATATACTATTACATTATCGATTATGAAAAAACTTTATTGATTATCAAAGTTTTTCTTGGGAGCCAACAAATATATAAACAAGGTTTCGTTTAAATTTTCTTAATTCCCATTTCATACTATTGATAAACTGAAATTTATTGTTGATGGGATAAGCTATTCCTATGAGCATTTTACTGGTTGCATAGGCCAGATTGATTGATTATGTTTAACGATAATTTTCATTTAGGGAAAATCCTTCTCAATATACTGTTCGATTATTTGTTGTACTATGCGAATATTTATTAAATTAATTATTTTTAGCGAACGTGTAGTGGAGGTTCATATACATCAAGTTTGGCTCATCAAGTCTTGAGTTTTTTGGGGAGATTGGAAAGAAAAAAGGTGCATAGACTTTTGTTTTTGTATTCGTTAAATGCTAGCTGAGTTTATGTTTTTAAGGTAAAGAACAAGATAATTGACGACTAAAACTGATTGCATATGAACGTACACGCCAGCTTAAAAGAGAATCAAAGCAAGTCCTGTTCAGCAAAGGCTGACTTGTCTAAACAAGCTGTTATGATCGAAATTATAAGCCCTAAAACATTTTTATTTTATTTTTATTTTTTTATTTATTTATTAAATTTCAGTAGCCTAGCCTATTGGCCATAATCGGCTTACATACATAATACATACATAATTATTGTCAAAATTTTAAATTTTAAAGCAAAATACATATCATCTTCAAATATATGCGATTAGTACACAAATTTTGAATAATAAAATTTTTTTGGATAAGATTTTCAATGCCTAAATTGTGTTTGAAAGAATTTTACACACAACATTTAAAACACAAAAAAAAGATGTTGAATATACTATGTCAAACCTAACCTCATATGAAACTATAAGTGGTCATCACTGGCAATAACTTTTTATGGTAATCTATTACAAATTGTAATTTTTAATCAGTGCTGCCAGAACTTTATTTTATAAAAATCCGATTTTACCCTTAACGCAAAAAAAGTTTTTTCTACTTAAGTCCGCCAAATTTGGTTTTAGCCCTGCAGTCAAGGTATATTTATAGCAGGTAGTCTCGGAAAGCCAGCTGTTTATTTTTTATTTGCTTGTTTTGTGGTACGAACTGTCAACTGTTGTATAGAAAACAAGTAAACAAGTTTTTTGTTTATCTTTTGTCTCTTATCAACCCCTTTGCTATTTGACAGTTCGTACCACATAACAACAATAAAAAGCCCTGTTGTTTGTTTTATTGTACAATTGTTGTAATCTCGCGGCTACCTGCTATAAATATACCTTGCCTGCAGTACTAAAACCAAGGCCTATGACCTTGACTAAACATGATTTTTTTGTACATACATTAATACTTATTGCTAGTAAAATCGGCTATAAATACTAGCTATTAATGAAATTTTTACTCTTTATTATAAATTTGATAGTTCATTTTATTCCGTGTAAACAAACAAAGGCTGAAGTGCACTTTACGGGGCGTACGAAAAAAAAATATAAAAAATATGCCACCCGATCCAGAATTAAAAAAAAAAAAAAACAAAATTAATATTTAAGGGGGCTGAGGCCCGTGGGGACCCCTGGGTCCAAAAAACCGCCCCGCCCACTGAATGGTATGTGTTGGTACTCAAATTAAAGGTAATTGTGCAACAAAAACGAAAATAATAAAATTTTGGGTGGGCGGCAATTCAAGGGCCCTCTGGGGCAAAAAAAGTTTCCCCCCATAACACTTATGTATATCTGTGTGGGTACTCAAATTAAAGGTAATTTGCTCACGATTGCCAATATGTATTTTGTTTTTGTATTCGTTTAATATTTTCCTCCCTAGGTTAATTTACATATGTATCTTTTATAGGTATGCAGAGAAGTTTTAGTTAGCGAAAGCGGTCTTTGTTATACCATAGAGGAGAAAATCCTTTTGCCCGGCCGACGGCCGGCTATGCAGAGAAGCTTTAGTAAGCGAAGCCGGTCTTTGTTATACCATAGAGGAGAAAATCCTTGCGTCCGGCCGAAGGCCGGCTATACAGAGAAGCTTTAGTTAGCGAAGCCGGACTTTGTTATACCATAGAGGAGAAAATCCTTGCGCCCGGCCGAAGGCCGGCTATACAGAAAAGCTTTAGTTAGCGAAGCCGGTCTTTGTTATACCATAGAGGAGAAAATCCTTGCGCCCGGCCGAAGGCCGGCTATACAGAAAAGCTTTAGTTAGAGAAGCCGGTCTTTGTTATACCATAAAGGAGAAAATCCTTGCGCCCGGCCGAAGGCCGGCTATACAGAAAAGCTTTAGTTACAAAAAAATAAAAAAATCCCGCGATTTTTATATAACATTAAAAAAGCCAAATAAAAACAAAATATTTACAATCGTAAGCAAAATACCTTTCATTCGAGTACCCACACATAGTTATAAGGGTGGGAGGGGCAATTTGTTTACCCCCCAGAGGGACTCAGAAGTCCCGCTCGACCTAAATTTTATTAATTTCGTATTTTTTACACAATTACCTTTAATTTGAGTACCCACACATATCACTAAGTGGGCGGGCCGCTTTTTTTGATCCATGGGGTCCCAGGGGCCTCAGCCCCCTTAAATTTTAATTTTGGTTTTTTTCTTTTTTTATTCCAGAGGGGGTCCAATTTTTTTTTTTTTTTTTTTTCGTACGCCCCGTAAAGTGCACTTTTGCCCAAACAAATACGTAATAGTTTTTTTCATATATATTATTTTTTACATTCATTTTATTAAACTTTTGCAAATACAAAATTTTCAATTAAATTCGAAATTAATCTATAATAATAAAGGGGTGGTTCCAGTACAATACACGATTTTAATTGTGCGTCACACCTGCACATTAACGACATTGAACCTCAATTATGTCTCAGAGCCATTAAAAATGTGGACCATTGGATAGAGGTATGCCACTGAAGCCGTGGGAGCATTTGACCGATATTTTGTTTCATAATTGTCATAGATCCTTCTATAATAAAAAAAAATATTTAGTTAATTCTCTAAAAACTTTTTCTTTTATTAACAACTAACATCGTGATTTATGATTGAACCACCCTTTATAACAAGGATGTAGTGTATGTATATTTGTTTGTAGGAGGTAATCTCCGTAACCGCTGAACCGAGATTTATGAAACTTTTACATTATGTTACTGATGGTCTGGGAGGTGTTATTAGCTACATATTTTTTTTAAATTTTACGTTGGCGGGGCACCTCCCATACAAAGACAATATAGATTCATGTGTACATCGAGAACGGCAAGAGCTAAAGTTTCTGTCACAAATATCTTGGTTATCAATACACAACATCTGACAAAATCTGGGCTGGATTGGAGAAGTAGACCGTGCACAAAAAAGATTTCTTTATATCTGGAGAGCAGTAGGATTTTCCAAATACAGTATAACCCGGTTAATTACCCCACGCTTAAATGCCTTTCACGCTTATTTACCTTGAGTTTTACATCCCCGTTTTTTTCTTCCATTTTTCAAAAAAAAGCCACGCTTAATTACCCAGTTCGGGTAATTGCCTTAAAAATTAAAATCCCAAAACAAAATTACACCTAAATTTCATTCGTTTAATTGCCTCAGTACTATTTGACAACAAAAAAAAAAAAGATAAATACAGTAATTTTGACTTAGCTGCACAATCTCCTTTGCACGATTTTTTGTGCAGGTAAATCAAAAATGCAGCTATCTTAAATGTATTTAGCTGCCTTAATATGCAGGTACGCAATTGTGGTTACCTGCATAAAAGTGCAGCTAAAGTAAAGTGTTTGAAAGAGAAGTAACAACGTTTTTATTAATAAAAATGACGTTCAAACAACTTGTAGTCATTTGTTACGCATTTTATAATGAACGAGCTAGCCAAATTGGTAACAATAAAGTGTGGAACAGAACAGTCGCTGTAGTACAACGTTAAGAATAGCGCTGCAAGCTCTCAAAAGTTAAAAACGGCAGTTGCAAAGTATTGTCAACAGAAAACGTAGTTGTAGTAGTCGTTGCAGTTGAAGCGCAAAATTCGAAATTTTGAACTTTGTTGCGCTACAGAGCATTCGTCAGCTTCAAATACTACTACAACTACTTTGTTCTGTTCCAGACCAAAGATTTGCTATTCCTTTCATATAATCGTGGTAAAGTTGCTGTAACCACAACCCATATGCATAAATGTAAATACATGCAAACAAAACAAAAGGAATTATAATGATACCAACTTGACTTGTTTGCGATTTTTGATTTTATAAACTGCTAAAATTGGATATTTATGTAAAAAAGTGGCCACCATATTTTTTCATGTGTGCAGCTAACTTTGATGTTTTATATGAAAATATTTTAAAGCTGCCCAAAAATACGAAAAATGTGCAGGTATGCAAAATGCACGTAAATATGGATTTTGAAGAATAATTACAGAAAATATGTATTTTGGGCAGTTAAGTCAAAGTGCAGCTAACTTGAATTTTTTGTATGAAAATAATTTTAAAATGCCAAAAGTTCTGGGCACTTATCTTAAATTTGCAGGTAAAGAAAGTGCACTTAAAAAAGCAATTTGTATGGGATTATAAAGAATAATGCCAAGAATTATCAATTTTGTGCAGCTAAGTCAAAAGTGCACGTAAATAAAAGGCAGTTAAGTCAAAACTACTGTATGTCCAAAAACAAAATATGGCTTACTTGAAAGCAAATATGTATCCCACAATTTCATATTTGCATTAAAATAAACTTTTTTCTGTGTTCACCAGAATAACGTTACGTTATGAGGTTAGGAGTTATTTGTGCTGACTTTTATATAGATATACACCAAATATATGAGATATTTTGCCTTAAAGGGATTAATAGAAAGGTCGCTGAATTTTAAATTACATTAACATTTAAAAGGATAAAATAGCTTAAATATGTTCGGGATTGAAATTTGAATGGAAGCTGAATGTTTAAATCCTAACCGAATCAAACATATTTAATTTGCAGTAAGATATTTTGGGCCAAATTTAATCTTAATACGAACATTATTAAATGGTTTATGGACATAAAGAAATAAGTTTGCATGTGATATTATAGACCGATTCTCACAATTTACATAGGTTTCGTTCTTATGAAAATTAAAACGTATTTACCAAATTTTATCATTTATCATTATAAAAACGGCTACTTTTACTTTACGCACAAGGTTTACGTGGAAAGACAACCAGCCAGATGGACTGACGAACACGAAAAGATCACTTTAAAAATTGTTTCTGATTCGATCAATTAACTAATCGATGCGTCTAGATTTCTATGTAGCAGCACAAATTTACATAATTGCTTTTGGCTTAGTTCTTGCATATACATACATATATTAAACTTTAAAGTTTGACATATATTCATTGAAGAGTGAAAATTTAATGTAGATGACGAAATTAAAGCAACAGAAGATTCATCTGTTATGCAAATTATTTTAAGCATTTTTTATTTGTTGAACATGTTTCAAAATATGTATATGTACTTAAAAAATGTTTAATATGTACATATGTGTGCAAAAAATTGCAGCAATAGCTAAAATATGCAAATTATTCACAAACAAAATTTAAAAAAAGTTTTAAAAAGGATAAATATATTGTTCCTGCATTCATTGATCGCACAAGAAAAACCATGCAATTGCAAATTTACGGCTTCCCCGATCATAAGTTTTTAAGTATGAGTACGCAAATCCCGTTGTTTTTTATTGCTATCTCTTTAAATTTAGCTGATACATGTAAAAATTCCTGTCAACTTTTTGATACATCAAAGTTAAGGTATCTTGTAAATAAATATGTTTAATTACCTTACTGAGGTATTTAAACGTATTCGCTTAATTACCTCAATGAGGTAGTTAAACGTATTCTTATAATGACCTCAACGAGGTAGTTAAGCGTATTCGTTTAAATGCTTACTCCGCATAATTACACAAAAATATTGGCATTTTTGGCGAGGTAATTATCCATGGAAAACGTATGGTGCACATAGCTGGGTGTATATCTCTATATTTCTGAAGAACGGTAAGTGTAAAATGGCCCAAATTTGGTACATAGAGAATGGTTATAAATTCACAGTATCTGGCAAAAAAAAACAAGGTATTGGAGAAGTAGGCATAAACTAGAATTTTGTATATCTAGAGAACGGTAGCACCTACAGATCAATTGACGACGCTTGAAATGGAAATTGTAAGCGTGTAAGCTCAAATCTTTATTCCAAATTTGCTCGACTATTCAGGCCAAAAAAATCACGAAGTTCGCGAAATGGATTTTTATTTCGTAAAAGATCATCGGCAATAATTGTTGCAGTGATTCCTGAGTTTATTGGTGGGATTGGTAAGAAGATTGGGGAGGGGTACTGAGTTTCATGTACTTTGCAATTTTTTGTTATTCTTACGCTTTTTAACTTTAAGTTGGCTGTAGGTGTATTTGTATTTACAAAAATTGCACAACTTTAAGTTCTATTCGGGACACTAAAGCAATTTCAAAGCAGAATTTAAAAAAAATTGCAGCAACAAAAACTGCAAGTCTGGGCGATGACTAAGCAATTTGGGATTGAAACAGTGATGCCAGTGGAAATGAAGTAAAGATACCTATTAAAAACACAAAATAATTTTATTTTTAGAAATTTAATTTCTTTTTTAGAAACTACAATTAAAAAATAATCGATCCAAAAAACTCTTAATTATGTCGTTTAAGGCTTCTGAGCGGCTTGCTTTTCTTTCTTGGCAGCCTCTGCATCAGCTTCCATTTTTGTGTATTTTTCAATTAATTCTTCAACATCACTCTTGTTCAAAATTTTAATTACAGTTTTACCATCAACACGCTGTAATGTGGCCATTTCAACCTTCTCCGAAGTTAATTTTGTGGTATCTAATGTCTTACTTAAAACCTTAACAGTCAAATCCTTGGCCTGAGCCAAAGTAATTTTTTCATTTTCATTAAGTTCCTGCTTCAACATGGAAATAGCAGCACCAAAATTATTGCCGATACAGGTAGCCTTCCAACCGCCATAGTTACCGCTGGGATCTGATTGATACAGTTGATAGCCGTAATGTTTGTCCCAACCCATATACAATATGGACACACCAAAGGGTCGTTTGCCACCGTATTGAGTGTAGGCTTGTTTGATGTCACACAAATAGGAGACCAACTGTTCGCAGGGCATTGACTCACCGTAGCTAAATTGATAACGTTGTGCAATTATACGAAGTTCATTGGTTAAAACATTGGCATCTGCGGTAATACCAGCTACGGAGCACACCATGTTGTCATTTAATTTGTAGATTTTTTCCGAAAATATACTGCCGTCCAACAATTTGTTGGTATTGCGGCATTCGGCAGCCAATAAAATACCATCTTCAGCTAAAATACCTAAACATGTACCGGCATGTGAAATGGCTTCCATGGCATATTCTACCTGATAAAGACGTCCCTCAGGGGAGAAGATTGTGGTGCGAGAATCATAACGTCGTGCCTAGAAAGAAAAGCATGTACATATAGAATTAATTATAACCATTCATATTTAACAAATAACCCTTTGTACCAAATTTTTCGAAATTACATTTTAATGTTTTTTGATTTTGTTAAACTTACCATTTTTAGTTGTTTTGTATTTCAAGTTTTTATATGCGATTTGAGGCTTTGGTTTTTTTTTGCAGAATTTGTACACCGTATCAAAATGCAAACTCACTTGTCATTGTTGGTCAGTGATGCTAACTTTTAGAAAAAATTAAACTTGAAATATACGGCAAGGCTAATAAACATTTTGTTTACACATAGATACACAAATATTTTTGTCGCGAAACGAAATTAGGATTTTTGTATGGAAAAATTTATGAATGGTTAAATTAATGAATAACAAATTTAACATAACGTCAGGTTAAATTTGGAACAAGTCAAGTTTACCATCGCAGCTCTAAATAAAAAAAAAGTACATAGGGTGATAGAAAATTGAAAAATAAGAAGAAAATATACAATGGCAAAATTCTCGGAAGCGCATAGTTTCCGAGTTATGGACCTCGGAAGTTTTCATATGAATTTGAGATTTCCCACTACATTTCTGAACGTATATGGCCAATATTGGTATATGGCTTTTGAACAGATCTTTCTGGAAATGCAAAATTTTTTTAAAACTTTTTAACTCTGTAGCTCCTAATACAGTTTTTACAAAATTTTCTATATATTTTTTTTTTTAAATAAATATCTTTTTTTTTTTTAATTTCCTAAGCTAATCCCGCGAAGCTCTATGCTTGTCTGCAGGAAAGAAATCAGAGTCTCTGGCGGGAATCGAACCCGCAACCTCGGCGCTGATAGACTAGCTCGCTACCAGCTAGCCTACCGAGTCACTCAAAATATTATGGAAGTGCACTAGTGTTGCGTGCAGGTTTAAAAGTGGGCAAGTTACCATAGTGGGAACTACGCCACTGACCAGCAGACCCCCACATTTCACGCCTCTGGCTATCGAAAAAAAATTTTGCGTGGGGGGTAGGTAGATTGGAGGTTGGGAAGAGGCTGAAATGCATATTGCCTCATATTTTTTTCCCAAATTAAATAGAGATTATGTAGAGAGGGGCCATAATAATGTGTGGAGGCACCAACTCCAGCCCATGTCTCGGTGCAATGATAAATTTATGGAAAGGGCCTGTAGTCGTGGAGTCTACTATCTCCAGCCCATTTCCCAGTAGTTTTTTTTTTGTGTTGTTGTGTTTTTTTAGCTGTAAAGGGAGAAAAATAGATTAGTAATATGTTAAGGACAACTGGAACGATACATACTTACCCTACCTTAAGTCCAAATTTGTGTCCAAGTGCCTGAAAAGATAGAAAACGAAAAATTATTAAAAAAATGATCATTTCATACTTACGTGCCCAATAGAATGTAATACATGTGAGGAAAATGTCAGCTGTTCACATGTCAGATGGGAAAAAGTGTGTTGAGTTTGCAGAAGATGGCAACGCATTATAATAGTAAAAAAGGCAGGGATGTAGTTTTCATTCATTAAATAACAATGTGTAGAAATCAAATTTTGAAATTTTTAGTTATGAATGAAAGATTGGATGCTGCTAAAATTGCTGATCGCCTGGTATAAAATGGGGAGGATCATAGGGCAAAAACCTTATTTATTCTTTCTGTCTGTTGTTTGCGTATATATGTCTGAATATTTTCTTGTATAGTTTTGGGGAAATACCGCGAAACTGATTTTGTATTTTTTTTATAGGAATATACACAATTTTTTTCAATAATTTATTAACAATTGAGTAGACACAGTATAATAATATTACAACCTGACAAACATGGGAAAATAATATAAGTAAGAAAAAAATATTGCGTAGCGGGAAAATGTACATGAAAAGCTAAGAAAAATTTCCATATATGGGCATGAATTTAGTAAATAGGGATTGGCGCGAAATAAGCCCGGCAGGAATATTTGCAGTACATAGGCTACGAGTAGTATAAAAGAAGAAAATGAGTAGGAAAATATATTAGAAAGTGTTAAACAGTGCCAAGGAGAGATATTAATTTTTAACGAAAACGGAATAAATAATTTTAAATAAAAGTAAATTTTGGAAATATTAAAGGTCGAACAAAATACATATTGTATAAATTTTAAATAAGGAAAAAAGTAGTGTTTGTGTTAACGAAAAGAAATAATAGAACGTAAGTTGTTAAGAAAGAAAAAACAGAAGTTTAAAATTAACTTTATATTCGCAAGCAAAATGTATAAGTGTCGAGTGCATAAAAGTAGTGTGTTATTTGTAACAATTGTATATAAAAAAAAAGAAAACAAAAGGCAGACAAAATTCTGTGGCAAGAAACAAGATTCAAAACTGCTTGTATGAATTCACCTTAGGCTTTTAGCTCTGTGAATATAAAGTTACATAGATATCAAAATATGAAAATGAATATTAAAATGTTGTGTTTTCCAAACAGCTGGCTAGTATCTCAGAACTGGTGATGGTTGAGCTATAAGTCACAGGAGAAATAGCCAGGTAAGTCTTTTTGTGTAAGAATATTCAAAGTAGAAAACCCATACAATTGCCAAGTGAGAAGAAGTTTGCGGGGTTAAGCATTTTGAGAACCAAGAAAATCCAAGCAAAGAAAAAGGCAAGAATTAAAAAAATCGGATATTGAATATTAAAATTTTATTGAAAAACGAGGAGTATATCCTCAAAGTTTTGAAAATATACTAGGCACTTTGGGAAAAATTACATTAACAAACAAACAAAATTTTGAATAACAGAAAAAAAAATGATACATATTTAAAAACATTAACAATACATATAAAAAAAATTAACAATACATATTTAAAAAAAAGGAAAAATTAATATAAAAAAATATAAAAAAAAAAAATACTAGATTAAGTAGCTATAAATAAATTAATTTAAGTTATTTAGAATTGTGCTGGTGTGAAACATTATTGTGTCCATCGAGAGTGTAGTGTTGTATTGTTGTTAATTATAACGTATGTGTGAATTTGATTCCGGTGCGGCCTACAAAATATTTATAGAAAAAAAATAAATTAGAGAGTTTTATATCTTAAAAAAAAAAAGGAAAAGGAAATAAAAATAATAAAAAAAGGAAATAAAAATAAATTAAAAATATAGTAATTTTAGGTGCTCAATTTAGGCGCGAATAGAGATAAGTGATTGTGTGTTGGTACAACGTCATTAGGGAGCTCCTTCAGGCGTAGGAAATAATATCAGTCGTACATCCGGTATTGAGGATTAACCACTTTGAGCATTTAATAAAACTAAAGAAAAAAGAAAAAAGATTATATAAAAAAAAATTAGAAGAAAAAGAAAACATTTAGCAAAAAAATATAGTTTTTTTTTTAAGATATAATCATTGAAAGAGGAAATAGAATATTTTTGCAATAAAAAGTAACGGCCAATTAAAAGAAAAAAATTAAAGGAATCTGAAAAAAAAAGAAAATAAGAATAGTTAGTGGTTTAATTAGTTATGTGTATGTATATGTATTATTTAATAGTAAAATTAAGAAAAAAAAATATAGTTTTAAGATAAATAGAATAGATAAAAATTATTAATAAAGTTATGTGTATTTGTATGTAAACAAAATGGAAAAATCTGAGTAATTAATAATTTTTGGGGATTGTTGATATAGAAAGGGCGACGTAAGGCGGGTTTATGGGACCGTAGAAGAATATGTGGATATCGCGGTCATGGTTGGGAAATGGGCGGTTGGAGGTCAAGATCTACCTCCCTATAAATTGATGTTCCAGGTAGAATAACGTGTAAGTGTGTTTATGTTTTTGAGTTTTTGTGTTTCAGTTTATTTTTGTTCTGGCTGCGAACCAGGGTCAACCAAAGGGTTGAGAACACCCCCCTAAGAGATGGCACCGATGAGAGCTAGTAGGGTAACCATGGCCTTAGATAAAAAACCGGTTCGTAACAGAAATGGCGCCCAATCACAAAGAAGGTAGTAAAACGTCCGATCGAAAGTGAGGAAGTGTTTAACGCCCAAGCGAAAGTTAGGTAGTGTAAAAGACCTATACACTAGGCAATATACCACTAAATGTATGGAAAATAGTTTATCGTGTATTTTTTTTGTATGTAAGTGTTCGATAGTTTAGGGTAAAGTCATATCCGTTTTTGGTATTTAAACCAAAAAGTCCGTTGTGTGAGGTATTCTATGTTATTGAATGTCTTATAAATGGGAAAAATATACGACCAATTCATTCAAGAGGGGGAAAGTCCTTAGAATTGACAAGTAGTTCAGTCTAAATGTTCACCTAGTCTTGAGTTTGTTTTATTGTAAAATTTGTAGTAGTTTCAGTTTTAATCTTTATGTGCAAAGCAGCAGGGATGAAAAGCGACAGCCTCGTGAGTCTACGACTCAAAGTCAGTTGTGTCGACATTCATTTCATACTGTCCTCTAGCGATTGTCGTTAGAAGTGTAGGTCACATAGAGATGTTTAGTGTTTTACTTTTGATTTAGTTTGATTGACTGGAATATCATAATAGCTCTCTTGGAGAGAATCAAATGAATAATAAACCGTCGTACCGCCGCTAATCAACAGTCCTTAAAAGAGTTAATTGTTTGAAAAAAAAAATTTGTGTTTTTATTTAAAAAGCGTAGAGATATTGTCTTATTTTTTTTTGTATTTTTTTGGAGTATTTTTTAAAAGATTTATATTTTGTAATTTGAGAGTAGTTAATAAGTCGTATTTAGTTTTTGTTTTATTTATGTATTTGTAGAATTGTTGTTTTTTTTGTAATTATTATTGTTTTTTTGTATAATTAATTTATTTATTTAACAGTATTTAGTTCTTTTTTGTATTTGTAGAGTTGTAGTTTTTTTTTAAGAATTATTTGTTTTTCTTTAATTTCGTTTATTTATTTATATGTATCATTTAGTAAGTGTTTTAAAGGTATTTGTAATGTTTGTTTTTATTTAAGTGTTAGATTTGATAACGATTATTTTTACGATTATTACTAACATTTTCTTTATACAAATTTTGATTTTTTTTTAAATTTTTGATTTTGATAATTTTTGGTTTTGTTTTTTTTATTTTTGCAAACCTTTTGTATTGAATATAAAACAAAATTCACAATATTTTTTTATAATTTTTGTTATTTTTTGCAACAACATCTACGAAACGTATTTCTTTTTGTTAATTCCAGACAGGATTGTGAATATACTTTGAATTGTATTTTAGGGAATGAATAAAGAAACTAGAGCCCAATATAGAAATAGGAAAAGGAAAGTTCAGTTTGATACGAGTAGATCTAATTTCCCATTGTCTCCGAAACAGCGCAGAGTTAGAATGAGTGAGCAAAATAATAATAGAACCAATGTAGGTCAAATCACTGATTTATCTAGAACGATAATTTCTGATATGCCCAGTACGTCTGGTAATGTACCTATGGATACAACATCACGCTCAAATTCTGCTAATAGTAGTGCTATGAGTGAGGAAATAACACCAGAGGTCAGAGATCTAGTGGTGGATGAGGCATTGTCGGTCCAGAAAACATTACAGGAGCAGATTAGAAATATGGTTCAGGGTGAAATGCAGGAGGTTAGAAAGTCCATAGGAGATTTAATGAAAGTTGTAGGGGATCTCTCGAAAATTGCTGTCCGAAATAGTCAGACTACAGAGCCAGCAAATGTTAATGGTAAATCTGTCAGTGAACCACGGGTAACAGAGGTGATTCACATTAACCCACCTAGTGTGGAGGTACAGGCCATACCAGGTGCTAGTCAGGGTCAGGCGTTGTCGGATAACTGCCAAAATAGGACACCTATGTCGATACCGGCTCTACCAACTCGAACAGTCTTTAATAATTTTATACCAGGACAAAACGGAAATATAAATCCAATTCCTCAAGCAACAGGGTTTCAGTTTAATGCCAATTATGGCATGAATAATGCAGAAAACTTACCATTTAGGGAGAATTTTGGCAATCATGAAATGCCCACAAGTTATGCGTTTGATAATTTTAATGCAAATAACCGGTCTTCAATTCCAAACGATGCGATGCATAGAGATTTACCTAGAATGTGGATAAGAATAGATAAATGGGGTCTTAATTTTGATGGTAATAACTCACGTATGAGTGTAGAAGATTTTATATTCCGGGTAGAGCGTTTAAAGGCTCAATACCAAATACCCGTGGATGAGTTAGAAAGAGACTTCCATCTATTATTATCTGGTTCAGCCAAGGATTGGTACTGGCTTTTCGTCCAAACTCATTTTGGTGTAAAATGGCCAGGGTTAAAACAAGCCTTGCTGAGTCAATACCAAACATCCAGGTCAAATTTTGAAATCATGCGCGATTTAGTAGAAAGGAGGCAAAATAATAATGAGTCCATTGATCAGTTCTTCCATGCGATGAATCAGATCCGTTCTAAATTGATTCAGGCTATACCGGAATACGACATGATCAAGATTTTAAAACGGAATGTGAGGGAAAGTGTTGCTAGGATCGTGTACCCAATTTCAGTTTCATCTGTGGAACAACTCAGAATTGAGTGTAATGAGGCCGAAAGAAATTTTCCACGTCGAGATTTTAGAAATGTACAGCCACCAGCCAGAAACATGAGACCTGTGAATGAGATATATGTTGATCAGAATAATTATACAAGTCAGGAGGAAAATATTTCTGAAGATTTAGAATTGTCTGCCATACATATAAATCAACAAAAAACTAATTTAATATGTTGGAATTGTAAAGTACCAGGCCACGTTTTTATGGAATGTCCTTCAACCGAAAGGACATTATTTTGTTATCGGTGTGGAAAGCCTAATGTCATAACTCCTAATTGCCCAAATTGTCAGGGAAACTTGAAAAGGGGCGTGGGAATGAATGGGGACCTACGTCCGTCCCAGAATCCCAACAAGGAGAAGTAGAAGTTTGCGATGCGAATAAAAATAACAATGATTTAACACCTGATTGGAAACAAATTGAGAAAGATATGCCCAGAATTAGACACAAGTTACCTATAGAAACGCGACAGAATTATTATGACTATGTTAGAGGACGAATATTTAATACTGAGAGGCAACGAAAACCTTTGTCACAAAGAATTTTGAAAATTAGAGAAAAATACAGAAAAAAACAGGAAATGAAAAGAATGGTTGTAGATTCTGTGACTAGAATAAATAAGTTAGGTGATAATCGTGGTTATGTCGATGTAGAAGTAGAGGGAAAGGAAATGTCAGGTTTGTTAGATAGTGGAGCTTCCGTGAGCATATTAGGAAAACAATGTAGAGAAGTAGTAGAAGAGCTAGGATTAAAAATAATACCAATATTCTCCAACGTGAAGACTGCAAGTGGTCAACACCATAGAATATTAGGTAAAGTAAATTTATCCATTAAGTATAAAGATAAGAGTGATAATCTAACTCTATATCTTTGTCCTGATTTGGAACAAGATTTATACCTAGGAATAGATTTTTGGCGAACTTTTAGTTTAGCTCCGGAGATTGTAGGCGTCAGTGAAATAGATATGGAAAAAGTATTGAAAGATTTTGTGCAGGACAAGGACGACTATAGGATGGGTCCTCATGAATTGAATGAGGAGCAAAAACAAAAATTAGAGAAGGTAATTGAAAAATTTGATACGTTTGAGGAAAAAGGTTTAGGTAAGACAAATTTAGAGAGGCATACAATTAAATTAATAGATGGTGCTGAACCAGTAAAGGACCGGCATTATCCTATTTCGCCGGCAGTTCAGGAAATAACCTATAGGGAAATTGACAATATGTTAGCATTGAACGTAATAGAAATTAGTGAGAGCCCTTGGAGTAATCGGACCACCATCGTGAGAAAACCTGGTAAAAATAGATTTTGTTTGGACGCAAGAAAGCTAAATAAAGTGACCGTTAAAGATGCGTATCCCTTGCAAAATATTGACGGTATCTTAAGTAGGATTGACGAAACATATTTTATTAGTAGCGTCGATCTGAAATACGCATTCTGGCAAATAGAACTGGACCCTGCAAGCAAACCGTATACCGCTTTTACCGTTGCAGGGAGACCGTTGTACCAATTTCGGGTTATGCCCTTTGGTCTCTGTAACGCGGCCCAGCGTTTGTGCAGATTGATGGACAAGGTGATACCGCAGACTTTAAAGGACAATGTTTTTATTTATTTGGACGATTTGTTAATAATATCAAATGACTTCGATAAGCATTTAAAGTTACTAGAGGAAGTAGCAAATTGTCTGAGGAAAGCGAACTTAACAATAGGCTTGAACAAATCCCAATTTTGCTTCAAACAATTAAAATATTTAGGTTTTATTGTGGGTGGTGGAATGCTCAAAACTGATCCTGATAAGGTTAAGGCAATCAGGGATATAAAGGTTCCAAAATCGGTGAGAGAAGTAAGAAGTTTTTTGGGTACTGCAGGGTGGTATCGCAGATTTATTAAGAATTTTTCGGTCATATCTGCACCACTTACAGACACCCTAAAAAAATCAAAAAAATTTGAAATGACACCAGAGGCTATCGAGGCATTTGAAAATTTAAAAAAAGCTTTGACCTCGGCACCAGTGCTTCGTCACCCAGATTTTACGAAAAGGTTTTATGTGCAATGCGATGCTTGTGAATATGGTATAGGTGCGGTGTTGTACCAAATGGGTGCTGAAAATGATGAACACCCAATAGCCTTCTTTTCACAAAAGTTGAACTCATGTCAGAGAAATTACAGTGTAACCGAAAAAGAGTGTTATGCTGCGGTTATGGCTGTACAAAAGTTCAGGCAATATGTGGAAATGATGCCTTTTACCATCGTGACTGATCACGCTAGCCTTAAATGGCTGATGACTTTAAAGGATTTGTCTGGAAGGTTAGCTAGGTGGTCTCTGAAGTTACAAGCATTTGATTTCGAAATAAAACACAGAAAAGGTTCGGATAACATAGTTGCCGATATGCTGTCCAGGTTACCAAATGTAGACGAGCTAAATTTGACAGAACTGCTAGGTTTCGAAACAAACGAATTTGAAAGCGATGAGTATATGGACTTGGCAAAACATATACAGGACAACAAAAACAAATTACCTGATTTAAAAGTAGAAAGTGGTTTGATATTCAAAAAGATAGGTTTTGAACAAATAGGGGAAGAGTCGCCGTGGAAGTTATGGATTCCGGCAATGATTACACATCAAATAATCGAAAATGCTCATTCCACTTTAACAGCAGCACATGGAGGTGTAGCAAAAACACTTGAAAGGGTAAAACGAAATTTCTATTGGCCAAAAATGTCTATGCAAGTTAAAAATTTTGTAAATAGTTGTAGAGTTTGCAAGGAATCAAAGTCGTGCAATCTAAATCTGAAACCGGAAATAGGAAATCCAGTTGTTACCGAAAGACCGTTTCAAAAATTGTACATAGATTTTATGGGTAAATACCCTAGATCAAAAAGGGGAAATTGTTACATTTTTATTGTCGTTGATCACTTCACAAAATTTATGTTTTTAAAAGCAATGAAGGAGGCAACAACCAGCAATGTAATTGATTTTCTCGTTCATGAAATTTTTCATAAATTTGGCGTGCCTGAGGTAATACATAGCGATAATGGTAGTCAGTTCATCGCCAAAAGCTTTGAAAATTTGCTTAATACTTATAAAATAAAACATATAAAAACCGCGGTTTATTCACCTCAGAGCAACGCGAGTGAACGAGTGAATCAATCCGTATTGGCCGCTATAAGAGCATATTTAGATAAAGACCATCGTGATTGGGTCATGTGACAGAATTTGTGCGGAGGCATCCATGACATGGTTGGGAGGGCCAATGGAGACGAACAGCTGTCTCTGAAATTCTTTATGTGGTGGTAGATTGTTGAGTAGTGATAGTTTTGAGTTTTATTTTATGTTTCATTTTTTTAGTGTTCGAATACGTGGCTGGTGAGGAGGGTTGGAACCCCCCGAGAAAAAATGCACAAGAGCTAGTGGGAAACCTCGCCAGACCAAACGGTTCGTAACACTAGGTAATAAAAATTTAATCAAAAAAATCCCAGCTTCGCTAAATAAAGCTTCTCCCCATAGCCGGCCTTTGACCGGGCGCAAGGGTTTTCTCCTCTATGGTATAATAAACACCGACTTTGCTATATAAAGCTTCTCCGCATAGCAGGCCTTCGGCCGGGCACA
Organism: Pollenia griseotomentosa; assembly: GCA_963931875.1. Lineage (NCBI taxonomy): Eukaryota > Metazoa > Arthropoda > Insecta > Diptera > Polleniidae > Pollenia > Pollenia griseotomentosa. Next base: position 27,740,231 of record OZ007564.1, read on the forward strand.
AGGATTTTCTCCTCTATGGTATAACAAACACCGGCTTCGCTAAATAAAGCTTCTCCGCATAGCCGGCCTACGGCCGGGCACAAGGATTTTCTCCTCTATGGTATAACAAACACCGGCTTCGCTAAATAAAGCTTCTCCGCATAGCCGGCCTTCGGCCGGATGAATAGATTTTCTCCTCTATGGTATAACAAACACCGGCTTCGCTTACTAATGCTTTTCTGCATAGGTTTTCTCCTCTACCACCTCTATCACTTACTAAAACTTCCGTAACATTTTGATATAAAATTTTGTAAAAACTGTATTAGGAGCTCAAGAGTTAAAGTTTTAAAAAAATTTTGCATTTCCAGAAAGATCTGTTCAAAAGCTTTCAAATGATACCAATATTGGCCATATACGTTCAGAAATGTAGTGGGAAATCACAAATTCATATGAAAACTTCCGAGGTCCATAACTCGGAAACTATGCGTTTCCGAGAATTTTGCCATTTAATTTTTTCTTCTTATTTTTCAATTTTCTATCACCCTATACACTTTTTTTTTATTTGGAGCTGCGTTGGTAAACTAGACTTAAGCCTTAAATTTTTACAAAAAGTAAGTTATAAATCCATTCTATATAATTAGCATTATCTTACTTTCTGTATAAAATTCGACCGATACATTTTTTTTTTAGTAAACTGGCATTTATTTATAAAATTTCTTATTTTGTATTAATTTTTTAATGGTATTTAATATTATATATAAATAATGAGCCTTCTTTTGAAATTCCTTATCTATTTTTTGATATCTTTAAGAGATGTGGAGCATATCCTCATATCCACAATTTTAGCGTTCTCTAAACATTATTTTGCTTTATTCGTCACTTCTGTGCTATGAACCAAATTTTTAATGATCAAGTAAAAATATTATTTTTTGCAATTGTTATGCTGCATGTTCTATTCAAAGAATGTAGATCAAAACAAACCAGTAACCGCACGTCGACACTCTATGTGGTTTCTATTTGGAGTTTGCTTTCAGAAATACTTTGATCTACTTAAAAGAAATTCAAAAATATTTGTGTAATAAATCGTAAATGGGGCACAAAACAGGTTTGTATAATTTTAATTAAATCTAAATAACTTTTCATAGTTTGTGCAAAAAGTTATAACAAACAAATGTTTCAATAGAAAACAAATATACCGACCCAGGTTATTTTTAACAAAAAAATCTATCGTGTACTTTATATTTAAAATGAATCAAAACAGTCTTTATCGTTTTTCTAGAAAAACAAGTTTATTCCGTGCGGCAAACTAGTTACCACACGGCGATGTGTGAACCATCAATTTGTTTCTGTTCAGACAGCATAGTTGTTAATTTGCGGCATACTCTGCTTCTATAAAATACCCCTTTAAACATAAAAAATTCGAGTATAATCAGTCCGGCAGCCTTTTATTGCAAGTTTGTTGTTTATCTACGAAATGTCAAATGCTTTTTTATTGTTTTTTGAATTCTTCCTAATAAACCGCCTTTATTTGTAAAAAGTATTTTGTGTCTTTAAAAGAAATCACTTTTTTTTGGAAGATATGGGAGATATAATAAACGTAAGTGCTGTAATATTATAAAAAAAATCGTTTAAAATAAACATAAAAACTTGCTTAATTTAATTCCCTTAGAATATGGAAATTTTTAAAAAACTTAGTTTTGACACATCCAACCAATGGATTTTTTACGATGAACGTTTTCATAAATTTTTCGATTTCTTTGCTAATAACATTACCGATTCCAATATTTTGGAGGAAACTGAAGTATTAGAACGAGATGAGTATATAAAACGACAAGAATATTTAGAATCTAGTGAGAGACGAACACGTATTAAGGAATTAACTAAGGAATTTCCTGGCTTATTGACAGATTCGGAGGAAGATGAACAGGATTTGTTACTACAGTTGGATATATTGGAACAATCTTGCAATGAGTATGGTGATTTAGTTGAACAAATGCAGTAAGTATTTGAAGAATTGATAACTATATTTTTTTGAGCTAACTTCTAATTTGCTTTGTATAAGAGAAACTAAAAACTCCCTTAACTGTGAGTTAAATGATCAGGAAAAACGTTGTAACCTTTTGACAAATGCTGAGAGCGAAATTATTGCCTTATGCAGGAAAGAAGCAAAAAATTTGGAAGATTTAGAAGAGGAAAATCACAAGAAATGTCAGGAAGTTGTTAAAACTTTTACGGATATGGTGAGTACCTAAGTTAATAAAATGTTGGCTTAAAAATTTACCTTGCTAATATTTTTGTAATAATTTAACGATATACATATACACATATAGGCTATGTTCTGGAAATCGAGTAAAACTGAAATCGATATTTTTTTAAATTACCGTAGTTTTTTTTTTAAATTTTAATTTAACAGATTTAAGAGTACTGGTAAAGCTAAGGAGAACTCAAAGTTTGAAGTATTATAATAAATTTTTAAAACAGGATCGCTTTCAAAATTTGTTCGATTTCCAGAACATGGTTGATGAGTTCAAATTAAATTCACGATGTTAATAGAAATCAAATTTTCTGCAAATTTCTTCTTTAGCACTCACCCCCTTTATTTATGCATCAATTATCCTTGGACCAGTACTTTCTGAAATGTGATTCCTTTACGCAATATCTTTCGTTATATCTAAGAGATAATTTTAAAATTCAAGATTACGCTGAACTGGATGCAAGTCTTACTGATAATCATGAAACTGTGGAAAAACTAGAAAAATTAAAAAAGTCGTAAGAATATTTGACCTAAACAAAGCTAAAATAATAATCCTTTTAATAATCCCTTTGCAGCATGCAAAACTATACTTTGGCTTACATAAGGGAAAAGGCAAAATGTCGTGCCACCCAAAGTGTTATAGATTCCCTGAATCTATCACAAATTCATGTTATTAGTCTGTCGGATATGGAACGTGAAACCCATGAGTTGACGGTTATAAACTCTCACCAAAATATAGCCCACCAAACACTCATGGTTGATCTTAACATACAAGTCCAACTTCAAGCACAAAAGACCATAGAGATGATACTTTACGAAAATACTAAACAAAAACTTGAAAGAGCATTGAAGAGACATGAAAATGTTGTTAGTTTAACTAAAATTATTTCTGATGCCATTTCTAATGCAGAACTTATTTGGATATGTATTCAAATAGATTTGGAAAAGAAAAGAAATCGTTTTGACAACACCGAACAATTGACTATGGCCACCCAACAGTGCTTAACACGCGTTCAGGCGATGAACCAGGCAACCAATCAACATTCAGTTGCCTCTTCCAGTCTCGACTTTATTACCCAGTTATCACAACAGCTGAGCAAGCATTTGCAGCATCAGATGCGTTACGATGTCAAAGGCTGTTTGTACGAGTATGAAAAGTTTAAACGTTTATTGAACTATGCTGTTCAGGGTATGCTTAATTGTAAACCTTATAACGCAGCATTGGAAAAAATGAAAGAAATGTAAGTTGTGAAAACTTAAATATTTTGAATACTTTTATTATTGTTGTTTTTTTACCCTCGAAATAGCAAACGTCTGGAGGCGATTTTACATCCGTTTGTTTATGACAGTCCTGTTAATGTCCCCATGTTTGAGAATATTGACTATTTAAGACCAATTTTTAATGCAAAAACTCAGCAGCAACGTATCGACAAAGACTTGAGAAGTTTACGTACTAAATTTCGAGAAAATATATCGGAAAGATTGGTATGCTTGCGAAAAAATTTATTATTATTAATTTTTTTTCAAAATTACGAAAATTTAAAATTAGACAATTTTGCAAAAATATATTGTTTTTGAAAAATTTTGTCCTAACAAATTTTCGGCTTAAACAAAAAGTATGTAAAATATTGAGGGAATATTACTATTGCAAGAAAGCTTTATAAAGTTTAAATTTAATTATTGAACACAATCTGAAAATAAAAAATGGTTAATAAAATAAAAATAACTTATAACACAGAAAAAATTAAAAATTTTCTCTAATCAACAAATTTATTCCAAATTCATAGAATCAAGCAACCCATTTGTTGATTTTGCACCTATTACCAAAATGATTATATTGATTACTAAAAATTTTATATTTTGAATTTTTTTTCTATTAAATTATATTTTTAATTTTAATTAAACAAATGATCAAAAAACTTTGCCGTTTCAAACAATGTGTTGATTGATTTTGACAATTTCCAACAACAATTTCACAAGTTTAAATTATTTTTTTTAAACGAAATAATTTTTTGTTATTTAATTATTAATTTAATTCAAAATTTATTTCAAAACAACTAAAATGTTTATTAAATCAAAATTATATTTTTAATTTTCTTTCAACAAAAAAAATAATTGATTCAATTATGACATTAATTAAATTTAAAAACTTTTTAAATAATTTTTTTAATTGATAAAAAACTACTAATAATTTTTTCTGTGAAAAAGAAATAATTCCAACATTCTATTTTTAAATTTAAATTTTTTCAAATAAAGTTTCTTGCAAATAGAAATTTTTTCCAAAGTTTGTTAAAAATAACACTTTTTGATCGTTTGTTTGCACTTTTTAAAGAATTTTATAAAATAACTTGTTTTTTTTATCATTTTAGGAAAAAGATAAATTTTGGCGTTACAGTCAATTATTATGGATTTGGTTTTTAACAGAGCCACGCCGTGTTCTACATGCCATTGAAGAAGCCAAAAAAGCTGCCTCTAAAGTACCACAGTTTACAGGCATAAAGGCATTAGGCGGTATAAAACGTAAATAATTTACATTTTAATTCATGCAAGTTTAAACTTTTTATTTATAATTTTTATTGTTGAGTGTAATGTTGAAATTAAAAAAGAAACATAATAAATGAAAAGGTATTTTAGTTTCAAAATAGTAGTTTGTATGTCTTTGCAAATAATATTGGCATCTCTAAGGTATTTACAAAAAAAAAAAAATAAGTAGAAAAAAGAAAATTTTATTAAAGATATGGGCACTTCCCCAGAATGGTCTACCAGGATGAAAAAATAAAATGTTGATAATCATCGTCTTTTATTGTTTATTATTATAAAAAAATCTATGTTGTTATAAAAGAATGGTTTCATAGCATATCTCAGCTGTTTTACTTGAGAAAATTGCGCTGGAAACTGGAAAATTTTATATATTCTTATATTTTCTACTTCTAAAGACATTTTTATGTACTTATTTTACATGCAAAAAATATGTTATGTTTACACTCTTTCTTCATAATCTCTCCATTACAATCAATTGTAAATTGAGTATTAAGTTGCTTGTTAAGGAAATTTGAAGATATTTATGGGAATCTGCATGGTGATAATAATAAAAAAACATATGGAAAAATCGTACGTTCGCGACCCGTACGTTCGCGACCGGTACATAAGCCAATTAAACAAAAACCAAAAGAGATATTTTATTTTGTAAATACTGTATGGAGACCTTCATTAATACACTTTTGAAATAAATTAATCACTTTTGAATATTCCGTTCCATTACGCAGATTTTTACATTTCACTACGTCAGCCAAAGTTGACTTCTATTATTATGAAAACTTAAACTCGACGAAATCCATCTTTTGCACTAAACATACATCTACCGAAATGCTATCGAATCGCAAAAAAAATGATAGGAAAAGTTTTGTTTTCTATATTATTTGTACATCAAAAGCGTACGAACGTACGTTCGTGACCCCAGGAAATGCCCATATGTAAAACATCAAAGGAATGTTAAGAAGCAAAAACACACATGTATGTACTGTGCTCGAAATTGACACTTTTTTAGACAAGCCGGGCACGCTGAATCCAATGGTGCCCATCGTTTTTTTTTTAGGTTAGCTCTTGTTGCGGAATTTTGGTTATTTTAGTAATTTCAATAAACTTAACCGTTTTTGAGTTCCGCGAATATATGTTGTGCAAGCTCCTCCATTTTCGAAATAACGGTATATCTCGAAAACAAGAGCCAACCTAAAAAAACGGGGGCACCATTGGATTCAGTGTACCCGAATTATGTATGCTTAAACGCCATGTGCCCGGCTTATCTAATTTTGCAACTAGCACAGTGTTATTAATGGCTGAAGAGTTATATGTACATAGTTTGGTTAAAAATAGGGACGTAACGAATACTGATACCGATATATCGGCGATACTTAAGGTTCGCCAATACATCGATATCGGCGATATTTTACTGTCGATACGACGATATTTCTTTAATTTTTTTAGAGCTCAAAGCAATTTAATGTTCAATGCTTATTTTTTGCATAAAGACTAACTGAGCTACCTAAACAAGATCGGCAAGCGTTTTTTAAACATAAAAAATTTTCTTTCCAATATATTTTCAATAAAACAAACCGACATAGCGGTCAGTCAAATAAGATTTTCCAGCCGTTCGGTGTTGAAATCGCGTTTGTTTCGTATAAAATGTAAGATGTTTTGACATAAATAAACGCTTGCCGCTCTTATTTAGGTAGCTCAGTTAGATAAGTAAAACATTAAAATCAAAACAGAACAATGAAATTTTCTTCTTAACCGTTTTGATTTCCACCAAAGCACAAATTTTTTTGATATAAAAACAAATTGATACACTATTAGAGCTTAGATTTTAAACATGTGATTACAGCCTAATTTGACTGCAGGAGTACCGCAAAGTTGGCATATTTCGTTACTAGTTTTTAATCATTGTTTGAAAATATGTGTACATACTCCTCTTTAGTATTCGACATGGTAGAAATTTGGAAAAGAGAAACGCAAAAAGTGTTTAACTAGTAAATACCTTAGAAAAAAAAACGTTTCTCTCTTTGTGAACTTCGTACACAAAAAAGTGCTGTACTTATCCAACTTAACATAAAGATGAGGTTTTTCGTAAAAAGAACACAAACTTCGTTATGTTCGATTAAGCACATTTTTGGATGGTAAACGCCAAAAAATTTTTACAAAACCCAAAATAGATGTGTTTTTAACAAAAAAAAAAAAAAAAAAAAGCGAACAGCCAACAAAAAAATCAATGTAAAAAAACGTTAAAGAACATTAAAATATTATGTTTGTCTACAAAATCACTACAATTGTTCTGTTTTATAACAAACAACAAAACACTCCATTATGTTACTTTCGTAAAAAACGGGTAAATTCATAATATGTGCGTTCGTTTACTTTTCCAGTAAAATCCAGTAGGTGAGTTATATGAAAATTTTAAAATTTTATGTGTACGCGAACGCATTTCAGTAAAATCCAGTACAAATTTGTACAAATTTTGGGGTAAACGAACGCAGCTAATAACAAACATGAAAAACCATTTCATGTCTGTTTGGCAACCCCTGTTTCTTCTCTACTCCGATCGCCTACAAACAAAACAAACGTGTTTGTTAGACATGTCTGAAAAGACACCGTTTAAACTCCCTCTTAGAAATGAAAACAGACATGTTTGGAAAGACATCGTGAAAAAACAAAAGGTTTTTGGAAGCATGTTCAAAAGAGTAGGTCTAAAACATACATGTCTCGAAAGACATCGTGTAAATGCCCCATAAGAGCGAAAATAATGAAAATCTGTGATTACTGCAATTTTTCACTGAAAATTTATTTTTTAATGATGTTGTACAAAAAACTTTAAATGCGATTTTCTAGATAACTTTAAAAGTTAGAGCGAACATAATAAATTTCTATAATCACTATGATTTCTCACTGAAAATTTATTTATTTCCTGATTTTTGAGTTTAAGAAACTTTTAATTCGTTTTTCTCGAAAACTATAAGAGCGAAAATAATAGAAACTGTGATCATTGCTATTTTTCACTGAAAAATTATTTATTTCATGATTTTGTTTGAGAAACTTTAAATGCGGTTTTTAGACAAATTTATTTACAAGAATTTACAGAAAGTTACTAATTTGCTTCAAGCACTCATTTTACAAAAATCTCATCAAATTATCACAAGCAATTTTTTTATTGCTTTACAAAACTATTTTACAAAATTGTTTTACTGATATCGTTGATTTTCAGTTAAAATATTAATTAAAATACAGTCAAAGCCTGGTATAACGAATACGCAGTTTAACGAATATCCGATATAACGAATGGCCCAATTTTTACATTAACTACCTTGTATAGCGAATGGCAGAAAAAAATAGTACCGATTTAACGAATGACAAAGCAAAATAAAAAAATCTTAACAGAACCGTTACATTTTTATGTTTGTATTGAAAGAACACGTGTGATGCGTTGCTTTTTTCGTTAAAGTTTTTGTAGTTTGGTTTGGTTCATTGTGAAAACGAGATGTCAAATCGAAAAAGAATTACTTTTGATAAAAAAAATTAAAGATTTTAGAAGAGTATAAGAAAGGTGTAAATCTTTCAGTAATATCCAAAAGTATGGAATACCAAAATCTTATTAAAGTTCTATTTCGACACTAAATTATAAATACAATTAATTTTTAATGTTTTTCAAATTGTAGACCACCGTTTTTTTATAAAATTTTAAGGTAAAAATTACTGATCGATATAACGAATATCTCGGTATAACAAAAGGTCTGAACATTATATCATTCGTTAAACCGGGCTTTGACTGTACTAAAAAGAACATTATCGAATACAGTTAAAAACGCCTAATTTTATACATACATATTTATGTATTTCTGTTTAAGTAAAAAACAAAAAATTATGGCACGCGACTAAGGCACACACACACATATATGAGCATACAATAAGCCGTTTGTTTACAAAAAAAAAAAACATTTGTGATCAAATAACGCGCAAATTGATACAGACGAAGAAAATGGTCGACAGCAGCAACAACAATAAGAATCAACAGTTAGAAATAAAAATGTAAACATTCACATACTTTTACACGCACGAGATGTTACGAGTACGAGTCAACCCAACAAACACGAAGTCAAACCTTTGATATGAAATGACTTTATCATTTGACATCAAACAGAATGCTCAAACGTTTTTACAAGTGAACGATTTATTTCTTATGAAAAATAAAAATTATTTGTGAGTAATTACAATGATTAAGAATATGAATTAAAAAAAAAAAAAAAACGGGAAAGTAAAGAAATTATAAGTTTGTTGTATGATCGCGGTGCAACAATCCTCAAAATAAAAGGGTGCCAACTATTTCGCCTTTGAAAGAATTAGAGGACGGAAAAAACATTATTTCATCTTTTAGCTATGGTGCCGAATGTTTATCTCACAGTTAATCCAGTTATAATCCACATTTGAAAAACGTTTGAGAATTACGTTTGAAAGCAAGTTGAAAATTAAGGCATTTTTCAATTTTAAAATAATTTCCTTTTTTTGTTAAGAATGCTATGATTTTCAAATCATTATCAAACGTTTGTCGTTTGAGAAAACGTTTGACATCAAATCATTTTCAATTTGAAATCCAACCTCCGTGTTTGTTGGGAAGCAGACAAAAATCAACGAAGTATGAATGGTACTCGTTTCATATCGTGTACTAATTGTATTGTTTTGTATTTTTTTGTGTGTGCGTGTGTGTGTGTGTGAGTATTTAAGTTTATCTGAATGTAAATGTATCTTTATTTTTTGCATTAAAATACCAAAGATTTTATTGTTACTTTTCGTTGCACAGTGTGATAGAAAGATAATACATATTAAGAAAAGAACAGTTAAGTATTCCAGACGCAATGGAGAAAATACAAAAAAATTCTATAGGATATATTTTCAGAAAACGATTTTTTGGCATATGGGTCAAACCAATAATAAGCTGAAGAACTGTAATTGGAGAATTTTCAAAATTATTGCAGAATTCTTAAATATCCTTAAATTTTAAGAAAAACAATATCAAATAAAAGCTTTAAAGATTTAAGGTTCAAGCGTTTTCTTTTTTAATTGTCTAGTTCCGATTTTTTTTATAACAAAACTCTGAAGAATCAGGGGCTTTGGCTGAAAACATACATTAAATGTGTTATAATTTTGTAATCAAAATTATACAGTAATGATTTATTTCAAGAAGAGGCCTTCTTTGGCTCTTCAATGGTATTATTTATGCATTTATACATTTTTAATTTGTTTACATTTCTCATCACTGTGTTTAACTGTTTTTAAAGATTCGAAATAAAAAAAGGAATCACAATAATGACTTACTGTTGTTGTTCTTGGGATTTCTATTGTTTCTTAATAAGTGCGTGTTGTATTGTGTCTTTTTACAATTTTGCATAATTGTTAGTGTAAACATGCTTCTTAAGTTACACACATTGCTACAAACAATAGTTATCTTTACATATACTCTTGCTTAAACACTAACACTTTGATACTTTAACAATTACACTCAAGATCCTGTGTTAGGGATATGTTGGTATAAAAGCCGTAGCAGGATATGCAACAGTTTCATTCGTTTGCCAACTACGGTACGGTTTCCTTCAATTTAACGTTATGGATTCGCTGCTCTTTTTACATTTTGGATTAAAACAATAGAAATTCTTAAGGATCTTTGTGAAGTTAATACATAATCCCATCATAAGAAAATATTTAAAAAGTGAATAAAGTAATTGGATTTTTTTTCTATATTTCTTTAAGAATAATTTATGAATAAGTGTATGGCTGTGTGTTATTGGATTGTTTGTTCGTCTTCACTATTAACCTTTTTCTTATTGAAATGAAAAGAATTTATTTATGAATGAATTTTAAGATTCAAATTTAATCACAAAAAATGTTTGAGTATTAAATGTAGTGTAAATTTTTTAATAGAACGATGATTATTTTAGAAAGAATGGAATAATTTAAAGAATAATTAATACTATAATAAAAATTTTTTAAAGAAGTGAAAACAATTATAAAAAAATGTTATATGGAACAGTAGTGATTTAAAACTATTGCAAGATAAACAAGTTTTTTAAATAATAAAATAATAAATAGCTGAATTAAAAGAAAAGTCATTTAAACAAAATAAAATATGGTTTGAAATATATAATTAAAATAGTGTTTAAAAAAGTAGCCTTAAAGTAGCAACAAAAATTTACTTAAAATTAAACAAATTTAAGAGCTTGTGGCCATATTTTTGCTACCAGTACTGCTACCTTTGCAGTTTTATATCAATATGTAGTGGTTATCATATCAGAAAAATAAAATATTAAGTAGCAACAACAATTTACTTAACGTTAAAAAGTATTAAGAGCTTGGAGCCATATTTTTACTACTAGTGCTGCTACCTTTACACCTACCTTTAAGAGTAGATAAGTTTTTATATTTCGTTTGCTACTGTTATTGATACATACAACTAAGAAGCAGTAGTTGTAGTTATATTCCCAAAATAAATAGCAGTAGAAATAGCAAAGTATGCAGCAAGAAAGTATAAATAATGTTGCAATAGAGTAGCATATAATGTAGCAATAACTACGTACATGAACAAATCAAAAGCACCAACATTTTTTTCTAACGCAAACGTATAAGAAAACGCAAATTAAGCAACAGCTTTATTTATTGCTACATAAAGGACCACTTTTACAGCTACCTGAACTTCCACTTTTTTAATACTTAAAAATCAAATTGTTATATTCAGTAGGATAAAAACAAGCTACAAATGAGTCTCAACGATTTGACTTTTTAACCTCGGATCTATTGGTAGCCAAGGTTTTATTTAAATAATCTCTATTTCATATAATCTTTATATATAAAAATCAGTTGTCCTATGTTCGTCATTTTATAACTCGAGAACCACTCAACCGATTTTCAAGCGAGTACATGCGTTGGAAAGGTCTACTTTCACTGATGGTTTATAAAAAACTGCCGATAGGAGGCGCTGTTGTCGTGATATTTAAATTTTTTATTGATGGTAGATAGCCTGGGGTCAAGTTATTAACAAATTCTCCAGTATTTCTGTTTTTATTTTTATTAAGAAAATCCCGAGAAGCGCCGGGACCAAACAGCTAGTATTATATAATAATATATAAATAACTACAAAACTTTTAAATGCTATTTTTACTGCAACAGAATATATCTGAAAGCTATAGTTATAGGAAGAGCAATAAAATTGGAAGTGATTGTAGCTATTTTAGATTGCATATTGTACTATTTAAATTAAATATATTTTTTTCCAAATCCTTAAGACCTTTCCAAAAATTGTTTTTGCCCCACTTATTAAAGATTTTTCAGTCTTACTGCCGTATTCATAAAAAATAAAATAAATTTGAATGTGTTTAAAGGCAACATTTTAATATTTTTCTTAAATATATTTGAAATCCATTTTATTTTTTATGAATACGGCAGTTATAATGTTAAATAATTATAAGATTTCCTATAAAAAGCACATTTTCCAATGGTTTACTACTAACAGCCAGTTTCTGTAAAATATCCTATAAATAGAAAATTTTCAATAAATTTCATTAAAATAGAAAAATTTAATTTTAAAAGCAAATTTTCTATAAATAGCAAATATAATTTTAAAATTTCCTTTAAGTAGATTTTTTTCTAAAAATTTTTAATTAATTTATAATAAACAGCAATTTTTTGTAAAAAGCTAATTTTTATAATTTCTATAAAAAGAAAATGTTTATAAAATTTCCTATAAAAAGTAAATTTAAAAAATAGTGAAGAAATTAATAAATAGCAAATTTTTTTTATGTTCAAATATTATTGCAACTTTCTATAAATAGCTTATTTTTGTAAAATTTTTAAAAAAGCAAATCTTTATAAAATTTATGATAAACAGCAATTTTTTGTAAAATTTTCTATGGCAAGCTACTTTTTGTAATAGTTTCTTTAAGTAGAAAATGTTTATAAAACTTCCTATAAATAGCAGACTAAATAAATTTTTTCTATAAGAAGTCAAATAGGCAAGAAATTAATAAATAGCAATTTTTCAAATAATTTCCTATTAATAGCCAATTTTTGTAAATTTTCTTATAAATAGCCAATTTTTGTAAAACATTCTATAAATAGCAAATTTTCTATAAATTTTTTTATAAATGCAAATTTTCGTAAGATTTGTATAAATAGCAAATTTTTATTTAATGTTCAAATATTATTGCAACTTCCTATAAATAGCTTAGTTTCGTAACATTTTTAAAAAAGAAAAAATCTTTGTAAAATTTATGATAAACAGCATTTTTTTTTTGTAAAATTTTCTATGGCAAGCTACTTTTTGTAATAGTTTCTTTAAGTAGAAAATGTTTATAAAACTTCCTATAAATAGCAGACTAAATAAATTTTTTCTATAAGAAGTCAAATAGGCAAGAAATTAATAAATAGCAATTTTTCAAATAATTTCCTATTAATAGCCAATTTTTGTAAATTTTCTTATAAATAGCCAATTTTTGTAAAACATTCTATAAATAGCAAATTTTCTATAAATTTTTTTATAAATGCAAATTTTCGTAAGATTTGTATAAATAGCAAATTTTTATTTAATGTTCAAATATTATTGCAACTTCCTTTAAATAGCTTAGTTTCGTAACATTTTTAAAAAAGAAAAAATCTTTGTAAAATTTATGATAAACAGCATTTTTTTTTTGTAAAATTTTCTATGGCAAGCTACTTTTTGTAATAGTTTCTTTAAGTAGAAAATGTTTATAAAACTTCCTATAAATAGCAGACTAAATAAATTTTTTCTATTAGAAGTCAAATAGGCAAGAAATTAATAAATAGCAATTTTTCAAATAATTTCCTATTAATAGCCAATTTTTGTAAATTTTCTTATAAATAGCCAATTTTTGTAAAACATTCTATAAATAGCAAATTTTCTATAAATTTTTTTATAAATGCAAATTTTCGTAAGATTTGTATAAATAGCAAATTTTTATTTAATGTTCAAATATTATTGCAACTTCCTATAAATAGCTTAGTTTCGTAACATTTTTAAAAAAGAAAAAATCTTTGTAAAATTTATGATAAACAGCATTTTTTTTTTGTAAAATTTTCTATGGCAAGCTACTTTTTGTTTATAAAATTTCCTATAAAAAGCAAATTTAATAATTTTATTATAAATAGTCAAGAAATCAATACATAGTAATTTTTCAAATAATTTTTTTATTAATAGCAATTTTTTGTTAATTTTCTTATATAGCCAATTTTTGTAAAACATCCTTTAAATAGCGAATTTTTAATCAATTTTCCTTAAATATCAAATTTTCTATAAATATCATATAAATTTCAAATTTTCGTAAAACCTGTAAAAATAACGAGTTTTCAGTAAATTTTCTATAAATAGCAAATATTAATAAAATTTTCTATAAATAGCTTATATCCGTACAATTTTTTTAAAATAGCAAATCTTTGTCAAATTTAGACAAAAACAGCAATTTTTGTAGAAATTTCTACAAAAAGCTAACTTTTGAAAAATAGCAAATGTTTAAAAAATTTTCTATAAATAGCAAATGCTTATAAAATTTCCTATAAATAGCAAATTAATTAAGTTTTACGATATATAATTTTAAGACATTAATATACAGCAAGTTTTCAAATATTTTCCTTTTAATTCCCAACTTTTGTAAATGTTCCTAAATATAGTCAATTTTTTGTACAACATCCTATAAATAGCAAATTTTCTATTAATTTCCTATGAATTGCAAATTTTCGTAAGACTTGTATAAATAACAAATTTTTATTTAATGTTCAAATATTATTGCAACTTCCTATAAAAAGCTTATTTTCTTAAAATTTTTTAAATAGCAAATCTTTGTTAAATTTATGTTAAACAGCAGTTTTTTTGTAAAATTATCTATGGCAAGCTAATTTCTGTTATCCTGTCTATAAAAAGCAAATGATTTTAAAATTTCCTTAAAAAAAGCAAATTTTATAAATTTTACTATAAATAGCCAAACAGTCATGAAATTAATAAATAGCAAATTTTCAAATAAATTCTTGTAAATAGCTAATTTTTGTAAAATTTCCTATAAATAGCAAATTTTCGAAAAATATCGTATACATCCTGAAGGGTCCTAAACTAGTCCGGAAAACTACGATTTGACCTATATGTTAACTCATCGTTAATTCATGAGTGAATATAAACGTTTTGAAATTTTTCTGTTCAGATTCTTTTCATTTATGTACGAAAAACGATTCAAATCGGAGAAAACTATATTATCTAATATTCATTGTTCATTCAAAAGCAAAATGTCTTTATTATTCATATTAGTTAATGAATATTCTGAACTATAATATCAACAGAAAACAATTTATATATTTTTAAGGTTTTTTACCAGAACAGCATCAATTAATCTTTTGTCCAAAAACAAACATTGGTTCATATCTAAATCATTTAGACCACTCCAGGATTGTTTATTTTAAGATTCTTGAAATTTAATTGTATATAAAATTTATATATACCGGTATAATAGTTTCTGTAGCTGGTATAACGATATAATTAAAATACCATTACCGATACCAAAATCACAAATAGCTTTTACTGAAACCTAAATTCCTTGGTTAAATTCTAAAAAATACTAACATACATAAATGGCTGATTCTAATTTCATTTACCACTAGTGGTGGTAGAGGGTATAAAAACACTAATGTGCTGTTTTTACAACCCAAGTGGTTGAACGTGTAGAAAAATTTATATGAAAAACATTAAAAAAAAAAACTGAGGGCTTTTCATATAAATTTTAGAGCTTTCTTTCGCCCAACTACATTTGAAACAAAACCCAATTTTCGGGAATTTGTTTTATACCCTTCACTGAAAGTAAAAGGCTTTAACCTTTATGTCAACAGCTGAAAAATTATACTTACGTCAACAGCAAGCATACCCGGGTATGCAAACACATGTTGTTGTTATTGTTTTTTCGTTTTATTTGTATTTTATTTGAATTTTTTTCCTATTTTAAATTGTTTTTATGCATGAATACTTAAAATAACGTTTGTTTTAGCAAAGACTTGTGCATTTTTTCTTTGCTTTCATGTATGAATATTTACACTAAGTGACTTTTGAGCAAAAACTTGTTAGTTGCGCCTTATTACTTGAACTAAGGTTGACGTGAGGGGTAGGAAAATAACAGCTTCCATGGTCTGATTTGTCCAATTTTATTCAAACATCAGAATATGTTAGGAAATACTTTTAGTGAGGATATTTGAGAGCGATATGACAGCCACTTTCAGAGATACAGAGTTTTTAAAATTCAAAACATACCCGGGTATGTAGCTGTTGACATAAGGGTTAAATAAGTTGGTCATTCCGTTTGTAGCTTCTACAATATTGATCTTAGGCTATAAAAAGTATAAGCTAATGTGTCAAAAGCTAAAAGGCTTAACTTCAACTTTTCGAAAATTTCTCAATTTTGTTATATTACCTACTATCTACATAAAATTACTTTGTTCTTCTATTTTTTAAATACTAGCATATACCCGATACTTCGTTATTTTTATGTCAAAGCTTATTTTTCTAGGTTTAAACTTGTTTAAATTCTAGCATTTAACCCGCTACTTCAGTAGAACCAAAAAGCTAAAGAAAAATATCAAATTTATCGTATTTTCTTTTTTAGGTACTATATTTTTCCCCCATTAAAGTATCAAAAATTAGTACGAATATGTCAATGAATGGAGGAAAATGTTTTGTAAAAAAAGTACCAAAAATAGTTACGATTTTCACCCCTTAAATGTTCGAATTTCGAAAAAGTACCAAATTTGTATGCGTATTTTTTTTTGATAAGTTTCGAATGTGGTATTAACTTTGTTTATTGGTTCAAAAGATAGATGGGGTGGCACAAAAGTACTAAAATTCAGATTTTACCCGTTTACTCCCTAATAGGGCCGAATTAAAATTTTTCTTAAGAACAACGATAAGTATTACATTTATTTTGCATCTCTTTTAGTTTTGGAGATATAAGGCTATCAAATTTTCCCGTTTTGACCTTTTTTTTTACCCCCTCAACATTCGAATTTCGAAAAATCCCGTCTTAGGGGATCGATTTGGGGAGTGACCAATTGGTAGTCCAAAGTTCAAGTTTCTTGGGTCAACTCTTTTATATATATAGATTGTCTTTAAAAAAAATATGAAAAACCAGTATAGCGTTGGAATCTTATATGATTTTACAGAATCTACCAGCCTGTTAAATGAAAATATACATTACAAAATTAGGACATAATATATTTCTATAATATGAATTACTAAGTTTCGCGTGCTTGGCAACTTTCTTTTTGTAGCATCTTAAATTTTGTAAATCAATATTTTAAACATCACTAATTTACTCTACCTTTAATTTTGAGGAGTTAGTCCTTTTAGCTTCCGACACATCCATATATTATGGGTCTTTATGATGTTGATTTGTTGATGTCCATGTGTCCGTTGAAATTGAGCTTCGGAAAAACCCAGTTATGATGGGGAATAGGTTAAATAGTCCGGAATTGTTTGCTATTGATATTAGAGTATCCAATTATTCGACTTTTGTTTTTGTCCGAGTAAGGAATTAATAGATTTTTGAATTTTAAAATTGCTCGATTAATCGAATTAAGATTTTAAATTGTTCGAATTACTCGAAGAATTCAAATTATTTTATCCAATGGGAAAAAGCAAACATCTCTATTTGAACTCATACTTTTATTTTATTAATAAACAGAAAAAGAGAGGTGAGAGGTGCCAGCCAGTTATAAAAAACATTTCAAACCAATTTATTATTTCTTAAAATCGAGTGAAATTGGAGTCGATGGAGATTATCCGCAAAATTTTTTTTAAGATTTTAAATGAAGTTCTGGGTAAGATAAGAATTTAATGTGTACTATATAAAAGCATTTTTTTATAAACTTTTAAAACACGAATTTTTTTCAAAATCGTTTCATTCCAATTACACTCGTATTAATTCGGTTTTCATAACATAGCTGATAACTTATATATATTTTTTTGTAATTCCCTTTAAATTTCCTTTATTTTAAAACTCTACTCTATAGGTTTGGTTAATATTTTTTTAACGTATTACTATTTCACGACAAAAATCAGACACTTCGTTTTCAAATAAGGACGCTTAGGTTTTTAAGACGTATCTAAAGATATCTTCAACGTCAACATCCTGCCGATTTGAAGATACATTTGGGTAATAACAGGTAACCCATTTTCTGACAGTACATAGCTTGCACATTTATAACTGCTGATTAATTTTTTACCAGTTTGACGTTTATAGTCAGCATTTAAAAAAACGCAGTCAAAGTAGAAAAACTGCCATTCTTTTCACTTCTTCATTTGTCATTGGTCAAAAAAAACTTTTCCTTTTACTTCTTATTCATTAAATGAAAACAGTCGCTATCAAACCAACTTAAAAAGCGAAAAGTTGTACACAAATTTTCGTTTTTTGTTCGACAGTTTTTGGTTTCGACTGCAGTTTTTTAAACACTGTAAATAATGATTTACATAATTTGTCACACACGCTCAAATCTAAAAATGGACTAAAATATGTTTAAAAGTATGGGTAATGGAAATAAATGCAAAAGGTATCAACATTTAATTTGTTTTTAGGTTAGAAATCTAAACAAAATATTTTTACATTAAAACAGAAGAATTTTCTAAGAAATTATTTTAATCGATTAATTGACATAAATTGTTCTAATTATTCGTTGTTGGTTATTTTAATTATTCGATCAAATAATGGCGGAAAAATTCCTCAATTAATCGAACAACGATTAATCGACTGTATATTCCAATATAGGCCAAAGTATCCAAATTAGGTACACTGAAAGAAAAATGCTTCATATATTTAATGAATCGTTTTCATAAAAAAATTTCACTGGTTAAATGAAAATTTGCATTGTCCAAATGGAATTTCGTAGTTATAATAAAGTATTTTCATTAAAATCGATTCATTTAATTTCGTAATTACGTTAAAAATTTTCATTGGATATATGAAAACTAAAGTTTTTCCAAGTCAAACAAAAAATTTTAATTGGGAACATAAAAAACAATATACAAACATAACTATATTCATAAATTAATACAAAATTATAGTTTCCTTAAAAATATGTTTAATTGTTAATTAAAAAATGTAAGATTTAACTATTTCATACATCTAATGTAATATGCCATTAAATTTATCAAAAATTTTTTTATAAAAGCAACATATTTCAATAATTGAAAAAAATATTATTTTTTACATTCAAATAACTCTTTAGTCTCAATAATTAAAAGTTTAAAAATATGTATTTCGAAAAAGCATCACTTCATAAATTTAAATTTTCATTATGGCAATGAAAAAGTCATTATAGTAATGAAACAAAAACTTTCAATCCATAAATACGTTAATGGTATAGTTTTATCCGGCTTACATCCGAATTTAACCTGCGGCTAGCATTTTTTGCAACAAAACACTTGCGGCGTCAAATTGGATCGGCCTAGGACTCTGATGTTTGGTAAACAAACAAAATAAAATATTTGTGGTTTGCGTCTGAAAAATGGAAAATATTCAGGAAAGATATAATTTAATTTATTTATTCATGGATTAGAATTAAAAAACATTTTGATTTTAGGTTAATATTTATTTTATTTATATTTGTTCTAAATCAGCTGACTTAAATTCAAAATAGCACACTAAATTATGAGGGGTTGTTCACAACACTCGTATTTTTTCATGTTATTATTTTAAGACATATGATTTTATGACACCTTGTGAATCCCCCAATTGTATGTACGTAGTAATGAACAAATAAATGTTCTCCTTTAAAAAAAAAAAACACCCTTATTTTAAATTATGTATACGAAAAAGCTTGTTCTCTCTTTATGTGGTCTTTTTTTTTACTATGCGTTAGCAAAAAAAATCATCGTTGTTATTGTTGTTATGTTATGACAATTTAATCTAATATTTACGCTCTTGATTGAGTAATGGCAAAAAACATAGTTTTTTTTTATTCAAAAACTACACTGCCCCAGTAGGCTAGCTGGTAGTGAGCTAGTCTATCAGCGCCGAGGTTGCGGGGTCGATTCCCGCCAGCGACTCTGGTTAAAAAAAAAAAGTTGAATAAGAGCAACTTTGATTAAAAAAAAAAAGATTTTCTAAAAAAAAATTTTTTTTTACTTTTTTGAAAGTATTCATCCAATGAATAACATTCTTAGATCTAATGTAATGTTTCATTAAATACATTTTAATGAAACAGGTTTCATTGATCAAACGAAGCGCTGCATAGGTTCCTTTTAAATGCAATTTTTCATGGGATTAATGTCAAAATTCATTGGTATTCTGAAGAAAATTCTTTCAGTGTACAAGTATTCGTTAAATCTGGGCGAGAGTGGATAAGTGGGCGTGGCACAAAAGTGATTTATTCAAATTTGAAAACGGCTTTTATTTAACGTTCTGTTCATATCGCACCATGGTGAAGGACATATAAGTTTCGGTGTAGCCGAATATAGCACTCTTACTTGTTGTTTTACATGTAGTTGTGCAAAAGAAAGTAACAGAGCAAAAACTAGTAAAATAGGCAGTAAATGTACACTTTAAATTAGAATCGCCCATATATAGGTATACTTAAATTGCATAATAAATTACGGATTTATGTATAGTTACGTATGATTAATAAATTTTTAATATAAATGTTACGTATACGTAACCGCATTTGTATTTGAGAAACATAATGAAACGTTGGTGCAGCACACATTCGATTTGATTATCTTGAAATATCTTGGGACTTACATATTTAATAAAATGTAAATTATCTTTTTAGATAAAATGTTACAAAAATAATAGAATTAAAATACAAAACGACTACTTAAAATTCATTATTATAATAATATGGAAAATATATATACAAATATTTGAGAAAACAATAATCCCAAAAATTTTTGCAAAAACAGTGAAGTCTTAAAAAGAAAAGAAACAACAACGACATTCGCTGCCCGGTTTTATACAAAAAAATGCGTTACAGTTTAGTTTTTATATGCGGCTGCTGTTTTCTTATCATTCTCACAACACTGGCCATCGTCTATGAAACAAAAAGGCTACTTTTGCTTCGAAAACGTTATTGGCATGAGGAGGAAACGGACATTGATGACACAAATAATGACAATGAGGACAACAGCAACAACAGCAATAATAATGAAAACGATAATGACAACGATAACAATAATAGCAACAATTATAATGTACGAAATTTAGCATATGACCTGCAATCTTTAGCAACAGGTCTGTTTTTTACAACAACAACTAGCAAAAACGAATCCATACATCAACGCAATTGGTATGAATCCCTGAATAATGTGAAGAGACGCAGGAAGCGTGAAGTAATCGAAATTGATAAAATGGGTAATCGTGTTTACAATGTCGGCGTACTGATGGCATCTCATTTGGGTAAGTGGTGTATTGAATAAGTATTGTACGTGTATGTGTGTGTGTGTGTTAAAGTGTTGTAATGTGATATGAAATAAACAGTAAACTGAGTAATAAACCAAAAAAGTGTGTGTTTGTGTGTGAGCTTATAATAATAAGTAAACATTGCACGTTTCTTGTTTTATTTTCTTCAAATTTCTGATACCTTAATGTCTTATTATAGTTGCTCCTTTTTTATCTTCTTGTTAGATTCGCCTTTCGACCTGGAACGCTGTGGCCCGGCTGTAGATTTAGCTTTGGATGTCATAAATAAAGAATTTCTGCATCCCCATAATATTACCCTCCGTAAAGTTCAAGCCAGGTTAGTTCAAAAAAGCAACTTAAAAGCATTTTAATGGGCACATTCATAAGACGTAACTGTTGCGCAACCGTTAGGTATGAAACGTCTTATGAATGTGTTGAATATGTTTATAATGTTATTGTTTTGTTACATAAAAGTACTTTTTTATACAACAAATACAATTTTTAACAAAAAGTACTTTTTTTTAAGTTAAATTCACTTTTTTATGAAAGATTTTTCTTGATAGCTTTTTTTTGTACTTTTTGACTCAAAAGTATATTTTTAAACAAATTTTTTAACAAAATTTAAATAATTGAAAACGAAAATCCTAAAAAGCCTTTGCATTTGGGACAAATTTGACGTTTTCAACAAGACTTCTTTCTTTAATATAAAGAACTATTTTGAATAAAGATGTTTGAGCAAACGTCAAATTTTAATGGTTAAACAAAAAAGTCTTTTTTTAAAAACAAAAATATGTTTTTGCTCAAAAAGTAATTTTGTTAATAATGGTACGTTTTTTTTTAGCAATATTAAATTTTGAAAAAAATTGTACTCGTGTTAATGATAAAAGATAGATGTTCACACTTAAAGTACCATTTCTTTTTTTTTATCAAACCCAGGGCGAATTCATTTTAAAGTTGGAGTAATGTCAAAAGTTGCTTCTGTTTTTGACGTTTTGACTAAAGTTATGTTCACATTATGTGTATTTGTATTTTTTAAACTAAATTTAAATAACTACATAATTTTAAGTTTTGTTTGCAATATCAAATAAATACTTTTTTATATCATCAAAAGTAAGCCTTTGTCTGTTAATTTGTTTTAATTTGTCCGGCTATTCTTCCTTCCACATTGTTTCCCGGCTTCTTATTTTCTCTGCAACTCGATGTAACCCATGTGCCTAGCAAGTAACATGTAACAGTTTTGGATAAATTGTGTTAGGCAAATTGACAGCCTTAACCATGTAAGGTGCTTCATCGTCTTAAAATTGAAGGATCTTTTGTCGAAATCTTGTGTTTTAAGCTGAGCTCCAAAAAAATTGTTTATTGATTTAAAAAATTTTTATTATACCCACACCACAATAGTGGAGAGGGTTATTATGCATTTGTGCTGATGTGTGGGTCCTACCCCACCTTAAAGTATACCGATCGACTTAGAATCGCTTTCTGAGTCGAACTAACGATGTCCGTCCGGCTGGCAGGCTGGCTGGCTGTCCATGTAACCTTGTGCGCAAAGTACAGGTTTTTTTTTGGAGATAATTTGATACAATTTGGGACATAGGTTCTTATTGGCACAAGAACCAAGCCTATTGAAAATGGGCCGAATCGTAGAACAACGAGGGAAGATAGGGGGAAATTTCTGCCTCTCAGAAACTATCAAACCGATTTTAATGAAATTTAAATCATAGATAGAAATATATTTATATGGACACATAAGCTATGTAGTTTTTCAAAAATAGGACCACAAGGGGAGGTAGGGGGAAATTTCTGCCTCTCACAAATTTTCAAACCGATTTTAATGAAGTTTATTAACATAATTAAATTCATATTAATATGGACACAAGCACGATGTGTTTTTATATACTGTGGTGCAGGGTATCATATAGTCGGGCTTGACCGACTATTCTTTCTTACTTGTTTTTTTTTTGTACAATTTTGAAATTTTTTGAAGAACTTTTTTTATAATATGGTAATTTAAAAAATATGTCACTTAAAAATGTTAAAATATCCCTTTAAAACCAAAATATGCAAAAATATGCATTTTCACCAAAACATGCAACAATATGCAAAAATAAATCGATGCCATTTTAACGCAAATTTAGTGATTCGGAAAGATAATTGGTCGACATCGATCTTAGACTATCGGCAAGAACATGCATTTGCATGGAAATCGCATCCCTAGTCATGTGTATTGTCACTTTTTCACAAGACATCTATTATTAATTAATATTTATTAATAAATTGCTTGTGGCGGCAAAAATTAACTGAAATTTTAATAAATATAAATTATAATAGAAAATAAATAATACAAAAAATAAAAAATGCACAAATTTATTATTGAAAATGTACATATGTATTTTTTTTTTATTTTTGATAGGTTATGTCAAATGTATGTCACATACCAACATGTAAATTATAAACATTATGTAAAACTCAAATTTTGACATACACATGAAATAACATGTGGGTAGAAAAGTGACATTCCACATGACAACTACACATAATGTGAACATAGCTTCACTTAGGCAACAATAAAAATACAAGATGAAGGAATGGGCAAACAAAAATGCTTATCAACTCTCCTTAAGGGTACTCTAGACTATCACACAAGTCTTACGTATTTTGAGGGAAAATAGATTGTTTTTATTATTTCGTTAAAATCCAATTTTTTTTTTTTGTTCATTTTTTTTTTTTGTTGTCTTTAAAAGCCTAAAGCGCGCTGAGCACAACTAAAACGAACGAGCATTATTATGTTAAACCAAACACAACAAAGTTTGTGGCTTATGAGTTGGATTAGTACAGTATTTGTTTTGTGTACGAAGATCACAACGGAGAAACGTTTTTTTAAACTATTTACTACACAAACACTATTAGCGTTTGTGTTTTCCATATTTCTACAGAAAACTAAAGTACAGTATATAATGTTTATTTTCAAACTCTGGTTTTTTAAAACAAGTAAGAAAGTATAGTCGGTCAAGCTCGAACAAATTTTCCAGAGTCTACTCTATTTGGGACCCATGAGCAATCATGGACCAGCCAGAAAAAATTATGTTATGAGGTTAAGATTCATGTTAAACTTTTTTAAGCCAATTATTATTTAGACATCTTCATCTATATGAACTTTGTTTGCCTTCAGGTGATTTTAGGAAGGGGTTCATACACTTATAAAATTATTACAGTAACTGATTGTGAAATATTGAAAATATATTTTTTAAAAGGAACAACTATGTATTAAACGGAATATGCTGTTTAATAAATAAAAATTTAAAAATTAATGCAAAATTCATTTTTTTTTTAATAAAATTAAATTATCTGTTTTTTTTTTTAAATAAATTTTTAGTTGTTTAAAATAAATTTGCTTTTGAATTTAGCAACATAATATTTTGAGTGTATGAGACATTTACTTAATTTTGGATCTAGCAGCACAATATCAAGGTATATTTTTATGTCAATTTTAATATCTATTGGAAAGTCATGTCATTAAAAGCTATTTTCGGGAATATTATTTGTATAGTGAAATATGGACTGATTACAATAAAATTTGGTAAAATTATTTAAATTACAATAAAAAAAAGGTTAACAAGCTTACTAAGATGTTTGCACAAAGACTTTTCCCTGAAGAAGATTGTATGAAGGCCATATTAAATTTTTACCCGTTTCTTTTCATTTGCAACAGGCTTCGTCCTTATGACAATAAGAGCCTATATACCAAACTTTATCAAATTATCTCTAAAATTGCGTACAATATTACAAGGACACACAATAAGCCATCCAGCTGAAGGGACAGACGAACATCGTCAGATCGACTCAGAAAGTGATTCTTACCAATGTTTTTTCTGTAACTCACATTAGCAGAAACGCATAATACCCTCTCCACTATTGTGGTACAAAAACTATCTTCATGGGACTTTAAAAAAAAGACATTTGTTTAAAAAATTTATCTTTTTTGAAAGTAAGTTCTTTTTTTTTAATAAATTCATATTTTTTTTAATAAAAACTACTAAAGTGCAAGAATGTACATACCTTTTAAAATAGAGGGGTTTGTTTTTAAATAAAAAGTATATTTAATAACTAAATGCATCTTCTTAAATATAAATCATCAAAACGTAGCTGTGTAAACCAAGAAAGTATGTTTCTGTGAATATAAAGTACGTTTTTGACCAAACTTTAAAAAAAAAAATTCCTTTGTTAAACAAAATATACAGAAAGTTCCTTTTGTTCAAAAGTCTGAGTTCATACGGCTCTTTTCTTATTGAAAAAATTTTTCCTTTTTCTTCTTTGAACATGAATTGGCGTTCGAATTATTCATGTCATGTTTACGCCATGTTTTTTATTTTGTATAGTCGTGCGTTTGCATGTGTGCTTTTTTGATATTGAAAACAATAACAAAATTAAACAACGAATGAAAAAGCAAAACGTAAAGACAGTACAGGCATTTGTGTACTCGTTTCTTTTCCCCTCGCCCCTCTCGCCTATAAAGTAGCAATCTTTTCAATAAGAAAAGAGCCGTATGAACACAGACAAAAGCATATTTTTGAAAAAGGACTTTTATTGATGAAAAAAGTACCTTTCTAAATATAAAGTACATTTAAAATTAAAAATATTTTCTAAAAACAAGATTATAATTTTAAGCAAATCTTTTTCAACAAAAGTACTTATCGTTATTGGGGAATCTTATTAAACAGAAAAGTACTTTAAACATAAAAGTTTCCATTTTAACATTTTGTTTATTCCTGTCATTTTTATTAACTTTTTTAATTTGTTATTAATTGATTTGTATGTTAAGAATTTTAATTTGTTTTGTTTTACAAGTATTTGCTTATTCTAACGGTTTAATAGCAGACTTTTCTTATTTCTTTCATTTAACTGTCATGACATTAAATGCCATTAATTTGTAAATTTTATATATGTTAGTATGTATGTTTAAATTAAAGGACAAAACAATTATTGTTAGAGACATAATTAGAAATTCTTTAGAAAGAATATATATATACCTTTAAACTGCTCTTTATTTCTATTATCCTTTCTAAAGAATTTCTAATAAAATCTTTAACAATAATTGTTTATATATTATATTTGTAATGGAAGTTTTATTCAACGGTGCTACTTTTATTGCCGCAAATGTATCTTTTTGCAGTCTTTAAAATATTCAAACAAATATAAACTTACTGACATTGTGCCACTTCGTGCGGCATTTAAAATAAAATACATAGAACTTGTTGCTTTAATTTCATAAGAAAAACAAGCATGATTTCATTTCTTCTCCTTCTCTAAGCGAGGAAGAAACTTTTAATTTATAAACGACTTTAGAGGTTCAAAAAATTAATCGTTTGTATTTAATTGTTGTTCTTTTAAATACAAAAACAATGTAGTAATTATATCTTCAAGATGGAATTTTGCCTCTACCCCATTGTGGATCCTTAAACCTAAAGTCAAAGTTGTATTTGTTGAAAAGAAAAAACACTTAAGCAAAAAAAAGAATACGAGTAATTATACGAAATTAATGTTTTTTTTTGCTTTTTTATTTGTTCTTGTCAGATAAATTTTGTCCTGATTTAATTTCACTAAAACATTTGACTTTTCTTTGTTACAGTTATCCTTCCTGTTCGGGTGCCAAAGCTCCTGGTCTGGCAGCTGATATGCATTTTAAAGACGATGTTATTGCTTTTATAGGACCAGCATGTGCTTTTGCTTTAGAACCTGTTGCTCGATTGGCTGCCTATTGGAATTCACCCATTATAACAGGGATGGGAGATCAGGTATGTTGGATGTTTATATAAATGTGAATTACTTAAGTCAATTTAAATTTGAAATTAATTGTCTGTGCGGGTTAGTAATTATGTTTCAATTACTTGCACGCTTTAACTGAATAAATTTTATTTACAACATTTACAGCACGTGAATAGAATGTTTCAAGAGCAATTAAAAAACTAGATATAAAGAAAAAAAGGAAACTTCTAAGAATTGATTAAATAAAAAAAAAAAACAATGATTCGTCTTAAGAAATTTAATAAGAAATATTCTTTATGAATGAAACTTAAAATATTTTTATATTTTATAAAAATATAACAATATTTAAAATACGCACAGCTACTTAAGATATGTTCAGACCTATCAAATATTTGGCGAAATAATTAAAAAAAAAAACTTAAGCTTTATTCTTAACAATTTCTATTGATCTACTAAATTTTATTTGTAAGAAGATAATTGTATAATGTAACTTAGAAACTGTTGAATGGTGTTTGGTCTAGCCAAACGTTTTGCAAAAGCAAATAATTTTTTAATAAAACTAGTGGTTACGTGTAGGACGTCAAATATTTAATTTATTTAGTTGGACTAAACTTGAATTTATATGTAGTTTAATCTCAATAACTGTAAATCAGTGTCCTATGTAATATATACAGTTAAAAAAATAACATGTGGCAGCACTACGATAAATCTTGTCCAATTCTTATGGTCTGTATTGATAGTTTAAACGCCTAATTTGTTTACTGATTTATAGATTTGTTGGTTTAAAATTCATGCAACACATACAATCGCAAAATGTAATAGTATAGATTGCCGATCGCAGGTTTAAGCACATTTTAAACCAAAAAGATAGTTAAACTTGCTCTGATTTATTAGCCCTAAGAGCGAAAATAAATTTAAAACGAAAACAAAACCAAAAATTTAAAAAATTTTTTTTGCACTCGTCATCTAAAAATATGCAGTCAGTTTACTTTGTTATTTATTTTATGTAGTTCGAAATAAAACTGGGATTATTTAATTTATATAAAATGAAGTATTTGCAATTCACAAAGGGTTCTATTGTGTCATATTGGTTGTATTTGCTATATTTTTATTACTGGCACATTCATAAAATTATAGCATTTACAACCAATAAGACACAATAGAACACTTTGTAAATTGCCTAACTTATTAATGCCCGTATTTTCTACAAACAGATATCTGGTCGTGTTCGTACCTAAAAGTTATCTTTACCTATCCGGTAAAACTATTTTTAGTAATTTCAACGTTTATTTTGCCTACGTGTTTTTTCCTTTAAGTTTTCTTTTAAAATATGGCAACATTTGTATTTTTAATAATTTTTTGAATTAACTGTCAAACACTATAGTTTTACCAGTAGGTAAAACATACGTGTTAAAATTATGAAAAATTCGTTACACCATAGATATCTATATACAGCTAGATATCTATTTGCAGAAATTACGGGCATAAATAAAACTTTTTTTAAATTAAACTAAGGATTTTCTTTTGATTTGCAAACATAGCAACATAAGATTAGTTTATGTGTCCCACTTAAAGTGTTAGTAACTGTGTGTATACACATACTAGACGCATGTGTCCTTTATCAACATTCATACATATATGTAACTTATAAATAAATAATATATATTTAATATTATTCCACTTGCCCTTTTTTAAATTCTATAGCCCCCCTCTGAAGGTGAATTAACGGTAACATCTGGTATTTTGGGCAGAATACATAAATGGAAAAATGAAAGTACGGTAAGTATTGGAAATCGAACCGTAAAACTGTATTCCATATTCAAAATTTATTACATGAACAACAATAAATTTTCCAAATAATTTGTCTAAATCATCCATCATTATATCGATATATCATTCATTAAAATGTGTTATTATGTCATTAGGTCAATCATCTGTAAGAGAAAAAAAAAAATAATAGCGTTCAAATTTACTTAACCTTTTATAACCTTAATCAAGAGTGGTGTGAATAAAATGCATTTTCTATTAAAGTAATATTTCTGAAAATCACACTTTTTGTTTAAAAAGAAAACACTTTCAAAAATTTATTTTATCGTCGGCTTAATATGCAAACCTGCTAACTCCCTTTCAGCACATTTAACACGAGAGACAAACAACTTCTTATATTTCATGCAGCTTGAGTGGAAAACCAAAAATATTACTGGTTTTACACCAGCGAAGGGCAGATAGAGAACATTGAATAAAAGAGAGTAAATTAGTTGATTTACACTTAGAGAAAAGATTTTCAAACTGTATGTAAATTTGCAATACAAAAAAAGGAGTTCAGTAAAAAATATTATTATATAAATCATCAAGTTTTAACTAACGGTAAAATATATGTATACATATGGTCACCTGAAATCGAAAAGTCCGTGAGCAAAAACTTTAAAATGTGTACTATAGGTATGTTAATATGCAAAAAAAAAGGAATTCAGTAAAAAAACTTGATTATTATATAATTCATCATCCTACATGATTGCTGAAAAGTTTTTAAAACAAGCTGAAAAAAAAACACATGAGCACAGCTTGATCACAACACAATTAATAAATTGTCAGTGTACAACTACGAAATTGCAAAATTTGCCAAAATAACAACATGCGCAACACTCCTGCTTCGTTAAAATTTATAGAGCAACTGAATAAAATTTTATTTTTTTTCTTTCTGTTGTATTTGTTTTTCGAGTTGCCTTTGTTACTTTTTATGCTTGAAACAATGAATTCAAGATTTTCAGTTTGTGGGCAATAGCAAATGAGCGAAAACAACATCACACAAACACGTGTATGTGTTATACGGTAAATTTTTTCACATTCTGATTTCAAGGCAGATATTGTTGTTTCTTTTTGTTTTGACTGCTAGAAAATAGTTTTTTATTCATTTTCTCTATTTTAAACCTACTTTTATTAAGTAAAAAAGTAATATAATAAAACAAGTGTATGGTATGTTTTGGGGATTTTAGGGAATATCTTATTAGGGAAATTTTTGTTTTTGTAGCAGCTCTGGTACAAAAAAACACGAAGAGTAAATGTAAAAACCCGAAAAACTTCGTAATCCAGGCAAACCAGCGCCCACCGCTGTTTTACACACTTTAAGACTCAAATTGAAGAAAACCCAGCATGCAGGTCGACATCAAAATCTCAATTTACTTAAAAAGTGGATTTAGCAGGTTTGCATATTAAGCCGATTGTTATGTTATTCCTTTGGCATGAAACCTACTTTTTGTTAAAAAAAAGGAAAATATTTAAAAAGTTACGGTTTTTTCAAAAAGGTCTTCTTTGATTAAAAAGGTTTTGTATGCTTTGAGATGCTGTTTATGTATATCCACCCACTTTTAAGTATAACGATCGACTTTTTGAATTAAATTTTTAAAACTATCTAACGATGTCCGTCCGTACAGCTGCTGTCTTGCTGTCCATTAGAGCGTACCACCTTTCAAGCAAAAAAGTGCGCCGTACACCTCCTAATATAAAGTAGGAAACGTAGGGTTATCATTTTTAAACTTTTCTCAGCGTTTAAAAACCGGAAGTTAAAGTGAAAAATTGCCATTTCTTCCACTTCTGTATTTATCATTATCAAAAAAAAAAAAAAAAAACGGTTGCTTTTAATTTGGATTCATTAAATGTAAACAGTAGGGACATAACTTTTTAACAATTTTTTAAAATATCAAAATTGGCATAGCACAGTCCGATAGAGCATTAAAAACTAAAAGGGAACGTATAGTTATTTTTTCGCTAAGGTCAAAAAAGTTCACGCACCAACCGCGACTAAGTTTTGAACATTTTTAATTTTATTTTTGGTTAAGAAAAATTAATAATTTGTGTATTTAAAATAAAAAATAGCTCAAATATGAAATTGCAGTAATGTTTAGAGATGGTAAGAGATTTTTCCGCAAACTAAAACGTATCTTCAACCTTTTTTAACGAAAAAAAATTTAAAATTAATAAAAAACACAGTATAAAATTATGAATATTCAACATTGCATTGGTTTAGAACAGGGATTTCCAAAAACTTTTTGGTTGTGTATTAGTGAGTACCAGAGAGTAAAAAAATTGAGAGAATGCATTTATTTACAGCCGCAGAAAAATATTAGTAACATATTTTTTAAGTTGTTATTTTATAAGTAGTATAACACAACTGACTCTAAATCAGTTTCAAATATCTTATCAAACGATTTGTAAAAAAGATAATATTTTTGTGCTTTAAAAATTCATAAAAAATAAATATTGCATGCAAGGCATTGGATGTTACCAAAAGCATTTTTGACCGCACAATATTTTTTGAGTGTCAAGCTGAAACAAAATAACAAAGCATCCGCTGGACATGTACACTTGTCGATTTCACATCGACGACTGAATTGATGAGCATAAAAATATGTGTTAGTATTGGTGTGCACAATTGTGCAAAGCAATGGTAATCCCTGGTTTAGAAAAACCAATTTTTTGAGAAAAATTACAAAAGATTATAATTTTCGTGGTTGACCTCATGGTACTATGACAAAAAATTGGTTATACCCAAGGTATATTTTCACAAGGTAAACTCGTTGGCCCATGTGTTTGTCGGCTGTTTACCCCTTGTTGGAACCCAAACGTCAAATTTCGTGTATATGAGCCAAAATTTGTACATGTGTGCGTTAAATTGTTTTTGTTTTATATGAAGACAATTTTGACAACTCGGTTCCTTTTATAGAGCAGCATGTCTACACTCCCAAATGAGTCTACCTTGTGTAAATATACCTTGGTTATACCCCAATTAAACAGTCGCTGTCAAACCAACTCAAAAAGCGAAAAGTTGTACCAAAGTTGGGGATTTCATGTGAGCAAAAAGGACAAAGAAAGTCATTTGGG
This sequence comes from Pollenia griseotomentosa, assembly GCA_963931875.1. NCBI lineage: Eukaryota > Metazoa > Arthropoda > Insecta > Diptera > Polleniidae > Pollenia > Pollenia griseotomentosa. Next base: position 27,772,079 of record OZ007564.1, read on the forward strand.
GATTGGGGATTTTTTTGGGGATTTAAAAAAAAAATTTCGGGGATTTTTTGGGGATTTTACTCTTTTTTATTATTTACGCTTATTTTGCTTTGTTTCGTATATAAAATATGAAAAAATAGCAAAATTTTTATCTTACTCTTATAAAGTGTAAAGGGTCCTAATTAAGATTATCATTTTTGTTAAAAGTGTTAAAGGTACTTTATAAACTTGTTGGTTTTCTTGAGTGAGTATTAAAAAAAAAAGAATTTAAAAATAGAATCTAAAACCATTGGCAACACATACAATTTTTGATTTTTTAAAGATAAAAATAAGTAAATATGAAAAACAATATAATAAAGATTGAGAAAAAATGCTAAGCTATTGGTTAGTAGTTATGAAGTATCGAAGTACTAAATAAATGACGGATATATGTATTTTTATTGTTGATTATAAGGATGGCTTTAACCGATTGAACAAGCTCCAAATTCTTATAAATTGGCTCATTCGTCTTCAAAAACAGCATATTGTTCTGCTTGTAATTCCTCACTGGAATCGCATAAAAAGGATTTAAAAAAACATGCCGAAACCAGTCGCTACAAACAAAATAAAATGATTTTTTTGACAAAAAAGTTTTATTTGGGGATTTTTGGGGATTTCTTATTAACATTTTTCTAACTATTTTAAAAAAAAAATTTAAAATTTGGTCAGAAAAAAAAACAAACAAAAAATATTAATTTTTTAAGGTTTTGTTTATTGGGAATTTGGGGATTTTTTTGGATATATTTTTAATTTTTTGGGGACAAAGAAAAAAGTACCTGGCAGCCCTGAGTTGTACATACATTTTTCGTTTTTTGTTCGTTTTGGTTTCGACTGCAGTTTTTTAAACCATGACTTTTATTTATATCTTTGGCATTTACAGTCGGATCTTTAAGTATGATATATCAAAGTTTTTCTCTTTATATTAATGGTTTGCCACAGGTTTATAAATCTAGATATGAGACTATCAAATTTCGTGAAGATATATAAGATATATAAGAAAGTTATTCTAAGTCAATCGGGGTTTTTTAAGGTGTTGCAAAAATCAACACAAATGCATAATACCCTCACCACTATTACTTTTTTTATTTGGGTTAACCAAACTCTGACATTGACATTGAATAATTTCAACACATTCACATTGATAGGAAATGCCAATAAGGACAAAAGTAACCACAAAAGCAATAAGAATACAATATCATGTTATTTATTTCTATTGCTGCAATTGGTCACAGTGGCGAAGAAGTCAAGTATATAATACAATAAGCATATGCATGGATGGATATGTGAGACTTAATTTACATCGTAAGTAGATTTACACACACACTCAATAAATTTTCACGCATATGGGGAATTCAACATAGAAACTTAACTCCATTTCCTTTTATTAATGATGTTAGTTTGATTAATGTTAATAGAGTAATATGAGCTTTATGGCTGCTTAAAAATGGTTAACTGCCTGTTTATCTATTTCCAAATGAAGACTTCGTTGGCTGAACTTACATTTAAAACCAAAATAAATTATAAAAAAATATTGCTTTTGTTTTACATGTAAGTTAAGCGAATGAAGTCTTCTTTCCTAATCGATTAGTTTCTGTCTTAGTATTAGTCATCTTCCAGACTTGAAATTTTTGTTGCAGCAAGTCTCGAGTTTATTGGTGAGAGGGGTGAGAATATTGGTGAGGGGTTCTCAGTTTCATAAACTCTGTAGTTTTGTTTTGTTATTCTCACACTTTTTAACTTGAAGTTGGCTGTAGATGTATTTGTATTCACATACAAAATATTAAAAGGAGAAGAGGAAACACAAGAGAAAAATACAAATATGTATTGCAAAACTATAATTTCATAATTTGGACAGTAAGGCAATATCAAAGCATAAATTTTAAAAATTTCAGCAATTGCAGGAATTTCGCTCATTCGCTGCAACAACGTCATAACTGACTTATTATCAGTAATGCATAGTAAATCAAATATTTTATGATGTGGTAATTATTTCATATGAATTAATTGTTAACTCAACTTTGAGAGAAGAATAAAATTTCCTTTTTCCATAATGTTGTGTGAAGATTTAACACTTTAAGGTCGTTTTCTGTAAAATTAATATTTTTGTGTTATAACGATGTTGCAGAAAATGAGCGATATATTTTGGTTACTTATACCTTTTGGGTATGAAAATTATGTATACTTTATATATTAACGCATAATCAAAATCTTTTGGAAATATATTAATAATTTTTTTTACAACTGCACTATATTTATTACAGCCGCTGTGAATAAAATTGTTGTTGTTTTGAACCGAAAAAAGTTAAAACCGATTGCTGCGTGTGTTCAAATTGGCATCTTCAAAAGGAAATTAAGTTGAGCATCAAAAGATGAAACGTGTGAATTCAGACTTACTCTTACTCCCAACACAATAGATGGAGGGCTCATAGCTGAAGCGAACCAGACCAGAAACAGGCATTTCAAAGATATTTTGAGATTGAATGAATTAACTGTCATTAATTTCTTCGAAAATGAGAGCCATTGAGTTGGTATTTTTACCGTTACCTTAGAAACGAAACAATTTTTGACTGAGTGCGTTACAAAACTGAATAGAGTTCACCTTTGCGGTGAATTTCGCACTAGTTTTGAAATTTCTTATATTTCATGACTTTGTTCGGTTCAGCCGTGCGCCTTTGTTCGGTTCAGCTATCTTTAATTTAAGGGGCCCAAACAAGACTTCAGCATGCATGTGCAATGAAGAGTTGGTGCCAGTGATTTGGTCGTGTATAGGTATTTTGTGTGATTGTACGCTTTGCTGTAGCATTGCCAAACAAAGTTTGATATTTTACTGATAGTACCAGTTTGTGATTTTGTGTATAGGGCAATAACCTCAGTTCACAAAAGTTGTCAAAGGGTATATATTAGGGTACTATGCATAAAAAAAACATTGTTTCTTAAAACACAATTTGTTTCCATACCTAATTATTGCAACATTGAAGTTAACACTTTAAGAAACAAACAGTGTCACTATTCACTACGACTCTTTAATAAAAAACACGAATTTTCTTTAATATCTATTTTCAAAATAAGTGCGAGTGTAAGACGGCAAATCCATCTGAGGAGATCGAGTGGTTGCGATCGAAACATGTTATGGTAACCTGCCGGCCAGGGTTTGAGCCCCGGCCACGGTCAATAATGAAAGATTATCAATAACAATTTTAATTAATTTTTAAGTTGTAAAATTCCTTTCTTCATAAAAATTATTTAATGAAAATTAAATTTGATGAACTTACGCCTAATTAAAAATTTGGATTAAACACCATAAAAAGTTCAACAAAATAACCACAATACTAATTAATAATATCAATATTAATTGCGGTAGTTGCAATAACTTATCCATACACAACTTTAAAAGAAATGAATATTGCACCAGTGTGCTTGTATGGTATGTGTTTTGGGTTAATTGTTTGCGCGAGTATGCTGGATTAGTGTATGCCCTGCTTAAGATAAGAACATCAAATATATATTTTTCATAAGCTTTAAGAAATTCATAAAATTTTGAACCATGTTTTGATATACATGTGCCAAAATACTGAAACCATCAAAAAATTTAACAAAGGTACATAGTTTATTTTATATATAACGAGTTATCAATTTATTGGCTTCAACAGCAACGCTGTGTGCTGTAATCTGAAGTGTCATTTATTTAGTGAAAGGTTTGACATTTCGAATATGGATCGTTTAGCAGTTTCCAGAACTTATAATTTCATGTTTTGACGTCGTCAATTGGCCATTAAGATCAGGCGCTTTGATGTCGTTAGGCTACGTCAAAGACCGCAGACAATCGTCTAACGATGGAGCATTTGAAAACTTACATTCGTCAAGTTTTCGCCAAGATACTGCCCAAAATGTGCATAAAAGTGGTCGAAAGCTTGCTCAAAAGGATAGACTGCTACAACCAATTTATTTTGTGTTTTGTACGTAATGGCAAGGTCCAAGCATTATAAAGAAATAAAAGTTTCATCGAAATCTTAGCTTTATGTGTGTTTTATTTAACCTAGCGTTTACATTTGCCAGTACTGGCAAGACAGTAGCAATACATGCAAACTTTTTCACTAATACATACACACTTTTCCAACTGTCTTGTCTACTGTCTAGCAAATTTTGCAGACAGTAAAATTGGACAGTGATTCGACATTTTCTAACAGTAATCTAAAGTTTTATTAGCAAAAGGAAAAAAAAACGTAAAAAAATAAATATATTTTACTTTGATTTTTTATGTTTTAGTTAAGTGTTATGTTTTTTTGCCAAATATAGTTATTTTAGGCTGTTTTTAAGTTTGTTTAGTTCATATAAAACACGTTTCAAAGTGAACTGTCTTAACTACTGTCTGGACGCCTACGTCACGAAGACAGTTAGCAGTGTTTTTGGCAACTAATATGTATTTTCTTACTGTCTTGCCAGTACTGTCAAATGTAAACGCTATGTAACTTTACTTTTAAAACCAAAAATTGAAAAACCTGTTACTTGTGCATGAGTATTTCTATCTGTTTTTATTCAATACCCTTTATCAGATTTTATAAAACAGTTACCAAAATAATACAATACATCATTTTTTGTTTTCTTCTCTTCATTTTTACAGGGCATGTTTAAGGACAAAACGAAATACCCCACACTGACACGCATGTCTTATTGCCAGTGCCGATTGAAATTAGTTTTTGCCAGTGTATTTCGTCAGTTTAATTGGAAACATGTTGCTCTAATAGTGGATCGTTCAGATTTATTCTCCTTAACAGTGGGTAAGAATCTGGAATATGGCTTGAGACAAGAGGGCTTATTAAGTTTTGTACGTGAATTGAATGGCAATGAACAGGAACCATATGAACTTTATCTCAGAGATGCCAGCATGTATGCAAGAGGTTAGCCAAGTAAATCAAAGCAAATACGAAAAAGAGTAAAGCAGAATTTATAATTTTATCTTGACACCAAAATTCTGTATGAGGAGTTCCATAACAAAACACAATAATTTCAAAGTTATTTACGGGAATACAAAATTAATCATTAATACGATTTCTATATAATTTTACTTGAACAATTTTTTTTGGATTGGAGTAATCAAGAAAATTTACATACATAATTGTTTATTTATTAAAAACGCCTTTTGTCTCATAAAATGTTAAGGGGCTAATAAGGGTTAAAGTAAATTTTACTTGAACTAAACCACCGTTTAAGCCATCAGTGATTTATTACCCATTAGTCTTCACTAGGTGTCAAATGGTATTAAGATTAGATGTTATAAAGGACTTTCTAGATCGATTGCTTAGAAACACTGTTAAAATAGTAACGGAACACTAACATCAGTAGTCTACACCTTACACTATGTCTCGTAAAGTCTGGACTTCATAGAGAATTAAGGAATAGTCAATTATTAAACGCTCCACATGTAGTGACAAGTCTAGCAAGCTGAATATGTTCCTCAGCATATTCCTGTGGATCCTGTTCCCAGATATGATTCTGATCTTAAACTGCTCAGCCATGCCGTTTAGAGATGTGCGGCAGTCAAGGGCAGTTCTCGTTCTCAGGGAGTGGAAATCCAATACCATAACGGCGGAACGGCTATCAGTGTAAATGATCTCCCTTAAATTTGCTTCGAAGTCCACTTTTTCTCGTGATTTAGAGCCATCCGTACAGAAGTTCACGCTTCTCGTCCTATCTGGAAAACCGTTTCTCCGAGCATTCCGGCTTGGTATCTGCGTTTAAAGGCTAGTTTAAGTATCGGACCAATTTTCACTAATTTCAGCAGACTCCGTCCTAGGCCCCAAACATTTCCATCATAAAGTATTTCAGTTGTACAATCTGAAATGGGTATTCACATATTCATTAAACATCAAATTTATGTATTTTGGTATTCGAGTTTTGTTCCGAAATTCTTAAATCTCACTTTCATAATTATCTATTTTTAGTTGTTATTTTATCTGTGCGTGGTACTTTAGTAAGAAAATTTATGTTGGCCGCTTATTCTTTGGGTATGACAAATGGAGATTGGGTATTTTTGGATGTGGAAATATTTCAGGTGGGATATACCTTAACCATCTACATACATATATACCAATCTGTATAGCTTAATAGCTTAACTCCCTTATCATAGAGTTCTTATTGGGGTGATCATGATTGGGAAATGGGTGATCCAGATGATGGAAAGGCTCGTAAAGCCTACGAGGCTTTACTACGTGTTTCTCTACTACAGCCATCCAGTCCAAAATATCAGGGCTTTGCTGAAAATGTCAGAGAAATGGCTTTAACCAACTATAATTACACATTTAGTGAAGGAGAAGAGGTAAATTTGAGAGGAAATACAATTTAAATAGCTACCTGACATTTGTAATGGTTTGTTTAAAGGTTAATTTCTTTATTGGTGCTTTTTATGATGGTGTCTATTTGCTGGGCATGGCCTTAAATGAAACCTTGACGGAGGGTGAAGATATACGCGATGGTATGGCCATTACAAGACGCATGTGGAATCGTGATTTTCTTGGCATTACAGGTCATGTTAGAATCGACGATAATGGTGATCGTGATGCTGATTATTCAATACTGGACTTGGATCCTATAAATGGAAAATTCGCAGTGGTGGCTCATTATTATGGTCTGCATAGGTAAGATCGTAAATATGTAAATAAAGTGAGTATATGATGCTTATGTATATACATATATACAATTGGAGTATTTACAAGACCCCTTGTACCGTTGTATCGGTTGTATGTTGTATTTAAGTACATTATACACTATTGAATTTTCATACAATAATATTTTGTAAGCAATTATATTAATGGGTCATCAATATTTTGTATAGAAATAATAATTTTAAAAATTATTTTTATTTCCAGAAACTATTCAGCCGTCCATGGCAAAAAGATCCACTGGCCTGGCGGTCGCGAAGGTCCTCCTCCTGATATACCAAAATGTGGGTTTTTGGGTAATTCTCCCGAATGTCATGGAAATGGTAAGACAATACATCTTACTCTGTTTTTACACGGTAGATATATATGTTCCAGACGAAATCGTGTAAAAAAGACTTGAAGTACATAGAAAAAAAGGATTAAATTCATATCCTTCAAGTCCGTAAAAAAAGTAATTAAAATAATTTATTCATCCGTTCTGTATTACACAGAAAAGTACTGTATTTTAGTACTGTTTGTTCTACGTGACTTATTTTCTAGTCAAAGACCTTTAAGTGCCCCGGTAGGCTAGCTCGTTGTGAGTTAGTCTATCAGAGACGGTATTGCGGGCTCGATTCCCGTCAAAGACTCTGGTTTCTTTCCTTAGGGTAATAAAAAAAAAACAAATTGTTCTGTTTTCAATTAAATGTTTTGCATTTGTACTGTATTTAATAAAATAACTAAAAGTAATACGTTCTCAATTTTTCTGACTTTCTAATTACTAAAAAGTTTCACAATTTTTTTTTTTTGATAATTTATAGAAACAATAATGGTGTTTTTTTCTACAAAAAAATGTGACATTTTATTTAAAAAATTGCAATTTGGTGTCTGTTTCTTAAAAATTGCATTTTTTAAAAATAAAATGTCACATGTTTTTGTAGAAAAGAAAACACCCTAACTTTAAAAAGTGTAAAATTTTACTTTATGTTTTATTTATTTCAAGGAGGATTTTAGGGTCATAAACACTATTTTCGACGCCATCGAAAAAAATAGTTCTTTTCAAAATTAAAAAAAAATATGAACTTAGATTTTTAGTTACTAAGAGTTTTTAACATAATTTTAAAATAATTCCCATTGAACATCATGTAAATTTGTTGCTGGGTATTATTATTTTTTTAATGCCCATCTCGTTCTAAGATCGCTAAGATTATTTATTGTCGAAAAAACTATTTGGATGCTTTTCTAACTTTAAGTTCATGTGTTTGTTTTTTTGCCTGAAATCCAAAATTTTTAAAAACAAGAAATCAGATTGCCATTTTCGCAAATTTTTATACCCTTTGCCGAAGGTTAAACAGTATATATATTACTTTATAAATAAATATAAAATCAATTTTTTTAATATATATCAATTTTTTATTTTTTATTTCAATATTTTTTTTCTTTTTAATGAAATGATTGGATCCCGTGCAACGCCGGGTACCCGGGCCAGCTACTATAAAATATTTATTTAAAAAAAAAAACATCAGTTCCCAAGAATTATTGAACATTGTTGCTCTGTGTGCTTTTGTGTTGATTACGAAAAAAAAACAATACCAAACCAGCGTGTGGTGTTGCTTTCACAAAGCTTGAGCCACAGAATACCACAGAACTGTCACGAGACGGAAGATTTTGCGTTTTTTTTGTCTCTTTCTAAGAAAGCTGCCCTTTTTGCATTTCTCTTTGCATCATCTTTTATGCCGCAATACAATGAACACAAATTTATTTAGTTGAGATTTATTTGCAAAGCTTTTGTAAAAACTAACTTTTAAGTTTACCACAACACAAGTAAATAATATTTAAGTAAATTAATAACATTATAAAACAAAAAAATATTAATAAGTACATTTTTTTTTGCACAAATCAAAACGTTTGTTGAACTAATGCATTTTTTTAACGTGGTCTGTGTTTTGTTATTTTTGTTTTGATCATGCCATTTGTGTTGATTGTTGCTGCCTGTTTTTACACATTGCCACTTCACTACTAAAAAAAGCTTTCTGTCTTTTTCTTCGAAAGCTGCCCTCGCAACTGTTTTGGGCCTTTTTCACACGTCACTTTTTACAGTTCTGATAGAGTAATGTTTTGAAACGAACAAAGTTGTTGTATACATGTGAATTGCCGACCGTGTCTGTGCGAAAAATACGATTATAGACTGCCTCGAGAGTCTATGGAGTGGTTATGACTGTTCTACAAAATTGATCCAAAAAAGTATACATGTATGTAAAGGATGTTTTTTATGAGTGACACAATATTGATATTGTGATATTTTTAATATCAATGAAACAACTTTATTGGAAAGAAAATTTTATGATATTAATATTTAAATATGATTTCGGCCATGTGGCCGCCACGGCTGGCGCAGAAGTTGCAATCTGGAACAACAATTTTCAACAACTTTTCCCAGCATCTGCGGCCGTATTTCGCCGATAACTCTTCGAATGCTTATTTCATTGTGTACAATTGTTTGTGGTTTATCGACGTAGACAAATGACTTAACATAACCACAAAGAAAATAATCCAATGGGGTTATATCAGACGATCTTGGTGGCCAATTAATTGGGCCATTACGTGAAATTAGTTTTCATCAAAAGTTTCTTTGAGGTTCTGTGTGGCATCTTGCTCCGTCCTGGAACCACATATCAGCAAGATTAGTGCCACGCTATTGAGGTAGGAAAAAAATTCGAATCATGTTCCTATACCGTTCACTTTTGACAGTAACATTCTGACCATCATCGTTTTTGAAGAGATATGTTCCAATGACTCCGCCAGCCCATAAAGCGCACCAAACAGCAAGTTTCTGTGGATGTAATGGTGTTTCGACAAAAGCTTGTGGATGGTCCTCACTCCAAATGCGACAATTCTGCTTATTTACGTACCCATTCAACCAGAAATGGGCTTCATCGAAAAATAAAATTTAGATTTTTTTGAATTTTGAATTTAACAATTATTTTGATTAAAAATTTGAACAATTTTTACGCTTTGCTCTGGTGTAAGTCGATTCATAATAAAATTTCGAAGCAAACTAAATAAAAAGCAACTATCAGCTGTTAAATGGTTGTTTAAATTAAGCATTGATGCCAACTCAAAGTTGTGACATTCTATAAAAAACACCCTTTATATTCTGGGTCCAAAAAAAAAGCTCCGGGTGACCGTATGTCCGTCCCTGTGTCTATTGAAGAAAAATGTAAATTTTTGTGAACGTAAATAAACAAACTTAAAAGTAATTTAGTATTTTATTTTTGAAAGTGAAATTTATTGTATATAAAAAGTAGCTTTTTGTGCTGCGTACGTATACTTACTGCTGTATATTGAGTTGTTGACGTTTTATTTTGTGTTTGCTTTAACTTCTTCCTTTTTCATACCGCAAAGAAGCGATGCAAGAGAGGAATTTTTCTTGTTCTCATTTTATTTTGCTTTCGCTTTAAATACTTTTTTTCTTACGGCAATAAAGCAAAGCAAGAGTGAAATTTATTTTGTTTGAAGAATTTGCTGCATTTGCCAAACAGTGGCGTGAAGAGCAAAACAGTACTATATAAACTTTAAAATGATTGATATGCAATACAAATTAATGCTTTATATCTTGGAAACCATAAAAAATTTCTTGAAACAGGTTTTGGATTCAGAAAGGGGGTGTTAAAAATATATAAACCCGTAGGTCAAACCAATAATGAGCATTGGGTGTGTTGACTTTGTTTGAAAATACTTACATACATATCGCACTGGTTCCTCTTAAGAGAGTCAACTTAAAATTTACAGATTTTCACTTTTTTCTGGAAAACGATAAACAGTGGTCTTTTCTACCCACTGTAATAATTTTAGGTCAATTTCTCTAGTATTATGCCAAAAAAAAGATACAATTGTAACCCTCTTTGTAATATAAGAGTACATATAAAAAAAACTTAAACATAATAAATAATCGAGTTAACCCCTTTTAGAGTAACTAGTGCGATATGTATGTACAAAGATTTTCAATATATTCTTTTAACAAAACTATATTTAAATTACCATTTTTTTCATTAATAATATTTTACTGAATTATTTTTTTTAGAATTAATAATCATGTATGCCATGTTTGCTTTTGCCATATTTTTGGGTTTTACTTTTTTGGTCGTATATCTCATGTGCAAGTAAGTCTGTAGGGACTCTAAAATTTTTATTTGATGTTATAAAATTGCAAAATAATTCCTTGTGTCCTTTAACATTCATCGTAGCAACAGTTTGCGATTTAATTTTTTGCTTTAATTGTAATTGCTTTTGTAGACAAATGAAACTGAACAATGAACTGAATAATATGTCCTGGCGAGTACGACCGGATGATGTTTTATTGGAAGTTGGTCGTTTATATGGCAGTAAAGTTGGCTTGCAGAAATTAAATGCAGAGGTAAGATAAATAATTTAGCAATATTTTATTAAATTTGCAATTCTGGCTTAAGCAGTAAGAGCTATTTTCAGTAATACAATAACGAAATTCGAAACTTTATAATTTTTAAACGAATATTGAACTGCTTTTTCGAATTAATTACCCATAAATGAGATTACTCAGCTAATTTAATTAATTTCAGAACTTCTCCTTGCAACAGTATGGCATTCACTCGGGAAGAGCCTCTATAGCCAGCTGTACTTCTCTTCCCTTAACGCAAGTTTTTACTACAATTGGTATTTTCAAAGGAGAACGTGTGGCCATCAAAAAGATACACAAGAAAAAAGTTGACATCACTTCAACGCTGCTCTGGGAAATCAAACAGGCCCGAGATGTTAGTCATGAAAACACAGTTCGGTTTGTGGGATCCTGTATCGATTTGCCACGTCCTACTGTGCTTATTTTAACCGAATATTGTCCTAAGGGTAGCTTAAAAGATGTTCTCGAGAATGAGGCCATACAACTGGATTGGAATTTCCGAATGTCCCTGATACATGATATTGTAAAGGGCATGGCGTATTTGCATAATAGTGATGTTCAGGTGCATGGTAAACTGCGTTCTTGTAATTGCTTGATAGATGGGAGGTTTGTGTTAAAAATTTCGGATTTTGGTCTTAGAACCTTGACCACGCCCTCGGAATTTGTAAAGGATCAAAATTATTTTAATAGTAGGTTTATGAAACTGAGATATATGAGAACAGATTTATAAGATTGTTTTTTTTTTAAGAATTTCTTTGGATTGCTCCTGAGCTTTTACCTTTGACAGTATTTCCTGGTAATCCTGCTACGCAAAAAGGTGATGTCTACTCGTTTGCTATTATTTTAGAAGAAATTGTGGTGCGTGGTGGCCCTTATGAAACTGCGCGCCAATTCATGGATATTCAGACTATACTGAATCGTGTAGAGTCTCATGAATGTCCACCCTTTAGACCATTTGTAGGTCAACGAGATTGCCCTCCTGATGTTTTGGACTTAATGGAAAAATGTTGGGCCGATAATCCAGATGATAGGCCAGCATTTGTCGCTGTACGGTCAACAGTACGACTAATAATGAAGTAATTTAAAAAACTTGTTATTTTTCGACAAAAAAGGTTAAACATAATATTTTTATTTGGCAGGGGATTTTGTGAAAACTTGATGGATGATTTATTACGCCGTATGGAACAGTATGCCAATAACTTGGAAAGTCTTGTTGAAGAAAAAACCGAACAGTTGAGCATTGAAAAGAAACGCACTGAAGAATTGCTCTATCAAGTTTTACCCCGTCCCGTGGCCACACAATTGCTGGCTGGCGAAATGGTACAACCCGAACAATTTGAATGTGTAACGATTTATTTTAGCGACATTGTGGGTTTTACAGCACTTTGTGCCCAAAGTGGACCCATGGAAGTTGTTGATTTCCTAAACGATCTTTACAGTACCTTTGATCGTATTATTGGTTTCTATGATGTCTATAAAGTGGAAACTATTGGTGATGCGTATATGGTAGTTTCCGGTTTACCCGAACGTAATGCCGATAATCATGCCCGAGAAATTGGTCTAATGGCCCTGGCTATTTTGGATGCAGTTAAAAGTTTTAGTATTAAACATAAGCCCGAGTATCAATTGAAAATAAGAATAGGTATTCACTCGGGACCGGTTTGTGCTGGGGTGGTGGGGCAAAAAATGCCTCACTATTGTTTGTTTGGCGATACAGTTAATACAGCCTCGCGCATGGAGTCGACCGGAATGCGTAAGTTTAAATGATATCGAAAATATATTATAACACACTTATTTGTGATCAATTCTTTTCTAGCTTTAAGAATTCATGTTTCCTCGGCTGCTAAAGTGATTTTCGATAAATTTGGTACTTTTGAAATGGAACTGCGTGGTGAGGTCGAACTGAAGGGTAAAGGTGCTGTGACTACTTATTGGTTAGTGGGTTGCACTGAACCTGATCCTAGACCCCCGACGCCGCATAAGAACAATAATGATGATGTCCCTTTTCCGATTTTATTTCCAGCTATCGGCAAGTAAACGTATACAATAGATTTAAGGTGGATATAATTTCCTTTTGTTTTACTTTTTCTATGTTAAAGATTTGTGTATATGTGTATTTTAATTATTCTAAAGGCGAAAAAAAAACATTTTAGAAGAAAAAACCCCAACTGTAGTTCAATTAATTAATTTATTTTAAATTTAAAATTTGGTCACTTTATTTAATGGTTTTTATATTATTAAAAATAAAATAAAATTTTTTTTTACCAAATTTCGATAAATAAATTGTTTTAAAAGGAAAATGTTCAAAAAATTCAGCAGCTTATAAATTCGAAGAGAACAATTTCAATAAATTATTCTCAGTTACGATTGGCAAAATAATGTCGGTACACAAAAGATTTTCGGCCTTGTGCAAACAACTTAATGTGAACTTGAAGTGGTCGTTGAACCAAAAGTTTGTATGGAAAACCGGTTTTAACGAACACTTCAAGTTTTTGGTTAAGGCCGTTTTTACATTTAACATAATTTAATAAAAAATCTGCAGAAATATTCAGCAAAATCATGAATAAAAATTCCCCGGGAGATTTTTCCCTTTTCCTACTTTTACAATTAAGTTAACATAGGAAAAATGAGAGAAGGGAAAAACTCCCGGGGAATTTTCATTCATAATTGGGATGATTATATTTAGGTTAGATAGAAAACCTGGTGCGAGACTTTCACTCAGACACCTTAGTTAATGATACAGTACTAATAAGAAAAGATTAAGGACAATTAAGAGGAAAAGCACAAGAATGATAAAAGTAGTGGAACTCTACTAAACAAAGAGCCCTACATTTACCCAGTCGCCAGTTATGCTGCCAGGTCGTTTCCATCAAATATCTCGTCAGATTCTCGACCAAACAGGTCAAAACATCCCCCAATTCACCTTAAAACCTACTGTCTAGCCATTTCAGCCTGCTATTCTGCAGTCTAGGACAGTGACACAGAATGTGCTCAACTGTCTCCAACACCCAAGATCCCAATATCACCGCCACCCTGCCTTTCAAGCAGTAGCCCTTGATAATAACTATCATTATCTAATCGCAGCCCTTACTCCTGCCCAACAGAGAATCCGAATCAGACCTCCTAAGCACCGGCCACATCGCCCGCGATACTTTTCAGCCCATTCTGTTACCTCTGTTCTGTTAGCCCGATTAGTCCCCATCAGAACCCATTTTATAATATTTTGAATATAAAAGCCTATTGGCATTTTCCCCTCAACAATATTGCCCCTTATCCATTCCATGGCCTTCAAGATCGCTAGAGCCTTCGCCTGAAATACAATGCAAGTCCTTATGACCTTCTAATGCCTAGATCCTAAATGTAGACCGCAACAATTGTGCACCTCATCTTCGCGCCATCAGTGAAAATAGCAAATCCCTCACACAATCTACCCTTAACTGACCAGCTCTTCCTAGACGGTAATATCACCTCTGGCAAATGCCCAAAATTGTTTCTAGTGTCCACAAAATTCGTGGAGCCGGTCGTGCCCAGGCTATAGCCACCAACGTCAATCTGACCCAAGATCCGCGAGTGACCCTGCGTGAAAATTCCAAACAGTCCCAGCTTCCTCAGTCTAAGAATACTTCTGGCTGCCATTTCCATCACATACTGCTCAATAGGCAGAAGATGAAGAATATCATCCCGAGCCGTTAGAGGAGTACTTCCTGTCATGCTGATCGAAGCAAACCTCTGAGCCTTAGAAAGAAGAATTTTCCGTCTCGCCAGGCTTAATGCCTCCCACCAAACACAGCATCCATATGTAAGAATGGGATTAACCACCGATGTGTACAGCCATCCAACTACTGTAGGCCGGAGTCCCCCCAGTTCCTACCTATCGATGATCTGCAAGCGTAGTAGGTATTGAGACCCCTCTTGAGTTTATGAGTATTCCTTACGTCTAGATCGAGGACAGCTTACTGTTCAGAAAAACTCCTAGATATTTAACACCATCAGATAGCCTAAAGCGGCTTATACAATTGCAATAAAATCGTTCAATTTTAGGTATTGTACAATTATATCGCCAATGTGTATGTGATATTCGAAGGTGGCACAATATATGTATTGGCAACAATCAAAAGACTTTTTATTGAATAAATGAAACCATTGTGCGACTTATTGCATAATATAGGAACAAATTTAAATAATATGGCGAATATTATATACAATAATATTGCAAGTTTATGGGCCTCTTAAGCCTTACTCTCCCTAGTATTGGCAGCCTAAAATTCTTAACCAATACCTCCTAATATAAAAAGAAATAACTCCGCCTTCACCAGATTGACTCACAGACCTTTATCAGTCATTGGCAAGTTAATTGACAACATAAACATGGATTTATTTTGCTTTTACTCCAGTTTTTTATAACAAAATAAATTGTTTCCGATTGTATAATCTTAATTACCAAAACATTATTTGTCTTTGAAGAAAGAAATACTTAAAATCATTCCATCAGAAATTTTAATATGCCCAGATCATTTCTTTATAAAAATGTAGTTGTCTTGGATGCTTTAAGAGTGACATAACTTGAGTCTCCTGAAATTATATATGTATCTTCTAAATCCAGGTAAACCTCTACTATAGACAAGCGGAAGTTCATTAGAAATCAGACTTTTCGCTTGAAAGAAAGTATAAAAGCAATAATGTTCAGATTTGATTTCAGATAGGGACTAGTTTTTATTTATTTTTAATAATAATAAAAATCGTTAAAAAAAATATTTATTTAAGAAAGTCTTTTAAATTGTAAGAAAATTTATATATGATGAAATGCAAAAACAAAATCGATGATTGCTCTATTTAAAGTAGATTTAAGAATATATAAATAATTTGATTTTTTTTTAAATGTTTTGCATACAAGAATGTAATTATAATAAAATAAAATTAAAATAATAATACGTTGTACGAATGCTAATTACCAAAAGTCATTAAAAGATAGTTCAACATTCTTATAAATATTTAGCTGATTCACAAAAAGAAAAAATAAATAAATAATTAAAAAAAATGACTCAAAATTGTTGAGAAAAACTTGCTGTAACAATAACAAGTAAGAGCGCTATATATCAGTGCCGAGTGATCGAATTTGATCGAATCGAGTTGGCTTTACATGGGATCTATAAATTACGCAGTGCAACAAAATTCGAGTCATCGCCGCCAGCCTCAATAGTTGCAACGCGAAATTAAACTAGACTACTTACCGGTAGAGCAAATTTGCCAAAGGGTTTTGAAAAGTTAGCTCGGGTTTCCAAAATTTCGATCCCTAAATTTTTTGAGTTTTTTGAAAAGATGATTGGTGCAAGTCAAAAAAAAAAAAAAAAAAATAAATAAATAAACTAAATGTACTTCTGAGCTGCTAAAAAATAACTTCAGTTGTCTTTAGTCTTCAGGAAAATTGTAATGTAGCATATATTTTTAGTTTTCACAAAAGTAGTGATAATAGAGTCAAAGTCAGTCAAAACAGTGTAAAGTATTTATGAGCTAAATGGTATATCAAAATTATCAACGGATTATCACAGAATTGCATGGTGTCCTAGAAAAAATTTAGCGTTACACGATAGAACAACATGTCTTTATTATTTAACAATATTTCAAAAACATTTACCCCTATCGTGAAAAGCAAGTGGAATTTTTGTTCCCAAAAATTTTTCACGCTATCAGTTCCAGTGAATGTAAAAAAGAAGAAAGTTTAAAAAAAAATTTAAAATAAATGAAATTTTTGTTTAAAAATATACACGTATATTTTTTAAAGAAAAGTTAAAATATTTAGTTAAAATGATTAAGCTCGAGGTCTGTTGTATGTAAAATGTTTCTTTATTTGTTTCCGATATTTCGATATTCTTTGAATATCATCATCAGGGAATGTTTAATTAAAATTTACATTAACCACAATAAAGGAGTAATAGCTCTTCACGTTTCAGCATCAAAACCTATACTGAGTATGTCAAAACAATTTGTTATTATGTTCTTCTCTTTGCTTTGGTTATCAAATGTCTATAGCTAAGAGCACAATTGAGAGTATCAACTTTAAAATGCATCCTCTTGTCTGGTGGTAAATTAATAGTGTGGAGCATTTCGAGCATATAACGGCGTTTGTAATTGGTCTCCGTTTGTAATATACGTACATTATCAAAATCTGGATTGTGCTTGTTTTGTACACAGTGGTTTGTCAAGGCTGTTTTTTGCTTAAAATTGCTAAGTCTTAATTTTTGGTCCGATTTATGTGCGGCAATTCTTGTTTTTAATTTATTCTTCGTCGTTCCAACATACATTTGATCACAGCTTTCGTTTTCTCGTCCAGTACAAGGTATCCTGTATATAACATTGGATTTTTCCATTTTAGGTATTTTGTCTTTGGTTTTGCTATATATATATTCGTCAGATTATTATCCGTTTTGTGTGCAATTTTTATATTTTGACCTTTAAATAACTTTAAATTTTCAAATCTCTCCGATATCCCTGGAACATATGTTAATGTTTTGTACATAAGTGGCGTCTCAGATGTTCTTATACATTTTCCTTTGTTGTTTTGGTAGTCACGAATAAGTTTATTTGTAAGCTTCATCGGAAAATTGTTATCAGATAATATATTTCTTATTTTTCTTAAGTTATTTTTGTGAAATTCAATGTCACTTAAGTTCAAGATTCTGTGTATAAGATTCTTCACCGTGTTAATTATGATTCTTTTCGGGTGCTTAGAAAAGAAATTCACTATTCGGCCAGAAGCTGTTGGTTTCTGGTACCAGTCCGTTTTTAAAGCAAAATATTTAGTGTTGGAGGGATAGTTTGATTACAACGTTAGTTTTTTGCACTTTTTAAATTTTATGTACATAGTAAAATATTTTCCAAAATTCTGCTACCACGTTTTTCGAAATCATTACAAATCCGCAGGCAATCGACCTGTTGTTTTGCATATTGTTGAACAATATATCAGGTTGTGCCTTATTAACGGATCTTCCTTAGTATTCGAGTTATACATACGAAGAACTACAAACATACGTTTTTTGTTCCCCAGCAAAAAGAAAGTGAGAAAATCAAAGAGAAAAGTGAACAAATTAAGAGGGAAAAATATTTACGATAAGGGGAATTTTTTTCCATTAACATTTTTTCACGTTATTATTCTGCTTTGAAATACCTAAAAAAAAAAAAAAATTCATGGGAGTTTTTCATGATCGCAAATATGTGAGAAGGGAAAAAATTATTCACGATAGGGGTGAATCACTTCAAAAAATTATTTCAAAAAGATACCTTCATCTACTGTGAAGGGTTTAATTTTAAAATTAAGGGAGACCGGATATGCTTCGATATTACATTTAAACAGCTTGATTTTAAACGACTAGTGTATTTTCGTCTCCAACGAGATTATTTGAATTTGTCAATTAATCTCTTCACATTTCACGAAGTAAAAACACTATTCCGACCATATTTTGTAATCTTTGAATTGCAGCCGCCAAGTTTACATTATTTTTGAAATATGGTTCAATAATAAAGACACGTTGTTCTATCATGTAACCAAGGCGAATTAATTACAGCAATTACAAAAACCACAAGCAATTTTTTTTTAGTAAAATCATTGTGTAATGTCTAAAACAGAAAGAAAACAAAACAGAAACAAAGATAATAAACAAAATTATTACCTCCAACAATATGTGCGTTCCAGTAAAATTCAGTAGGTGAGTAATATAAAAATTTTACAAATTTATGTGTACGCGATCGCATTTCAGTAAAATCCAGTACAAATTTGTACATATTTTGGGGTAAACGAACGCAGCTAAGGATTGAGCTAAAAAAAAGCAAGGCTTTCAAGACCAACTGTAATGAATTCGCCTTGCGTGTAACGCTCCATTTTTACTAACCGTGAACTGTCAGCTGTCGAATTTTTCTTAGGCTTGCCAGTACTTTATATTATGAAATTTCCAAACGAAAAGTTTTTAAATTTCTGGTATATAGAATTTTAAGACATAGAAGAAATTTTTAAAAAGGATTTAAAAAAAAATTATTTTATTTAATTTATTTAAATTTATTATATGTAACGCGCAAAATAGAAAGGGACCTAAGGGTAAAAACCGGTTTTGTTCCGGAGTGCCATTTTAAAGATTTAAAAACGTGTATCTTTGGTGTACCATCACATCATAAAACGCTCATATCTCTGGGAGGGAACACTTTTGGGGCATGGGATCGATCTCATTCGATGCTCAGATGTTGTCCACTTAAAAAAAAAAAAAAAAGTGAAAATTGATTTTTGTTTACCCATAGGTCCCTTTCTCTATGCGCTGTCACATATGTACAAATTTTAATATTAAGTCGATTGTGTATTCTAAGTCAAATAACAATTTATAAAGCTTTCATACTTTAACAGTCTTACTCCTTATATTTTCCAGGAATATTTTCTATGCACTATCAGAAATTTTGTCTTGTTAATATGAAAATTTATATAATTAATGTTACTCAACATAAGAAATAAATTCCCAGATTCTATTTAATTTAAATTTATTTATATATAAAAAAAAAAATAAAATTTTTAAATTAACAAGATTGAAATAAAATTATCTAAAGCATATGTTTGAATGTGATTGTATTGAGTTTTTTTTTTTTTTTTTTGATAAAATAATTAAGTGCAAGTCTAATATTTTTAAAATAAATGTACATGTTTAATGTTTAAATCTCGGAAACTGAGTTTTATTTAAAGAACTAAAAAAATAATAAGATTTAAATTGTTTTTATCTAAAAGCTTTTTTAATATTTTAGCATAAACATGCATGTAGCAAATATTCATTAAAGCTTTCACAAAAAGCTTTAAACTATTTTTTTGTGAGGACTTATATGAAAAACACTCTATCTTGTAGAAACACAAGTGTGAGTGAAATATAAAAATAAAACCAAATTTTACATTATTTTATATTTGGCTTAAACAAGGGTTGGTTTGTTAAATATAGTGAACTAAAAATTTTAGCTGCTTGTTTTTTGATGACGAGCGCAAAACTCACTTGTTTAATTTACATTTAAGACAAAATTTCAAAATTTGTAAGTTAAACTTTTGAATTTTGCGCTCGACATTAAATAAACAATAATAAAAAAAATTACTCGTTATAAAGAAACCCCTAAAAGCTTTTAAAAAACTACCCCCCAAGAAACTTTAAGAGAATTTCTACTTTCCATGTTTAAAACAAATACAGCTGTCTGTTGTAATTAAAGCTCTTTTTTTTTTGACAACTAACAACAGTTGTTCCTTTTAAGCAGCTGTTTGCAAAATTTGCCATGGAAGTTTTATTATTTTGACATTTCTCAAAAAAGGACTAAATACATAAAAAAGAGGAAAAGGGAATAGCAGTTTTATATCCTTAGAATAACATTAGCTGTCAAAATGTAAAAAAGGAACTCAAAGGCAAAAAAGTAAAATTTTCCTGAATATAAAAGGATAAAATAAAAAAAAAATTACTTAAGAAAAAGAAAACAATATTTATAATCGTTTTTAGTGTAGTTTTAAATTTACTTTAGATCTAGTAAATTGCTTAGAAAGTTAAACAAGTTCCAAAAGCAGTAAATTAATTTAATTGCCCATAGAATTATAAAGAAAAATTTGGTGCGGCCTATTTAAGCGAAATAAAACTTACAAATTATCAGAAATTAAACTAAAATGTTTTAATAGTCATAAATATGCATGTACCGTAGTCTAAGAATAAACTTAATATAATGTTTACTGAATACTAGTTAAATAAGCCGCAAGTTCTTAGAGCTACTTCCACCATCACCATCACCTTGAACACTAAACTACCGACACCACCAATTTGTTGGGAATTCAGTTGCCATGAAAATTATGCGCTTAAGACATGCAAAACTTATTGTTCTTTTAATTGTTATAGCCAACTTAATATTATTCTATTACTCTTGGAAGTCTACGCTATGGAAGAATATCGCCGCCTCCCTAACATTACCCAGCTTGGAGTCATACGACTTGCTCAAGAACCCCTCTCATCAAAAACAGCAGCAACAAAACGCTGAAAAGTCTCCCAAAGAGAAAGCACGCAATGCCTTCAAACACATACGCAAATCTATTACAATTGTATTTCGTAATTTTTATACTTTCGAAAATGATATTAAGGACTCAATCGATAGTATATTAGATGTTATACCCAATATGCCCGTTATAGTATTCCAGGAGGGCATGGCCTATCCACCCTTACTGTATCAACGCAATTCTAGCTCTCTTAAAGGCGAGGAGGGGCACAGTGTGCGTTTTGTTAATTTAGGATTTGATATTTTAAAACCCATACAGGAATTGAACCCCTTATCCACTATACATACAAAATATGCCCTCTTTATGCCCGACAGTGTGCGTTTGAGTAGTAAAAATCTGTTGCAGAAAATATTGCGAGAAATAAATACGAATAGTTGGGATAGGGAAAAGGATGGTACTCAAGTACAGGCTCGTAGAGCTAAACTAATGCCGCCTATAGAAGAAACCGTTAGGCGTATGATAATTGTGCCGTTCGCGGGAAATATAAAATCGTTTGTTGGTTGTCTGCAAATCGTCTTGGATCTACCAAATTGGACGATACAATATGTGGCTGTGAATAGCACAAGTGATAAGTGTGATTTGGTAAGTGAAAATTAAAAAAAAAAACAAACGAAAAATTTTACCGCAAAACTAATGCGATTAATGAAATTTTCTTAATAATTTTCGTTTATAGTTTAAATCATTCCTAACGATTTTTAAAAAAGTGCCAATAACACTGTGCTAGTTGAAAAAACAGACAAGCCGGGCACCTGGCATTTATACCTAATTCGGGCACGCTGAAACCTTTTTTTAGGGTTAGCTCTTGTTTTCGAGATATAACGTTATTTCTCGCGTTATTCGAAAATGGTTAAGTTTATTGAAATAACTAAAAAACCGTGTTAGAAACATAATTTTTTTTGGCAAAAATTCCGATATGTTTATTTGTTAAAACTTCATACAACATTGGAAAATGCAGCTTTGCTTCTTATTTTTCCCAGACATAAAAAAAACAAAGTTACAAACAAAACAAGCTATAAATAACACTGCGGAACAGCCATTTTGCGGTCTGGAATTTGATTGCAAATTTTTACCATAATGTCCAAAATTAAGGCAGTTTCACTACATATACTGTAATAACTTGAAAACGGTTGAACATATTCAGTTAAAAATAATCCAGAACTCGGCAACAATATTATCTTAAGGCAGTGCTTACATTGTTTTTAAATTTGCGGAATAGTTTCAGAGATATCCTTTTGAATTTTGGAAAAAAACACATTTTTTGTTCTTTAAAAATTCATAACAAATAAGAATGCGACAAAAATCACAGTTTGGTCTATAAACATTTAGCTTAACATATTTCGAATGAAATGAGGTTTATTTCACTGTAATCGCTGCACAACTTTTAATTTTATTCACAATTTACTGAGAAAACTGAATATCGATTTCCGTACAAAAAGAAAAAAAAAAACGTTCATGACACACTCATATTTAAAATGTTATTTTTGTATGAAAATCGATATTCAGCTTTCTTAGTAAATTGTGAATAGAAAATTTTAACTGAATATGGTCAACCGTTTTCAAGTTATACCAATATATGAAGTGAAAGTGCCTTAATTTAAGACATAACGGTTTATCTCGAAAAGCAGAGCTGATAGAGAAAAATCGAGATTCGATTTGAAATCAGCGACCTCAAATTAGTAAAAATTTGCAATCAAATTCCAGACCGCACAAAAAAAATCAAATTTGTTG
This sequence comes from Pollenia griseotomentosa, assembly GCA_963931875.1. Classification (NCBI taxonomy): domain Eukaryota; kingdom Metazoa; phylum Arthropoda; class Insecta; order Diptera; family Polleniidae; genus Pollenia; species Pollenia griseotomentosa. The sequence continues at coordinate 27,794,946 of OZ007564.1, forward strand.
TACAGTGTATTTAAAATCTGTTAACAACTTTTGATTTATTCACAAAAGAATTTAATATAATGTATGACCGACCTCAATTAGTTTTTTGTTCTTAAGATTTTTATAAGACATACGGCTAGCACTATCGGATTCAGCGTACCCAAATTATGTTAAAACGCCAGGTGCCTGGCTTGTCTCAAAAAAGGGTAAAATTCTAGATCAGTGTAATTATTTCCATTTTTTTTTTCAAAATCTCCCACTGTGCATACTGTGCGTTACAATTTTTTGAAACGAGTTTTCTCAAAAACAGTAAGTCCTACGTAAAAATTACGAAAATATATTTTGTAGGCAATTTTTTTAAGCTACACTCAAAATATATTGTAGCTAAATTTAAAAGAAAATTCATTTTAAACAACTAAAAATCTAAAATTAAATGTATTTTACATTAATTTTTTAATTTTTTATTTATTAAAGGCCGTTATACACTATCCCACAAAGTCTTAAGTATTTAACGAAAATGCTTTCCTGATCTAATTATTGTTTGAAAACTTTCAAAAAACCATAAAAACTTATCATGACAGGATTGTATTTTTCTCAAAACTTATCATGACAGGATTGTATTTTTCTCAAAACTTATCATGACAGGATTGTATTTTTCTCAAATTACGTGAGGCTTGTTTGATAGTGTAAAGTACTCTTAAACAGCATAATCCGTAAGATTTAAGGCCCAATCAGAATGTGAATAACGTGACTTAAGCAACTGAGCAAATACATGTATATCATATGTGTAAAACCATATTGAACTTAAGGAAACTTTATGTTAAGTCTTATAAAACTGTCATTATCTTAAGCAAGGTGCGGAGGTACGGAATCAATGTTTTTTTATATTCTTTTTGTTACGCATTAGTTACGAGTTTTATAAATATGCTCCAGTTAATTTTATTAAGGAGGTGCTATATGTTCTAAATATTATATTTCTTAAAGAAAATATACCGTCTACTTTCAAAACTGCAATTCTCATCCCATTATTAAAAAAAGGAGATCCTAACTGTCCCTCTAACTACCGTGGATTATCTTTAATAGACACTTTATGCAAAATTTTCAACAGCATCCTTTTGAACCGTATTACCGATTGGATCAATAAAAATAATATTTTAAATGAATACCAAGCGGGTTTCAGGAAACAATATTCTACCATCGACAATATTTTCAACCTTATCAATATTGTTCATTTAAACAAATTAAATGGCAAATATACCTATGCATTCTTCGTCGATTTTTCATGCGCATTTGATTCGATTCCCAGGAATTCTTTATTTTACAAATTATCTTGTATGGGATTGTCCTCAAAATTAATAAGAATACTTCAGCTCTCATATGATAGGACTACCAGCAAGATATTGTTTGGAAATACGTTATCTGATTCCTTTGACGTTAACCTGGGTGTCAAGCAAGGGTGCATATTAAGCCCAATACTGTTTGCGCTATACCTTAATGACCTTGCCGATATACTCCCTGGTGGAATAAGTGTTGACAACATCGAGATAAAAATTTTGCTTTATGCTGACGACATTGTCATACTATCTGACTCGCCGTGTGGTCTGCAAACTATGATTGACTCTCTTTACGTGTACTGTAACTTATGGCATCTAAAAGTCAATTTGACGAAATCCAAAATAGTTGTTTTTCGCAGTGGTACAAGGTTACCCGAAACCCTAACCTGGACTTTTGGAGAAAATGTGGTGGAAATTGTAAATTCATATAAGTGTCTTGGAATTGAACTTAGTTACAATTTATCGTTTAATAAACATTTATCAAGCAAATTATCAACATCAAAACTGGCTATGTGTTCTTCGTGGTCTAAATATATAAACCACCCAAAAATATCTAATACAAATAAACTAAAAATCTTCAGTGCTGCTTCGCGTTCAATTATGTTTTACGGTGCCCAAATATGGGGCTACAAAAAATACGACATAGTCGAAAAACTGCTTCGTTTTTTCATTAAAAAAATGTTAATTTTACCTACCAATACCCCAAACTACATGCTATTATTAGAAACTGGATTAAACTCTTTATATGTCGATACATTAAATCTGCATTTTAATTATATAAACAAAGTACTGAATATGCCTTTTAGTAGATTACCTCGCCAACTTGCTGAAAAAATAATTGATAAACATACTTTTTGGGCTGAAGATTGGTCGATTTTGTGTAGTAAAATTAACTTTGTTCCGGCAAATACTTCCGATATACTCAGCAAACACTGCAAGTCAATTCTTCCCCTCGTCGTTTCCTATGAAAAGAAAGAATTAATCACTGCAGCAAGAAATTCTCAGTTCCACGACTTATACTCACAGTTAAATTACTCTCCATTGCAAATTGCTATCTCTAATCTCACATCTCGTGCTATAAGTATCCTAATAAGAGCAAGAGGAGGTCTGCTAGACATAAATTCTAGACCTTTCAGAAGTACAACGGTCGGTTTATGCACACTTTGTAACCTTGATGCAACAGAAAATACACTTCATTTTATTGGAATTTGTCCGATTTTTAACGGATACAGACGTAAATACTTCAACAAAAACATCCTAAGCTTACCAGAAGTCTTAAGCATCCTTAATGGTCAGTCCTGTAATTATAACAGTCTTGTGAATTACACAGTACAACATTTTTCAGTTAATTGATTGTCAACTCAATTCTGTGAACTGTATGTGAAATTAGACCCAAAAAGAAGAATTTCTGCATCATTCGTTTTGTCTTCTTACATGCGATTTGAAGTTAGTATCGATTTGAAGTTAGTACTATCGTATAGGGGAATTTATCACGTTTTAGGCCCTGTTGTTTGACATAGCTCGACAGCCACTAGCCCAATTTAGTTGAAATAAATTTTAAAAAATTAAGAATTACAATTCCCTTAATCTGTTCATATATTGTTTTCCTATACAAGTAACACTTTCGAAGTTAAAAATTAATGTATGAAGGGAAAAAATTATTTTTTGCCTAAAAATTTAAATTTTTTTTTTTTAAAAATACATAAAAAATCCAAAATGGAAAAAAGTTTCAAGTCTAGTTATTTTTTCGCAAAGTCACATAACCTATGAGCAAAATGAAACAAAGATCATAAAAATCGATGCACGCGTTTCGCTTTTATTCGCAATTGAGTAAAGGTATGAATTTCAAAAATCAGTTATAGCCACCACCCTTAAAATAAAAATATAAAATAAAAAATTATCATGCAAAAAAAAACTTTATTTATAAAAACTTAATGAAAATAAAATAATATGCAATTAATACGCAATTATAATATGCATAAAAACAAAATTTAGAACATTTTTTCAATTATTGGCAATATCCATCCTTGCAGAAGTTGACGCTTGTGGTTCTGATGATCTTGTTTTCTTCGTAGGTTGTTCATATTCATGGTCTGAGTCTGTATCGTCATCCGAGATACACAAACTATTCAAGGGCGTGTTTCTTTCACTGTGTCCACCAATTTCAATGTCTTCATCTTCGGTGCTTTCTTCAAACTGCCTAATTGTGGAACTCCACCAACAAACCTCCGCAGGCAATGCATCCAATTTTTTGCTTTTGAACCGCTTTTCAAATGGCATGGTCACCTGGTGGAACCTCTCTCCTTGTTCGTCTGATTCCTGAGGTGATTGTGCCAAAAAAGTATCGAGGTGGTGGTGCAAGAAATGCAATTTCAGCGTCATGGATGCACCGATTTTTTCGAAATAAAACAGCAACCTGTCCACTCGTTGCTGTATCTCTTCTCGCTGGACACGGTTCTTTCCTAGAACGCCTTCTATTACTTCTTTCAATGCGTTCCATGCATGTTGGTGGTCGTGATGCTCTGAAAGCAAATGTGTGAAAGAATCACTTTTGATCAATTTCCGAATATCAGGTCCATTGAGAATACCTGTTTTAAATACATAAGAAAAACGAAAAAATTATTGGTAGTGCGAATGTATAGAAATTAACAAATTTAGATATGACAATATTGAAATACAGAGTACGATACGTACCGTTTTTAATTTTCTCATCACTGAGTTTCGGAAAGATGGATTTCAAACAGTCAAAGGCGCCGTTAACTTTTTTGACCACCACTTCAACGAATTTCCCAGCTATTCCCAGTTTCATGTGGAGCGGTGGCAACAAAATATCATCCAGGTCCTTTATCATAGGTTCATTGCGTAATTTTAATTGTTTGTTGAGCTCGGGAGTTCTTCCTTTCCAATCTTTACATTGATATTGATTTCCTTTGTATCGTGAATCCCAATTACAAAGGAAGCAGAAGTATTTTGGATATCCGCCCTTTTCTATAATCCCTTGTAGTATGTTGACCACCTTCAGATCGCAACAAATGTTCCATTTGTGTTCATCGTATTTGATTTTCTTCAAAATTTCGCCCAATGCTTCATACGTTTCCTTCATAGTTGTGCTGAATCCTAATGGAATGCATGGTTTTTTATTTTTTTTGTGCAGCAGCACAGCCTTCAAACTAGTAACTGAACCATCGATGAATAAACGCCAGTCGCCAGCGATATAATCCATTCCCAATTTTTTCACTAAACCTGGGATATCATGGCAGTACGTGAACGTATTTGCTTCGTCAACGGAATAAAATTTCTGAAAATCAGCTTGGCGTTGTCGGTATGATGTTGCGCTGACATTTTGCTGTGTGAGTTTTCTTCTCTTCAAAAATGATGTCAGCCATTCGGAGTCGTGTTGTGATAGTCCCAGCTTGGCCACAATGTAATCCATTTCGATTTGTGGTAGCGGTTGTGGTGCACTATTTTCAATATCGGGTATCCAATCAGCATCATCCAAATCGGTCGGATTGGTGAAAACGGTTTCGGCTAGCAGGGACACAGTATCCGCACTCGGAGGTTTAGGTGCATCGGTATCAGCAGGGCGTTGCACTGGAAGTGTGGCAGTAAATGCAGCAGTGTATACTTTTGTTTTCAAATGTTGTCTGTTTAATTTAGGACGAAAATTTATGCATGCATAGCACCTGGATTCATCATGTCCAGTTGTGTCTTCCACCCAAATTACTGGCTTCATAAAAGATAACTTTCTACTTTTTCCGTGAATCCATTTTAGAAGGGTAGTATAACAACTGTTGCACACTGTGTTCGGCGTAAAATTTGCACCACTTAAATCTGCTTCATCTGCTTATAAATGGGCGCATATTTTAAGGGCGGCTGGCTATATACCTGATTCAGCACTTGTACGTTTCAAACTGTGCAAAACTTTCCAAATAATGACCACCCTTAAATGTGGGTGCAATTTCTGTAAAAAAATCATATAGGTAGCCACCGGAAAAACCCAAATAATAAAAAGGTCCACTTTCCGTTTAATTGTCCACGTACATTTATTACCGCAATCATAAAAATCAAATAACCTTTTATTTATTCCTTTTTTTCTTAATTCTCAAATAATGTTGTGCATATCTCGAGCAAATTTTTTAAATTCATACATTTACTTAATTGTGAATAAATGACAAACGCGTGCATCGATTTTCATGATCTATGCCTTATTTTGCTCATAGGTCATGTGACTTTACGCGAAAGTTATAAGATTAGACACTTTTTTCCATTTTGGTTTTTTTATGTATTTTTAAAAAAAAAAATTTAAATTTTTAGGCAAAAAATAATTTTTTCCCTTCATACATTCATTTTTAACTTCGAAAGTGTTACTTGTATAGGAAAACAATATATGAACAGATTAAGGGAATTGTAATTCTTAATTTTTTAAAATTTATTTCAACTAAATTGGGCTAGTGGTTGTCGAGCTATGTCAAACAACAGGGCCTAAAACGTGATAAATTCCCCTATACGATAGTACTAACTTCAAATCGATACTAACTTCAAATCGCATGTAAGAAGACAAAACGAATGATGCAGAAATTCTTCTTTTTGGGTCTAATTTCACATACAGTTCACAGAATTGAGTTGGCAAATCATGTGTTGTACTGTGTTATTTAGACTCCTGTTTAAAATACAGAAAATTGTTACTTCATGAATTTGTATAGCTTTAGATTCCTTATAATAATAACATTTGTGTAATGTGGTTCTTAATTACTTTTCTCATGTATTTTAACAGCAATCATTTTGCCAACCTGGCTTACAACTATAAAGTTACGCCAGTAATAGATATTTAAATATAGTCAAATGAATTTTGTAAATAAATTTAGTTTAATTTTTGTAAAATATGTATAATATATCTATTAAATAAATAAAAAAAAAAAATATTCTTTTTGTTATTTTAAATGTATTTGAGAGGCTTTTTGTTTTCTTTTTGACAATAGCTTAAGTTTTTTTAATCACATTCTGGTTGGGCCTTTAATAGTTGTTACTTTTAAAAATATATTTTAACCGACAAAAAGTTAAACTACATCACAATATAAGTACGGAAAATATTATTTTTCGGTAGTTTTATTTTTTGAATAACAAACATAAATGTTATAATAATAACTATATTTTTATTCTATTTTAACAGTACGAAAAACGAATTAATTAACTCGAAATTGTAACGTTAATCCCCTTAAAAATGTTTCACACAAAAACTAGGTTTCGAAAAAAAATTAGGCTGATCGCATATTGGGAAATTGTGGCGCACCGCCTCTCAAGTTTAAGGGTGCATCTTCAAGCGCAAAAAATTAATTTTGTTCAGTTTTTGTAAAAATTTTGCCATTAAATAATGACTTTTGTAATTAAAATTAAAAAAAAGAATCAAAACGTGTATGAAATTATTATTTTAATGATATATAAAAAACAAAATTTGGTAAAAAATTTTTAAAGTTATTAAAGTTTTCCGAGGACATTAAAGAGTCACAGGCAACTTTAACAAGAAATGTAGGAAAAAAATTAAAATTAATTTTAAGAAATATTTGAAAAGACCTAATTTTTTCTTAAAATATACTGGTATTTCCTTGTATATGAGTTTTTGTCTTTGTAGGATACCGTTAACCTATTAGCAGGTAAGACCAAAAAAAAAAAAAAAGTTTTTTATAACCACAGTTTCACAACTACATTTTTAAATTTTTAAAAATGCCATCAAACAAATTTTCAATTACAAACGTTGTATACAAATGTTTTGTTTGCATTTGATAACTGGCATACAATTACATATTTATATTTGAACAAAAATAAAAAATAACCACAATAAAATTTTTATTTTTTCAATAGTTTTTGCAAAAACATGCCGTTTTGGTGGATGTCGCCGTTTTGAAAGAAATGCCAGAACCTTTGGCCTCTCCATTTCCGGAAATGTTTTATATACAGGCCAAACTCAATAATATAACGGTAAGTAAAGGAATGAATTATTAAACCGTAGAAGTACAATCGCACCGTGTGAACGTAGCAGCGTTCGAACGCTTTCAACAACTGGCGCAAACGTGAAGGCGCAAGTAACTACGTCGTACGTCGACACAAGGCGTTTTTACTTTTACGTAACCCTGCCTTTACACATGCAAGTAGTGGCATGCCATTACTGTATACATATTATCAAAGAAAATTTGTTCGAAATAGTCGAATCTCATGCCATTAGCTTTTGTGTTTACACATGCCACTGCGAGTTCATTTTCAAAATGTCTTTGAAGCGTCAACTTGAGATAATTTGTTTACTTCTCAAATTAAAAAAAAAGTACAAAAAAACCAAAGAGAGTTACCGAGCTAATCATATAAGCACATTTTTGGGGGAATGGTTTACATTTATTTATATAAGCATTATTTTAACAATATTAATGCTCTATAATTGACAAACTTGCTTTTAGTAATGCGCGTTTCAAAAAATTAATCATAATAATACATTAATCAAGTCAAAACTTTAATTAAAATTTGACAATAATCCAGTAAGTTTGCATTAAATTTTAAACAGGGTAACATTGTTCATCGTTTTGTCATTTAGTGGCATGCAAGTGTCAAATTTCCACTCGCATGCAATTTTTGCTGCCACTGGAGCTGCCATTGCGAAAAATGTGAGCGTATTAGTAAAAAAGTGTGAGTGTATTGAGTTTTTCGAACTGGCAGTGGCATGTGTAAATGCTAGGTAAAGCTCCATTGTAGTATTTTTTTTAAACTTTTCTAAAACATTTAGTACCCAGCAAAAACTTTACTTACAATCCTACTTTTAATGACTTCAAGAATTCATTACTTTGTAGCTTTATTCGCCACTTTTTGGATTATTAGTTATATATTAAATAATAACTTTATTATTATATCTTGAATATACAGAAAAATTTATATTTTCATTATGACAATAAAAATGTCATTATAGTCATAAAACATAGTTTTTTAATGCAAAAACTACACTGCCCCGGTAGACTAGCTGGTAGAGAGCTAGTCTATCAGCACCGAGGTTGCGGGATCAAATCCCGCCAGAGACAGAAAAAAAAATAAAAAATAAAATAAAGTAAAATAGAATAAGAAAAAATAAAAATAAAATAATTAAAAAAAAAACAAAAAAAAACAAAAATTAAAAAAAAATAAAAAAATTTTTACTTTATTGACTTTGTGTAACTATATATTTTTATAAAAATTTTAAGTATAAAAAAAACATATTATTTTTTAGATTATAATAGGCTAAATTATAAAGGATTACTTTTGGGACATCTCGAACAAAAATAAGTACTTTTTCTAGTAGAAAAGTAAGTAGACGGCTCGTCAAATTCTCATTATTTTTCTGCTTACTTTGTAAGCAAAGTTTTTGCTGGGTAGAATTAAAAAACTCTTAACAATTTCATTATTCTAAAACATTCTGAAATATTTTTTTTAAACTTCCAGAAATTCGTTTATCCCCAATCATTTCAAGATGGCCGTCGTCTATTTGCCGCCTATCACACTAAACAACGGCGCACCGATATGAAGCGTCGACAATTTCGGGACATGTATAAAAAATTACAAATCAAACGTATTGTACGCAGATCTCATAAAGTTTCCATTAAATCGGAAACTAAGGAAACGTCATCATATAGTTTACAACATAATTTAGTTTTAGATACACAATTTTCATCGTCCAATTTTTCATTGCCCCTAGTTACCGATATCGATTTGATTGGCTGCGAAAGAACCACCAAATCGTGTGTGGGTACGGTTTACAATCAGAAGCCATTTTATATATATTTGGGTAAACATACACCTCCATGTTGCTTGGACAAACTAAAGACCACCTTTAATCATGTGCTAGAGGAATTTGAGAATGTGGGCATACGTTATTGGTTGGACAATCAGGCCTTGAGAACAGCAATCGATACGAATCAGTTGTCAGCGGATGCCTATGATATTGATATAAGCTTTAATGTAGACGATTTGGAACGTTCCAACTCGTTAAAAAAATCCCAAACAAAGCCATATGTGGATAATGAGGGCTTTTATTGGATTAAAGCTACTGATGGTCATTATTTTAAGGTACAATTTTCGAAAATTAATCAGATTGGAGTGAATTTACTGCCCTTTGAGATAACGGGTAATGAGGTAAAACCTAATGGTTTCTTTGGTTGGAAGGCAAAATCATTTTCCGCAGACTTTTTGCATCCCATGTCGACGGTGCTATTTTTGGGTAAAAATATTATGTGTCCCAATAATGTTAGAGATTATTTAGAATTTAAGAGCATACAGTAAAAGGGGGGAGGGTGGCTTAAAGTGCATTTAAAAAAGTATAATTTTGTTAATAAAAAATTTATTAGTTTAAAACGACTTTAATTAACAAATTTTTCTCTTAAATTGTTATAATTTTGTTTTGTATAATTTTTGTTATGTTATTTAGCTTGATGATAGATAGTAGCAATAATATTATGAACTATCCAACCATTAATATTCCTAAGCTATTAGTAAATATATATTAGTACGATTTTGTTTATACATATTATTATTTTTTTTTTAACTAAGGAATTGCTTTCATTTAACCTGATTAGTTTAAATAAAATAATAATCACAATTAAAACTAAATTGAAATGGTTTTATTTTTGCTTTATGATTTAATTTTAGTGATAAATCCATATAAGAAAATAAAGCTAACTCGGCTCAAGGACCCATTGTGAATCTCTTTACGTGGTAAAGCGGGGAAAAAAGTCTAAATTAAAGGGGTCAAAAATCATACTTCTGATTTGGATCATAATTCGGTCTTGAATAAAAATACTTTTTGTTTTAATATGAAAAATAATTTAATCATGAATTTAGAAAAGGGCTCAGGTAAAAATTTTTAAAAAATTGAGTTTCTTTGCTCTTTTTAGAGGTACACATATAGACCAATATTTTGTGATAAAGGAGAAAGGGTTTTTATATCATTTCTATAGCGGTGAAATACAGGTGGGTTTTTAAAATTAATTCTAAAAAGGGCTCAGCTCCATATTTATATAGAATACTAGCATATAACCGCTACTTCGTTAGCGTCTCCTTTTTCTTCGTGGACATATTTGTATGCCAAAGTTTATTTTTTTAGGTTTAAACTTGTTTAAATTCTAGCATTTAACCCGCTACTTTAGTAGAACCAAAAAGCTAAAGAAAAATATCAAATTTCCCGTATTTTCTTTTTTGGGTACTATATTTTTCCCCCATTAAACTATCAAAAATTTCAGTATTGTAGTGGCAGCCCATAATTAAGTACGAATATGTCAATGAATGGAGGAAAATGTTTTGTAAAAAAAGTACCAAAAATAGTAACTATTTTCACCCCTTAAATGTTCGAATTTCGAAAAAGTACCAAATTTGTATACGTATTTTTTTTTATAAGTTTCGAATGTGGTATTAACTTGTTTTCTATGTTTATTGGTTCAAAAGATAGATGGGTGGGCAAAAAAGTAATAAAATTCAGATTTTTCCCGTTTACTCCCTTATAGGGTCGAATTTCAAAAAAGTACCAGACACCTGTCCGCTTATTTTTCTAACGAACAACGATAAGTTTTACATTTATTTTGCATCTCTTTTAGTTTTGGAGATATAAGGTTACCGAATTTTCCCGTTTTTACCTTTTTTTACCCCCTAAACATTCGAAGTTACAAAAAATCCCGTCTTAGTGGGTCGATTTGGGAAGTGACCAATCGCTAGTCCTAATTTCAAGTTTCTAGGGTCAGCGGTTTGGGCTGGGCGATGATGAATGAGTTAGTCAGTCAGTCACTCACGCAACTCTTTTATATATATATAGATTTGATATGTGCCCTTAAGTTAGCAATGAAAAAACCCTACATTAAAATTTTTTACAGTGGAAGGTAAGTTTTGAATATGTGCTCAATTTGTTAGGAAAAATTATTTTTTATTTTGCCATTATTAAAAACAATCTGAACAACTTTGATATGAGTGGATCCAGCTGCTCGGAGAATAATGATATCCAGATTGCCGATTTCCAAAATTGTTTGAAGACATTCTGCATTGGCCAACCGACATGTATTCACATTAGGGTTGCCAGACGGCCCGAATTGTCCAGTTTTTTTTGGGTCTTGTACAGGTACCAGCTAAAATACAATTTATACAGGTAAACAAATTTATTTAATTTTTAAAAAGTACTTTTTTAATAATTATATTTTTAAATAATTAAATTCATATATTGTGCAGAACAAAATAGTATACTAAGGGCCAATTTAACCAACTGTATTTAAATACCATTTCATATTTAAATATAGATTTTCATATAATTTTGACATGAAAAACAAAAAATTATATTTTAATACAATTGGTGAAATAGGCACTAAGACAAAAATTGTCAAGAAAAAATTTCAATTTGCCGAAAGATATTCCAATTAACATGATACGTTCCAGTTTTTAAAAATGCGATATAAATAACGTACAAAATCTACATAAATTGATCTAGCTTGTTATATGTACATGCCAATTAGCAATACTTTTTGTAAAAGGACTTAAGGAATTTTTATTCATTTTTACTCACAAAAAACCATTCCTTTGGTCGAATAAAGGCTACAATTTTACAATACAAAATATGCATATGGGGCTAAACAAATAGTTATCAGCCATGTTCTGGAAATCGAATCCCACTGAAATTAAAATCGATAAAACTTTGAAACGAGCCAGTGTTTAAAGTTCATAAAATTATTTCGTTTTATATACTTTACAATTACAATATAATTCTACAAAATTACAAAAACAACAGAAACATTGCATTGTAAGTGTTTACGGCTCGACATGATTTCTAAACAAAACAATGTGAAACCAAAATAAATTGGTTCGAACCAAGGTATATTTACACAAGGTAAACTCGTTGGCCCATATGTTTGTCAGCTGTTTACCCATAGTTGGAACCCCAACGTCAAATTGCGTGTATATGAGCCAAAATTTGTACATGTGTGCGTTAAATTGTTTTTGTTTTATATGAAGACAATTTTGACAACATGGTTCCTTTTATAGAGCAGCATGTCTACACTCCCAAATGAGTTTACCTTGTGTAAATATACCTTGGTTCGAACTATATATAATTTTGTAATATGACATAAGATGGCTGAATTTTATATGTTACGTTTCCTTGCTTTTTGGTTTATTTTTATTGTAAAATCTTACTTTTTCTTAAAGTTAAGTTTATTTTAAAATTGTCCACGGGGCTAATTCTGGCAGTCGTGATCGAATACTTTTTCGATTCGAAAGCAATTTTATTTCTTATTCGTTCTGGCAAATCTAAATTATTTTTTTAGTGTTGGGAAAACTCAGATAAATGCTTAACAGCACTGAAAAAATAATTTTGATTCGTTAAGTATCAATTGAAATAATTAGAATTAAATTTGCTATCGAATCGAAAAAGTAATCGATCACGACTGACAGAATTAGCCCCCAGGTGAATTTTTTCTCTTGTCCAGTTATTTAACTCTTGGTATCTGGCAACTCTAATTCACATGCAGATGTAGAAGAAGATTTCTTATACATATGTTTTTCTTGATGAAATACTTTCGTTTTTGTTATCTTAAGAAATTATGTGTTTTCTAATTTGTAATCTTAATAAACAGATACAAATGTACCGAAAAGTTCTTATTTTTCCTTTTTATATATAAAAAGCTTTCGTTAAAAATTCTTTTTACTTTTATTAAAATTTTTAAGGTCATAAATGAATCTTCAAAGGGGTTGATCTTATCTTAAAATGCAAAATATACATATAAACGTTATAGATTATTTGTATATTTGTGAGTTTTATTTAATTACATACACAAAAGATACCATTTTGCTTCTAGCACCAGGAAAATTCAAAATAATTTTCGAAAAGGGCTTATCTCCGGAAACTGTAATGACCAATTATAACACTAACAGAGTCTTACAATTTTAGAAAAAGATCTGCTTCGAAAAGTCAAATGGCTTAAGAGATATTTAGTTATTTGTGTCTCCTGAACACTTTGTATAGTTTTGTACCTGAGCCCTTTTTGAAATTATACTAAACACTTACTCGTGGCTCCGTTTACGTAGAAATTAGAGCAAGATTAAAGAAGTGAATCTATCATATAAAAATCTATAATTTTTTTATGTTAAAATATTTCTCTATTATTTTTCTTCAACATACATATAAGTTTAGAACACTCCTTACTCTTGAGCAGCGGAAAATTAATTGTCCATGTGGGGTCTCCAAATACGTATATTCCGTCCACTGGACCATATGTAATCTGTATACTAAATGTTTCTAAATAAAGGGACTTACCGCAAAAGAGTATCAGCTTTTCCTCATTTTAGGCCTCCAGAAAGTACACTGTATGTTAATGTAGGCTATTATCTGTATGTAAAACCAAATTAATCTAAAAGAGGAAAAGTACCAATTTCATCCTTTACCCCTTAAAAAGTACCAATTTTATCACCCAAAAAGTACCATATATTTAAATCTGTGCAATCTGTATACCAAATTTTTCAAAAAGAGAAAAAGTGAAAAAGTATCAATTTTTCCCGTTTTTACCTGTTAAAAAGTACCCTATATTTGAATCTGGCCATATGCTATCCGTCCACCAAAATTCATCCAAATCTATTGAGCGGTTTTCGTACGATTAAGCCACAAATTTATTTTTTTGAAGGCCTTCTGGAAGCCTTCAAAGTATATATTGCAATACATTTTGGTCTGTCACAGTTTTAAATGACTTGAATTATATAGCGCGCACTCCTGAAATATTCTGTCAGTGGTGGTTATCAAAGAATCGGCATAGCCGAATAAAGCACTCTATATTGTTTGAACTAGATTTCTTTTCAAGTCACGTTTTAAAGTTTTAAACACAATTTTATTTAAATTTCCATACAAAGAAATACATATTTGCAAACTTAAAGAAAATATCTCAAATTATGTCCAGTTTAAATTATAAAAGCAGCTTTTAACTTTGCACAGTTGTGGTAGTATCCTTGACAATGGCACCTTCCGGTAATTCTCTAACCAGAGACAGTAACTTTTCCAACTTTTGAATTTGCAAAGTAGTTTGATCCAAATACATTTGCTTTTTGGGTGGTTTAACCATTAAGCGTAGGTTGGGCGATAATTTCAAAGAAGTAACAGTGCCCCTAAAACAAAATAAAATTAAATATCAAATATAGAAATTCTTTAAAACATAGAATACATAAATTACATTAGTATATACATCTAACTTACTTATCATCTCCCACAATTATGAATGGTAATTTCTCATTAAAAGCCAAACGTGTCAGTTTATTTTTCCTCTTCGGCACCACAGCTTGAATACAAATCGCCTTATATTTGTTAACATTCAAATCAAAAACATAAACTTTGCCCTCATTGGTTACAGCCGCAAATACTGTACTGGAATACGGAGCCCATTTGACATCACCAACTGACGATCCCAAATCGAATATAAACAAAGGTTCGGGTCTCATATCCTCCCAAATTTTTACACGCCAATCAGCACTACAGGTTATAAAAATATTGGAATTATAACGATTAAAATCTATTCTATAGACGGAGAGGTTGTGGGCTCGATAGGTCATTAAATATTTTGAACTATAAGCTATGCTGCATTTGTATATGCAGCCCTCTTCGGTACCAACAAGAAAAATTTCCTTATCTTGAGGATGAAATTTCATACAAGAACCGCAACTTTTCAAACGTAATTCTGTGCCATCCGGTCCCGATACTAGACCGTTTTCCAGAAATAATGTTATAATTGTTGTGACCATTAGTTTATTTTGCATGAGTACCCAGTTTAAGGCTCTGCCTCCGGAGGAAACCGAGTAAAAATTTATTTCACCATCAGCCATATCGGGTCCCCATTTTATCTGGGGAAAAAGAACAAAAAATTAGATTTCTTTATTAAAAAAACATTATTAATTATGTTCACATGATTGTAAATATTCGAATTTAATAGAAATTTCCATTTCCATTTTTTTTACCAAAAATCTATTTAAAATATAAAAAACTCACAAATGTCCGTAAATAGACTTTAAATCGAGAAATCAAATTCATATTGAAATTAATTTATAGGTTTATTATCCAGAAAATCGCATTTATTTCGTAAACTTAAGGTTCTAGAGCGAAAAGGATGAAAATCCTTAGAACAATCATATATTTTTTTTACCAAAAATCGATATTTGTCTCGAAAATTAGACTTTTGTATATGAAAACATAAGATCGCACATATTTCGTAAGCTAAAGGTCCTAGAGCAATAAGGATGAAAATCTGTGATCACTCATATTTTTTTAACAATAAATAATACCTGTTTCGAAAATAGGATTTTTTATAGGAAGACATAAAATCGCATTTGTTTCTTAAACTAAAGGTCCTTCTTTACATAGCATTTCTACCAACTTATCTTCAAAAACTTTTCAAACTGTACGTAGGTTGACAAGTCAGTGAAATCAGAAATGCCGGGCTTAGGCAATATCCTTTGGCACCATACATCATCATCCTTCACCCACTGAGTCAATTCTCTTTTTAACGTTTTCAAGACTACACAAATGTAAAAAATCAAAGTATGCCTTTGATCTGAGGTGAAAGAGATGCATTATAAAGTATTAAAGGTAAATCAACATCAAAGTTAAAACAGCACATTTCATAAAAAAATCAAAAAAATTTTCTTAAAAATTTATGGCTAGATGAAAAAATCTAGCCGGAAAATGGCTAAATTGGCAACCTTGGTGGCAGCTATCTCTTGTATTAATTCAAAACATACGCAACTTGCTGTGGTAACTTTGGATTTAACGAATGATTAATAACAGCGTTGCCAATTTGGCCATTCAGTGGCTAGATACAGCCATTTTTCACCTAGTTTAGCCATTAGACATTTTTTTGCCGTTTTTCAACTTGCTTAGCCAAAAATTTTTTTTGACGTGTTTTTCATGAAAATTTATAAAATTGCTAAAAGTAAAAAAAACATTTAATTTAAATCACAACTTTTACAAATGTTGAAAATCGCTATAAACATAAAGGAACTAAATAACGGGTGATTAAATTTTAAAGGCCGATGTTGATTTTGAATAAAACACAAATTATGTAGGAAATTTTTGCCATTTCTTTTTATTATGATAATAGTGGTATGGTTCATATGGTTGGCGGCACACTTCACCCGATGGTCCAAATTTTCGATGACGCTGAGGCATAATTGAGGTTCTATGCCGTTAGTGTGCCGAATTATCTCATCCTTTAGCTCTTGAATGGCTGCTGGCTTATCGACGTTCCCCTTTTTTTTCAAATAACCGCAAAGAAAGAAGTCCAACGGTGTCAAATCACATGATCTTGGCGGCCAATTGACATCGCCACCACGTGAGATACCATGGCCATTGAATTTGTCGCGCAAAAGAGCCATTGTTTCGTTAGCTGTGTAGCAAGTGGCACCGTCCTGTTGAAACCACATATTGTCCACATCCATATCTTCCAATTCGAGCCATAAAAAGTTCATTATCATCTCACGATTGCGAATATCATTCACAGTAACTGCCTGACCGGCCTCATTTTGGAAAAAATACGGCCCGATGATGCCTCCAGCCTAAAACCGCACCAAACAGTCACTCTTTGTGGGTGCATTGGTTTTTCGACAATCACTCTTGGATTATCATTTGCCCAAATGCGGCAACTATGCTTATTGACGGATCCTTTAATGTCAAAATGTGCCTCATCACTAAAGATGATTTTCTTTGAAAATTGATCATCCACTGTTGCCATTTCTTGCCACTATTCTGACCATTGACGACGTATGGAATGGTCAAGAGGCTTTAGTTCTTGAGTCAATTGCACCTTGTAAGCGTGGTAATCCAAGTACGAGCATGCACCTGTGTTTTTACATCTCCTACAGACCCGATTTGCTCAAATTTTTGCACGATTTTTCCGATTGTACGCACATTTGGACGATTAAATTGACCAAAAAAAAAATCACGAAGTGCAAGATATGCATTTTAATTCATAATAAGCCTGAATAACTTTAACGGGTTGCTCAATTGTGTATCTTTCCATGGTTAGCATTGAGTTAATCTGAAATTGAGAAATGTCAAAAGAAATGCAGAAAAAAATTTGACGTTCAGGTGTGGTTCACGTTCAACATCGGCCCTTAAAATGTAACCACCCTTTAAAAACCCAATTGAAAATTGAGCTTCAAACGAAGCAGGTTTGTAAGGGAGAAATGTAAGAGTTTTGCTTACCATCAGGCATAAGTTTTACATGGTGAGTTCCCACTTCGAAGCAATACATTTTTGACACAAAAAGCGCTTTATTCAACGCATATAAAAACTGGTTAACGTAGCTATCATCTTTACACGCTGAATGATTTTTTTTTAGTTTTTTTGATGCTCTCCCTTACAAACCTGCTTCGTAGCAAGGGAATGCCGTGGCACTTGAAATATGTATTATTTTTACTTTTATAAAACTTGTTAAGAGTTCGTTCACTTACTTTATTGCATCTCTTTATGTCTTATTGCGTAGCGCAAAATTGTGCGCTTATTTTTTTTAATGTACCATAAGTGCTTTTCAAAACTATAAAAAATTTTATTGGTAAGGAACAGTATTCCAATATTAAATTTATAAAATGGATCAACACAAACAACACTGTTTCTTTCTGGTCGGAAGTATTTTAAACTTTTAGAAATTTCAGAATTTACTATAAAGTTTCTCTCACTTCCATGGTGAAATAGAGAAGGTATTTAGTAGGGTATTCATTCGGTTAACCGTTAATCGGTTAACCGATTAATTACTACCCGATTAACTGATCGGTTAATTTAAAATTGGCTTTTTTCGATTAATGATTAAACCGGTTAATTTCAGTCGATTAACCGATTAACCGTTGTAACAAAAATTATAAATTTTTGTAGTATTAAAACATATTTTTTTTGTTTTAAATTGTGGGTGAGTTCCAAAACTTGGGTTGCAAAGCAACTCGCTTTTTTAAATACATTCAACAGTGCAACCATGAACAATTTTACAACGTTATCCGTACCAAAATTCATTAAAAAAGTTACCAAAGTGCACTAAAAAAGTTGTTCTTAGAACTATTTTTTATGCAATATATTTCCTTCTATAAATACATTTTTAAAATACAGTACAAAAACAGAAATTAAGGAATTCGGAAATGAACTTTTTTGCAGAATGTTCAGTGTTGAGCTTTCTCAGGATGAGTTAGATGATGACCTGACAACAGAAGAAACGATAGTAACGCAACAACATAATTAACCCAAACAATTAGAAGTGTTAAAAATTTTAAAAAATAAAGCAGGATTTAAATGACATAATGGAAGATTTTATATGTTTAGAGAAATCCAGAAAAAAGACTGAGAATTTAGATATTCTGTATTATGGGTTGCTTTCGATTTCTCCAAAATCTACGATAAGTGAAAGAATTTTTTCCAAGTCAAAATTTATCAAAACTAGAGAAAGGAGTCGCTTTAATCCAAAACATTTTAACCAAATTATTTATCTAAAGGATTATTTTATAATATTTTCTTAAACTATTTAAATTACTAATAAAATGATCTCACAGTTTATTTTTTAATAAATACATAATCGGTCTTGTTCTGGAAATCAAAATCACGTGAAATTGAAATCGAACAAATTTTTAATTCTATCCTGTGTTTAAAATTGATAAAAATATTTCTTTTTCATTACCTCATACTTTGAGGACCACATATCTTTACCAAAACTAATTTTGAAATCAGGAAAAGCTACGTTTTTTTTTAAAAAAATTGAACTTAAAATCTCCATCGATTTTAAAGTCACGATTTCGATTTACAGAACGTGGCCGAATATGTATGAATTAAAAAATATGTATTACATATGAATTATTTGTTTTTTCACGTTTTAGTTCAAGATTTGTAACTGTTTTTTTTACTACTAAACTCCAAATAATAAATAATTTTTCATTTTTATTCATAGAAATTACCTTATTTATAAAAAAAACTTTATTTATCGGTTAACCGATCAATAACAAAATTAACCGATTATTAACCGATTAAACCAAAACCTCGATTAATTAATCGAGCGATTAACCGATTAAAGTAAAAACCCGATTAAATGAAAACCCTAGTATTTAGCCAAGTAAACATCGTTTAAAGTAATTTGAGAAATCGGTTACATTTAGCAACCGTTAATTCTACTTTATCAATAAGATAAATATTTTTACCATAACAATATAATATTTTTTTCTTTTTTTTTTATTTTTTATTGTAGATTTGGACTCAAAAGGTTAGGAAAATGTTGCCATGGTTATGATTTACCTTCAAAATATTTAAAACTAATAGGCACAAGTGATTCCTATGAGATGAACAATAACTACATGGAATTTATCCATAATTTAATTTTTTTTCAATATACGTTTATTTTTATGTAAAAAGTTTATATTTACAATTTCATTGAAATTTTTATGTATTTTTATTAAAAAAAAGTTTTTAGCCATTTTTTAGTAAATTTTTATCCATTTTTGGTCATAAAGTTTTGGCAACACTGATTAATACCCACTTTTTCACAAAATCTTTAATTTATTTTGAACTTAAGTATCATCCTAAAAGATTACATCGTACTTACCTCCCAGACACACTCAATATGTTTTGCATTAACTCCATCGGAAAAGTACAAAGGTTCTTTATAATTATCTTTAAGATTATAGACCGCAACATTGCCATCGTAAAGACCAATAGCAATTAGAAAGGGATATTTCGGGTGGATATCGCAGCACATAACACCACTTTCGGTCATAACTATAAACAAAATTAAAATTGATATTTTTGAATAAAAATTTTTTTCAAAAGCTTTGAATCTAAGCTCACTAATATAATCCGGAAAAGAAGGATTTTTACAGGTGAATAAACAAATCGAGCCCTCGCTGGGTTGTTTCATAAAATCGTCTAAAATATATACATATTTGAATAACTGATACTCGTTGCTCTCAGCAAAAAAAAACAACTCACGTGATCCAAAACACACTGCAAACAGATCGTAGTAATGAGGATTAAACATTACGTCAGTCACGCTCATTTTCTTAGTACGTTCATAGTTAAATTTCCACAAGGGCAGTAAAGTACCCTCTGTCTCCCGGTATTCATCGGCTGGATCTTCCCAATAGCGATAGTCATGTGCGATATCTCTGTAAATGTTTTGATTTATCATGCGCTCCAATATTTGCCAAGATTTTATATATTTTTTATTGATTTCCTCAGCAATTTGGGTGCGTATATCTTGTTTACCCGCTTTGCTCTCATCTTTACGATGGGCTTTCTTATCCTCTTTTTTATCTTTTTCTTTTTGCTGTTTTTCAAAGTCCTCCATGTAACTGTCATAGATAACCCATTGCAAGACGTTGGCGCCATATTGTGAGCGTGGTGGTGGTATGGTTTGTGTTTCAACATTCTTAAATTTAAAAGTTTTGTGAAACGTGTTTTGTTTAATAAAACGAAAGAAAAAAAATTCACGAATTTTAATAAAAAAAAAAATTACCCTTTTCGGATTGCAAAAGGTTAAAGCGGCTCTTTCACAGAAATTAAATTGATTAATGAGTTTACGTTTTTTCCCTGATGTAGGAGCAGCTGCTGCTTCTGTTACTTCTTCAGCTTCCTTTTCGGCTACATCGCCCTCTTCAGCTTCTTCACGACCTTCTTCTTCCTCTTCTGCTACTTCTTCTTCACCTTCTGCAGGTTCAGCGTCTTCAGCACCTTCTTCACCTTCAGCAGCTTCTCCTTCCGCACCACCATCGGATTTTCGGGGAATTTCGATCTCTGGTACGGAGTAACGAGGCGCGGGCAAGGGAACCCCTAAGAGACAAAAACAACACATTATTAATACAATTTTTTTAAAGAAGTTTATCTATATATCAAAATTTTTAATAGCTGCATTTTTAAAAAATCTATGCAGTGTCAATATATAACTATTTTAAAGTTACTTCTATTAAAATATAGTGTTACATTTTTAATCATTTCATCATGCGGATTAAATCGCATTCCGGGAGATCATTTCGATGGGGTATAAGAATAAATCACGACAAAATTTTAACCATTTTTAATAGTCCAACAGCCATATTCATAAAAAGTTCTTATTTTAAGCTTATAGTATGTTATAACTATTAAACGCTTTTTGTCTTATAAACCTCTTATAAAAATTTGTATTCATAAGCGTACATTAACAGCTTTTTTACTATTAACTGTTTGCAGCGATTTTCTGTTTAAGTATGGCAGCTTTCTTTATATTTTGCTGCCATTTTATTGTTAGTGATGCATGAAACTTCTATTCGGTTTACATGATATTCTATATTTAAATTTTTTTATAAATTTTTTTTTAATTGTAGACCTTCAAAATTTTTCTTATCAAATAAAACTACATATTATTTTAGTTTCTGAACAAAATGTTGCCGAAAGGTATCAAAAAATCTTTTGTTTGAACCTTTTTTAAATATACGATAAGAAAGTACTCGAATAAAAAGTTTGTTTACTTTTTATTAACATCACTATTATTATGATTTGTTTATTTTATTTTTGTTTATATTTTTGAACAATTATTTTGTTGTTTTAAACAAAAAAAAAAAAACAACTAGTTGCAATAATTATTTATTTATTTATTTATTTATTAATCCATATTGTAATACAAAGCCATTTGGGCCAAAAATTATAGAGAATATCGGCATTTGCCCCTGAACATATTCATTTAAATCATATAAATTTTTTTTAAATAATTATCAATATAACTTTAAATAGTCTGTCTAAAATAAAAAAAAAAAAATTAGTAAAGTAAAAACATGTCCGTTGTAATAAATAAAACATTTTTGTAATTATTTTTCAACATATTTCACCTTTCAAAATGTCATTTTATTTTTTGTTTAAAGAAGGGCAAATCCATCAATAAATTTTCTTACTTTATAAATGGTTTATCAAAGGTTCAATGGACTATTTTTCGTTTATGAATAAACTTTAGCAATTTTTGCTTAAAAACGGTCAATTAATCATCAATAAGTTTTTATGAATACGGCTGTAAGGCTATAGGTCACACATAACAAATATTTCACGCTGCACACGTAACTATTACTTTTATTAGAGGTGCGGCGAATATTCGAATTCGCATTTGCGATCTATTCGCTTAGTTTTTCTATTTGTATTCGCACTCGTATTCGCTAAAATATATGCGAATATTTGAAGCGAATATCTAATGATGACAATATAAGCAAGTACCAAATGGATGATTTAAGCTAATTTAATTTACTATTCTTAACACACTACTCTAAAACCTTATGCACAAAAATAATTGTTGTCTTATAACATGAAACAAAATATCCATGGCAACTCTACATACAAATATTATAAATGTAAAAGTTTGTATGTTTGGATATTTAGATATTTGGAGGTTTGTTAGTTTGTACCACAATCACGCGAAAACCGCTTAATGGATTTAGATGAAATTTAATAGACGGACAGCATATGGCCCATATTCAAATAAACGGTACTTTTTAAGAGGTAAATTTTGTACACAGATTGCCTTTGGTCCCGATTAAAATATGTTGTACTCTTTAAGGGATAGAAGTAGTACTTTTTAAGGGGTAAAAGCGGAATAAAATTGGTAATTTTTCTCTTTTCGATAAATTTGGTCCAGATTAAAATATATGGTACTTTTAAAGGGATAAAATTGATACTTTTGAAGGGGATAAAATTGGTATTTTTTAAGTGGATAAAATTGGTACCTTTTTAGGGGATTAAATTGGTCCTCTTCGTCTATTCGATAAATTTGGTGTATACACAGATTAAAGCCTACATTAACATAAAGTGTACATTGGCGGGCCCTAAAATAAAAAAAGGTAGTCCTCTGGGCACTCTTGCAACTTTGGTACTTTTTCTCTTTTCGAAAAATTTGGTATACACATAGCATATGATCCAGATAAAAATATATGGTTCTTTTTAAAACGGCAAAATTGGTAAAATTTGTACTTTTTCTTTTTGAAAAATTCGGTATACTGATTACATATGGTCCAGTGGCCGGAATATACATACTTAGAGACCTTTAATTTTTCATATGGAATTTTTACGTGAACGGAGTCATGGGTAAAAGCTAGTTTCTTCTTCTTCTAGTTATCGAATAAAATGCAATATTAAATTAAATATAAAAACAAGATTTTAAAAAAGAAAAACGAATTTTGATGGATCACAGGATTTCCTCATGTTTGCTCTAGGATTTTTTGTTAACTTATTATGTAAATGTGTTTTCACGTTTACATATCATTTGTTTAAGAAGGAAATCGATTTTTAGTGGAAATTATCTTTTTAACTGAAATATACCTCTACTAGTATTAAAAATAAATACAATAAATACAATTCTAATTTTATCATAGCAAAAGTTTCTCTTGAAAATGAAGCCTATATTTAATTGAAAATACTTTAACTTTTTTTATGGACTTACCTATCTCTCCACTCTCATCCATTTGAATTTTTGCCTCTTCCGATTCGATATGCAAAGATGTGCCCTCATATTTCAGCAATGTCACTGTATTGCCAGCTGGAGGTATCTACAATATAAATTTATTTCACTTTTAATAGTTTTCTTCCCAACAAGTTACTTGAAAAATCATACCGGTACAAATGCTTCATCTTTAAAACTATAGACAACTAAATTATGCACCACATTAGTGTTAGTGGGCGTTAAAACTTTCGTTATCTCTTCAGCTAATTCAGCTTCGGTTAGATCTAGTTGATCTTCGGGTTTTGATAATTGACGAGATTTTACCCAGGCATCCAAATCATCAGCATCACCTCCACCGCCATCGGCCGCTGACGATTTGAGGGATTTGGTCGAAGCCCGATTTAACTAAAACAGAAAGAAGAGTTTAAAAAAAATAGGAGAGAAAAATATAAAAAGAAAATTAATTAGAATTGTTTTTGAAAAAAAAATCAAGTACTCAATTAAAACTAAATACTAGAAATGTGCGTAAAAAACTCACCACTTGCTAAAAATAATTGTAAGATATAAAGCAAATATTTAATAAACTATTTTTTGAAATTATTTTTAAGTAAGCTTTTTAACAAAAGGATTAACTAACTACATTTGTTTATACCCTGCACCACAACTATTTGTCGGAAGATTGATAACACAGTACAACACA
This sequence comes from Pollenia griseotomentosa, assembly GCA_963931875.1. Taxonomy (NCBI): domain Eukaryota; kingdom Metazoa; phylum Arthropoda; class Insecta; order Diptera; family Polleniidae; genus Pollenia; species Pollenia griseotomentosa. The sequence continues at coordinate 27,819,401 of OZ007564.1, forward strand.
TCAACTGTGGACTTCATTGAAACACTTTATAGCATAATGCTTTAAGCACATTCGAGACAGCAGGCTACCGACTTCAATATGTCAAAAATAGAAAGCATGTGTGTTTATGAATATGATTATTTTGACGACGACACGACTACATTGCTGCAGGTTGTTGTCTGGGCTTATTTTGTCGTTGTAGTCAGATTAAACTAATTTCTATTTTTGTCCACTACAAAACAGAAAAAGTGCTGCTAATATAAAAAAAAATTTCAAAAATAAGTGCTTAAATTTATTTATTTTTTTTTTCTTTTTTTTGTTTAACAGAAAAGAATCGGCTTGAAACACGAATATTAACTCGGCTCAACACCAAATTGTTATTTATATATTTTTTTTTATATCCTTGAAAGAAGTTCTAAAGGAAGATGTTTTTCGCGCCAACGCTTCTAGTTCAGGAGTTATAGGTCGTAAAAGTTTCAAAATACTTTATCCATATCTCTTTAGGTATAAAATGAATCTATAAAATATAGGAATCATTGGAAAATTCTTTAAAGTTGATCCACATGGCGTTTATGTCATACCGGTTAACCAATTAAGAGCCAATTTTATAAATTTATACTCCGTGGCTGACTTTTTTTTACAAAATTGGCTTTATCTTTAAATCATGTCGAAATAACAATAATTATTAAACTCTAAGATATTTGCTTAATAAAGTTTTTCGGCGTTGCAGAACACTTATTATTTATGTACATATTACAATAATTCAATAATTAAAATACAATTTGGTTTAAGGATTGATGTTTGACTATTGACGTCAGCAGTCGTCGATGGCTGCGAGTGTAAAACGGCAAATCCATCTGAGGAGATCGAGTGGTTGCGATCGAAACATGTCATGGTAACCTGCCGGCCGCTGTTCGAATCCCGGCCACGGTCAAGAATGAAAGATTATCAATTACATTTTTAATTAATTTTCATGTTGTAAAATTCCTTTCTTCATAAAAATAATTTAATGAAAATTAAATTTAATGAAAATTTTATAGCATTTAATATGTATTTTTTGTTTAATCTGCCGTTAAAATTATATTGCTTATTAGTTACAAAAACAACAAAATTAAAATATTTTAATTTTTTTTAAAGTAAATTCATTTGTTAATAATCTTAAATTAAGTTTGAATAAGAGTCTGCAATTATGCATGTTTTTCCATTTTATAAAAGTAAAAAAAATGATAGTGGCACCACTGAAATATAAAGACATAGTAAACAAAAACAGCTGTTTTTATTTTTTCAATTGTAGCTGCCGTCTTCAACATAATTCAGTAGCTGACTACACGACTAAAATTTCAGCCAGCAGCATTTGTAGTATTGTGTTCGTGTAGCCTGCTGTGGTGAATGTGTTTAATGCATAAGGCGTGGAACAGAAAAAGTAGTTGTAGTAGCAGCTGAAGCTGACAACTGACTTTGAAACTGCCGTTTTTAACTTAAGACAGCTTGCAGCGCTTTTCGCAACGTTGTATGTACTACAGCGACTATTCTGTTCCCCACTTAAATGCAGTTTTTTCGATTCAGATTTTTTTTTTCATTTATTTTTATTTATTTATTCCATATCTACAATAATGCTGAAGACAGGAAAACAAAATTCTAATCGGCTTACAAGTTATAGCCGAGAGATATTTTATATTTTCTCTAAAAAACTGCTCCATTCGGAATTGTTATATGAAGTGGACTTAAAATCGAAGAAATGTTTAAACCCATCCTGTAAAATTTATAAAATATTCCTTTTTATCACAAAAAACCCGATACAAGGAAACAATAAATTTCAGCTTATCAATAGTAAGAATTGGGAATTTGACACATTAATACTTAACCTTATTAATGAAATTTTTTAACTCCCAAGAAAACCTTTGATAAAATTTTGATACTTTTCGAAGTTCGAACGTTTAAGAGGTGAAAGTTGTACCTGTTTTTAGTACTTGTTCTGAAAAAAGTACTAAATTAAAGGCTCGCTCTACAATATTAAATACTTCAATAGGGAGAAAAATGTATCAAAAAGGGAAACACGGGAAATTAAATTTCTTCCTTTTACTTTCCTATTCAACATGTGGCAATTTTTGAATTTTCTATAATATTGAACTTAAAACATAAAAAAATAACATAAAATTAAGGTGCAGGGACCTGAGTGAATGAGAATTTATAAAATGAAAAATGTTGGTGCATTTTAGTTAAAACCTAGAAACCTAAACTTTGGCATGTAAAAAATGTCCACGAAAGAAAGGAAGACGCTAACGCGAGGAAGCGGATCAAATGCTAGTCTATTATAAATGTTTGCTTAAAAGAACCAATGTGACACAAATAGAAAACCTCTTTCAAAAACCTGTCAAAAAATGTCTAGACAGTTTTTTTTTTAGTAAGTACATAATTGAACATTGTCCAGTATAATTTAATCATGGTGTAGGGCATTTTATGGCCGGACTTGACCGACTTTACTTTCTTAATTGTTTAAATATGTGTATTTATTTAAATTTAAATAAAATCATGCTTCTTTCCCATGCAAATTTCAGAGTAAAATTGTCAATTAACAGTTGACAGTGTTACCTCATCACTATCATCATCATAAGCTTTGTCTTCAAATCCTGAACCTGAATTTGAGCAAACACTTTTAACTTCTACGGCCTCAATATCGTTACAATTGGCCATTGTTTACTAGCTTTATTTACAGATATCTTAAACTTACTAGAATTTAATAAACTTAATATTTAATTAAACTTATTAAAAGAAATTAACTATAAAATAAACAAGAAATTTCACATAAATATTTACACGAACCCATTAAAAAAAAAAAAAAAAAATAAATAAATAATAAAAAAATTTTAAACAATTTCTCTATATTTACAGAAACCAATTAAAAACTCATATTTAAATAAAATACTATTTTTTTGTTAATAAACGTTAAATTAATTAAGTGTTAACTTATTTAAATTTTGTTATTTTTTTTAATTAAACATTTTGTTTTAGTTAGTAAATTATATTATAATAATAATGTAGATATTTAATTAGTTTAGATACCACTACTGCTTTATTTGCAATTTTCCACATAATTTGAAATTAATTTTTGAATATTTTTTTTTATTGTTTTTTTTTTTTTTTTTGTTCGTACTTATTTTGGGAACCTGTTTGTATAAGTCTCTGGTTAAAAATGAACTAACATTTGATTTTCTGATTTGTAAATGTCGAACATAAAGAAAAGTGGAAGGAAGTTCTAAAGTTTTTCTTTTATTCCTTTCATTATTTTTGCCCTTGTTTTTGTTGTTATTTTATTCAAATTCAAGGAAACTATGAAGTTTCACTTATTAAAGCCAATATTTTATCAACATTCACTCAGTACTCGCTAGAAATGACATTCAAAAATTATAGTAAATCTAAAAGCCGTCAATACTTAAACTAACAGAAGAAACAGTGTGACAAAATATTGTGTCTTTATAAAGTTCGAAAATTTAAAGTAGGGCGGAGATAACACAAGGGCCTTACAAACTTTATAAAGACACAAGTTAGTGGTTCGAAAATTTAAAGTAGGGCCAAGATAACACAAGGGACCTGAAGGCTTGTTGGTAGTGAGAGCTAGTCTTTCAGCGCGAGGGTTGCGGGTTCGATTCCCATCAGAGCTTTGTTTACTACAACGGGTTAAAGGTAAGGGTAAATGATTATTGCTCGGTAAGTTAAGTCATAATATTATTTGCATTTGTAAAATACAGCGTAATATATTTAGTGTTTCAAAACCGCCTGTCTGGCAAGGCCGTCAGCTGTGAAATATCTGACATCTGAAGTGGCATTTATTTAGTGCCGGTTCACACACGTCAAGTTTGACTCGTCAAGTCAGCTTTTAGGAGAGAAGGGAAAAGAGAATGCCATTTCTTTTCCCATCTCTCCTAAAAACTCAAGACTTGACGAGTCAGACTTGACGTGTGTAAGCCGGCACTTAGTGAAAGCTTTGTCATTTACGAATATAGATCGCTTAGCAAACGAAGATAGTTAAATAATAGTACAAAAGTGGCCATAGCATAACGTGGTTATTGTGGTTGTTATAATCGACCTTCTGTGCCAAAAGTTGGCAAGGTTATAAAGGAATTTTGAGAGGCTTAAAGCGTTATAATTTCGCTTCTGTTAGTGAAAGTATGGCGGATAATCCGAATTGGTCGATTCCCAACACTGTTGGGAATTTTCCAGTTAACTGACATTTACCCAGCGTATATATTTGACAGTACTGGCAAGATATTAGAAATACACGCACACTTTTTCAACTGACTTGTCTACTGTCTTGCATTTGCTGACAGAAATTTGTTAATACGTAGGTTTAAAACACTTTAGGCCCAACCATAATATACATAGCCTTGCTTCGCCTACTGTCAAAAATTAACCAAAAGTCTCTCAAATGTATTTAAAAAAACTAAAACATTTGATTCCGTACGGAATGTGCGATCAGTTTCGCACTTTGCTTCAGCAAATGACAGTTTCATAAAACTTAACAAAAAGTTGGGCCTTTTATCACAGTAAACTTTGCATGTACGAAAGACCTCTTACAATAAAGAATTTAACTCAGCTTGAATTCTAAAGTCTGTTATCCCACCGTAAAATTTTTCAAACATTACCCAAATGTCGAAAGTCATCAAATAAATGGCGTGCATTGCAATTTCCTTAAATTCTTCACTTTATTGTTTGTTTTTTTATATGTATGTATGTATATATATATATATGTACTTTTTTTTTGGTTTGTTGTTTAGTTTTAAGTTGTTCTGGGAAATTAACTGCAAATAACAAAATAAATAAACATACCGCTTCATCACCTTTATCATAAGCTTTAATTATATCGAAAACTTTTTTTCTTTTATTATATACATATTTTTATTTTGAAAAACAAATAATTCGTATTTATAAGCCTATAACGAGTCTCTAGTATAGACTCTACTCCTTAAACACACACTTATACACACTCTCATGCATACCCGATAAATGAGTTGTAACGGATACCATATGACGTTGTTGTGCCAAACAATTTAAATCAAAACAATTCAAACAATTTCCATGACGTTTCAGGTTGGTGTTAGTGTGAGGCACATTAAAGCAGACATTCAAATCTAAATATAAGTAATAAAACTTTTTATGTTGATTAGAAATCAAACCACCAGTTGCGAAATCGACACGACTGTAATAAAACTTAACTAAGTTAAATTTATTGAACGTTTTTTACAAACACATTTAATTATGAATATAGGTAATAAATAAAAGTATATTTACATATGTATCTACAATACATTTTTCCCTAAGATATTGGGGAATTGGAAATCTACAAGCAAAACATATAAAATAAATAGAGTTCGCACGAAGGCTTGTGTTCGGTTTTGAAATTCGGCGAAAAGCTATGTTCTTCGGCGTTCAGATGTGAAACAGATTTACATGGAAACCTGTCGCGTAGGGCTACTCTGCGGTGGATCTAAGCTACTGGGTGACAAACAATGCGTGTTCCAACCAGTGTTGCTAATTTAGCCATTTAGTGGCTAGATTTAGCCATTTTTCATCTTGTTTAGCCATTCAAAAATGAATTTCGCCATTAGCCATTTTTTTAGCCATTTTTCAAATTGTTTAGCCATAAAATTTTTTTGCCGTTTTTGTAGTAAAATAATAGAAACAATATTAAAATATTCGATTTATAAAATGGACCAACAAAAGCAACAGTTTCTTTATGGTCGGAAGTTTTAGAAATTTTAGTATTTCTGTAAAATTGCTCAAGTAAATTGAGTATACATATAGCTAAGTTAACATTTTTAAAAGTAACTTGAGAAATAGGCAACCGTAAATTCTATTTTATGAATTAGGTAAAAAATTTGGCTCTACCAATAAAATATTTTTTATCTTTTTGTATTTTCTGATGTAGATTTGGACTCAAAAGGTTGGGTAAAGGATGTCATGATAATGGTTTACCTTTTTATTTATGAACGATAACGACATCGAATTTACCGATGATTTAATTTTTTAAATGTCAGAATATTTAATTTACTTTTTTTTTCTTATGTAGAAAATTAATCTTAGGTTAAAATTTCATTCTAAAACATTTTTAATGGTTTATATTTGTTCTGTTATTGAATTTCAATGTGTTTTTATTTAAACAAGTTTTTAGCCATTTTTTAGCCATTTTCTTCTGTAAATTTAGACATTTTTGGTCAGCAAGTTTTGGCAACACTGGTTCCAACCGCCTCCGGGTATAAGAGCAACCAGCACACCCGGGTAGCAATTTAAGTGCATTATTCGGCTAGATCTTACACTGACCCCTTGTTTAAGAGCTGGAGCTATATAACCTCGCCTGCTTTTGGAAATATGCTAGCAGCAGCTGTTGAGTAGCAACAGCACCTAAAGATTGTCCTCCCTCATACAAAACTCTCGAAAAAGTTGTGGAAATCAGCTTGTGTTGCGTTGATGGTAAAGTAAAGTAAAGCAGAATTAAAAATAGCACCAGAACCTTTACAAAAACTGGAATCTAGGACGACGCCACAGAACACTGGATGGGTAGAAGGAGGTACCAGCCACACAATTATTTTTTTTTTTCATTACGATGGGGGCAACGAAGCACACCGGTTGTAGCTACTTTATAATATATTATAGATTGTGGAATCGGCTCTAGAGCAATTAAAACGGTTTTTTAATACCAAAAAATCTTACTGTAGAAAATTAATTTAGGCCACATTTTATATTTCTTGAGGTCGGTATGGTTTCAAATGCCTGTGGTGGTTTGCTATTGTGACAAATGTGTTATTCTGGGATAATCTTGCAGGAAGCTGCGATTTATAATGTACAGATATGGTTGATACAAAAATATATAATTAATAAATTAAATATTCCCACATCTTTTCGTCATATTAACTTTAGTATTTTGGAGGTCAAAATAGTACGTTTTTATTCCATTTCCTAATATTTAAAATTTTGTTATTTAATAACTTTGTCTCGACATCGAAGAAATTCCTTAAATTTGCATCATAATATCCTTAACCACTTGAGAGTGTAAAGATAATTTGAACATAAGATTTTTTTCCCATATTGTAAAATAATGGTAAAACATAAATTTATTCCAAGTTTAAGTTATGACTTTTTCCCAACTTTTTTGGCAAGATATTAAGCACGCGCGTTAAGAAGCGCTAATTTTTGATGCCAAGAGCGAAATAAGCCAATTTCGGATATCCTGTTAAAGACAGGGTTCGAACTATACGGTGGGTGAGGCAAAACTTTGTAGCCACTATTTTCTAACTAAATAGCTTAAAGCATGTTGCTGAGTGTTGTTATGATGGAACATTACAGCAGCATATTCCGGTCGTTTTTCGCCGAATATTCGCTGCAAACAAATCAATTATAGTTCTCAAGTGATTGTCAGGTCCGATTTAAGCAGCTCGTTACCTAGGCGCTATGGATATTTGGCTTTGGCGTTCTTTCAGCTGGATTTGTCGTGATGGTTCTTATTTTGATCACGAATGATTAGAAGAAAAATAAACATATTTTTATGATATTTAAAAAGCATTTCGGACATGCAAAAAATTATTAATCTGCTGCTCTGCTCCTAATAACTTTGCAAGTTCTTCCTTCACGGTGTAATGACTTCCAATCGGCATCTTCCAACTTTTTTTTGTTGTTCTTTTCTTCTGTCTCAAAATATCCACTACTGATTCGCACAAACCACCTCTCATTCCTCGAAAGCGATGGATCATATTCAGAATAAGCTTCGGTGAGTAATCGATGTATCCATTTTTTAAATCGAAAAAGTTAAACAACACTTTGTAGTTAACAATATTTAATTGTTCTGGTACTTTATGAACTGCTGGGTATTTATGTATTTTATTAAAAGTTTTTTGTCAGTGTAAATAGTAAACCATGCCAATCATGTAAGTGCTGCATATGAAATTATTTAAAGTGGGAAAGAAAATATTGCAAAGTATTTTTATGATGCCGTGACAAAATTTAATACAAAATTATAATGAAAAAAAAAATAAATAAAAACATTAAGAACTTGGTGGATCAAATATTGCAAAAGCGGATTTTTTAACATGGTCTCATTAAAAACTAATAAACTTTTTCGAAATTTCAGTAGTTTATTTTAAGACGGCAACCAAACTGTATAAATTATTATAAAATTGGAGAATAAAATTAATAATTTTAAAGTGAAAATATCTAGTAGAGAAAAAAGTAATTTCTTGAAATTACACATACCTTTGTACATATATAAATAAAGTTTGATTTAACACTAATATTAATAGGAGGAGGGTATACAAAACAAGTAAGAGTGCTAAACTGGGATATGCCGAATTTTATATACCCTGCACCATGGTGTAATAACAACAAAAAGTAATGTAAATATTGTTATAAATATTATATAAATTAATAATTAGTATTGTGGTTATTTTGTTAAACTATTTATGGGTTTTTAATCCAAATTTTTAATATTTTTAATTAGGCTTAAGTTCATTAAATTTAATTTTCATTAAATTATTTTTATGAAGAAAGGAATTCTACAACATGAAAATTAATTAAAATTGTTATTGATAATCTTTCATTCTTGACCATGGCCGGGGCTCGAACCGCGGCCGGCAGATTGCCATGACATGTTTCGATCGCAACCAATCGATCCCCTCAGATGGATTTGCCGTCTTACACTCGCAGCCATCGACGACTGCTAACGTCAATAGTCAAATATCAATCCTTAAATATAATTATTATATAAATTTATATAAAAATAAGTTGTCCTATGATCGTCATTTTATAACTCGAGAACCACTCAACCTACTTTTACTGATGGTTTATAAAAAAACATCAAAAAATTTCTACGAACATGCGTTATACGCGCACTTTTATGATGGTGTGTTTTCCCTATATAACAAATGTATTTTTTTTCCTTATCAGAATTACAATTTGTCTAGAAAATTTAATTTTTAATACAAAGACGTACACGTATGTTATTGTATTGTCCAGTAACGCGGGCAGGGTTACTCTAGTATTATAAAAATTTGGCCCACGCACACTTCTTCAATATCGCTCACATTTTATGTGATAATGTGTACCTAACTTGGAAAAGTTTGTTCTTTCCGTTCTCCAGATATACAGAAAAATAGACGGACATCATTAAAGCAACTTTCGGTGATGGATATAAAAAAACAACAACAATAAAGGATTTTATGGGAAAAATTAGAGTTAAGCTACGGTCACACTTATTAAATATTTGACCAAATAAGCGTAACCACTATTTTTGTTGATAGTGAGTGCGATTTAACATGGTCTTAATTTCACAAAATAAACTAGACTAGAAAGAGCAAAAAACTGTTTTTTGTAAGATATGGTATTATAATCAAAATAAATATTGCAATTAAAGGAAATAATTATTTAGTTTGCTTGCTGGTCCCGTTTTTTCCGTCAAATATTTGATAAGTGTGACCATAGCTTTAGACGTGGTTTTTAACTCATATCTCAGTCATTTATGGAGCGATCTGGCTGAATTTCAATACGAAACAATTCCAGACTATGTGTTATATAATTGTATGACAACCTAGCCCACATCATATCTGGGGTCTTCGAAAACCCCATTTCAACGAACGTTAAATCCACTTCGCTCCTCATAAGGACTCAGAATATATAAACTTTCTAAAGTCTAAGATCAATATTGTAGAAATTCCAAACGGAATGACAAACTTATATATACCATTTAACCTTCGGTGAAGGGTATAATTATAATCGGTAAGGCCCACAATATAATTCTCTACACTAGTTGAAGATATAACGGCGATTGTATTAGAAACATTAAAAGTTATTTTTCCCAAATGTAATTATTTTTTAATACTTCAGGATACAAAATACATCCCTTTTTTATGTTTAACTTTTGAATATGTAACCAACAAAAATAAATGGCTATTGGTTTTCATCGCCGATCATGGTAAACTAGAAATAAGTCAGCTAGTATTAGTATAGGAAACCTTCGCAAAGAAGAATTGGAAATAAACTGCTTTTAAGCCTTTCAAGTTGCCTTTACAAAGAATAAAACTTTCAAGCAGGAAATGGCACCACCTGCAGGACCTTAAACGATTTCTTCCACCGAATTATCATTCGTTTTTCAATAAAATTCTATCTGAAAAGTAAATATCTATATACATACCGTCACCTAAAACACAAAATCGCGTAACAGCACTTTATTTTATTTTTATAGGAGAAGCAAAAAACTTTACAAAATCAATAACAACAAAGTGTACTTCTTTCTTTAATTTCTTTAATTAAGTCGCCATTTTTAATCGCTAAAATTGTGCATGTAGTAACATGTATTTTAATAAAACGAACAATAATCAATCAAAAATTCTATTCCAATTTTTTTTTTTGTTATTACGCCCTTTTGCATTTTAGGTGACGATATATAAACACACAAAAAATGTTCTACCTATGTATATTCATATGTATGTATGTATGTCTCTATGTTTTTCCGTTATAGACTCTGAAACCATCCAACCGATGTACTGGAAGGCTATACATTTTTTCAAAACTAGTACCACGAGGGGAGGTAGGAAGCAATTTCTTCCTCTCCGAAGCTATCTAGCTAATTTAAATGAAATTTAAAAAATAGATAGATCCCTATTTATATGGACACATTAGCCATGCAGTATTTCAAAAAAAAAGGACTACGCCGGGTATCCGCTTGTACTAAATAAAAACAGATAAACGTTCTCAGTTATTTTTCATTTTACGAATGCAAAACAAATTCTCTTAAGTTAGAACTTAAAAATATTTCATTGTTGTTACGTATTTTTGTAAAGAAAATATGAGTTCAAAAGAACGTAACTAACATAACTCTTTGAAACATTAAAAAATTACTATTTTTATTCTAAAAATGAATTAATCATAATTGACTTTAATTAAAGAGCTCCTTCAGAAATTAAATTAAGACGGCATAAATATCAAAAAGTTTTAGGTTTTGAAACGAAAGTTATTTTCCCAAAAAAAATGTTGATAGTTTTAAATTAGATTAAAATTTGCAAATAGAACCCCTTTCCAAATTGCATTAAAACCCCATAGATTAAAAATATTTAAGAATAGGGGTAAAATTTATGGTTATTTCATCAATTATTTAAAAGGGGTTCCATTTATATAGGTCCCTTTTTTTATACCCACACCACAATAGCGGCGAGGGTGTTATGCGTTTGTGCTGATGTTTGTAACACCTTTAAATTTTGCTCTTAGACACCTATTAGAAAGTAATTCATAATCAATCGGCATGCTTAAAGAATGGCAAAACAAATTGGTTTAAACTGTTAAAATATGCCACCACCTTCTACTGATTTTGCCTTGAGACTAATATCTTAAGGTGTTACACTATTGTGGTATGGGTACTAAAGCGACCGCCTGGGCTTATTCATATACATGGCTATGCTACTCTGGTTGTACGTACTATTTATATATATGTACATTGATAAATTGAACTTATATCAAAATCGGAAAGCACAACCACCTCAAATACATATATCGCAATTTGCATTCAAGTATAACTTTCCAGATATCTACATATAATGTTAAGACATAACAAATTTATTTCTTATTCTATTAATTACAGAAAATTTATTAAGAATTATACAAACCGATTTTTTCCTAGGTCTAGAAACTTTGTCACCTGCTGCTCCGGAAGTATTGCGTAAAAGACTCACATCAACTTTCTTTTTGGGAGACGAAGGCATTATTTTTAAAATGTTACACAAAACTTTATAATTTTTTCAACACCAGCAATATTTTAAGCCCAAAATTGTTGAGAAACTTTTCTATTGTTACAATTTTATAAAAATTTTATTAAAATTGGTTTAATTAGCAAAATATATTTCTAGTTTTATAACAATTTAGTGTAAAAAGAAGCAATAAAATTAGTTCTTTTAACAAAATAAAATGACAATATGTAATAATTTATTTATTTTTTTCTTTTCTTTACCACAAAATATAAACAAAAGCAAATTTATATAGAGTTTTGTTTTACTATAAAATTTGTTATAAAATATAAAAGAAACCCCATAAACAAATCATAAGTTACTATAGAAATTTCAGTTTTCTATCGATTATACGAATTCATTAATAACCAATACGAATAACTTTCTTTCTTTTTTTTACGTTTATATCATGGAAATATTCTTTATGTTATCTTTTATCAAATAATTCTTTTTAAATCTTTTCAAGTAATAGTAACGTTGTTGTGGTCCTGGTTGGGCCACATGTTCCAAAAATTGTTGTTCATCAAAATCATTGGCGGAGTAAACAAAACGTTCAGGAGTTTGAGGTACCAACTCACTACTTTCTATGCTGGAATTTTCTTCAAGTTGTCTTTCATACATTTGGGCTCTTACTATATTCTGAGAGGTATGACGACTTAGTGCTGGAGAATTCCAATATGGCGATGGTATAATTTCTTTAGAACGATTTTGCAAACATTCCTTATCATTTTCTTTTTCAGCTAAAACTTTTAACAAAATGGGGTTTCTGAAGAGAAATAAATTTGAAAAGTAAGAATCTTGAATAGTTCTATCGAATGGTTAATAATTTACTAATGTAAAAACTTTTGTGAACTGTTCGTATTATTATTTTTGGCTATTCTGAAATGCGCGTCGAATAAGTGAACATTTACATGACAACAAAAACAAAACCAAATTGACAAATATTTTTTTTTTTATCATACAAAATTTACAGTTTTTAAAAGAGAAAGAAACGCGTTATACCCCTCGCGTTAATTTGATTTTGAGGTGAGATAACAAAAACAATTTTCGTTAATTTTGTTTTCATGTGAATGTTCACTTATTCGACGCGTTTTTCAGAATAGCCACGATTGTTTACATCGAACGATAAACAAAAAATGGACAGGCATCTGAATACTTATGATATACAGATTTTCAATGTGTAATTAGAATTTTTTTATCGGCTCTAGTTTTCGCGGTATAGCGTTATATCAAAATTAAAGGCACTTGCAAGACATAAACTAACATAACTTGAGAAGGCTTTGCTCCATTAAGTAAAATAAAAATTCGAAAACAATATTATCTTTAAGATGTTCAAACACTATTTTTAAATCTGCACAGTAGTTTTAGTTTTAACAAAAAAAAAATTATATTTTTAACATTTTTGTTTTTAAAATTTAATAAAAAATAAAAATACAGCAACGAGCCATTGTAAAGTAGCATTTGGCTCGTTAAAAAACAGAACAATTGTAGCGATACTGTAGACAAACATTATATTTTAATGCTCTATAATTTGTCTTTTTTTACATTGATAAAGAAATGAACAACAAAAAATTTTAGCAACGACCGCAGCACGAACAACTTGTGTGTGCATTGGGTATATGTTTTGATTGTAAAAAATTATTTTGCTGGTTTTTGTTTTTGTTTTGTATGTGTATTTTTTTCTTGTAAAAATGTTTTTTTTACCAGCCAAAAGAACGCTAAGCACAACAGAAACGAACGAACATTAATGAGCTGAACCGACCACAATGAAGTTTGTGTTTAAAAAAAAACCGAACGGAATTAAATGTTCTCATCTTTTTGTTGAGTTGGATAAGAACAGGGGCCTGATTCTGGCAGTCGTGATCGAGTACCTTCTCGATTCGAAAGCAATTTATTATCTAATTATTTCAGTTAATACTGAACGAATCGCAATTATTTTTTCAGTATTGTAAAGCATTTATTTGAGTTTCACAATACTGAAAAAATTATTTCGATTCGTTCAGTGTCGACTGAAAAAATTAGATATACAATTGCTTTCGAATCAAGAAAGTACTCGATCAAGACTGCCAGAATTAGGCCCCAGTATTATTATTGTGTTCGAAAGATGACAAACAGGGAAACGTTATTTTTTAATGATTTACTACACAAACTCTATTAGCGTTTGTGTTTTCACAAATCTACCGAACCGAACACTTAGGAGCGATATTTAGTGTTTATTTTCGAACACTGTTTTAAATAATATGAAAACGTCAGGGGCCAAAAATTCAAAAACCCGAGCTAACTTTTTTTTTTTTTTTTGTTGTCAAGAATTTTGCAAATTTGAATCTTGCAAAGCCTATTAAGATTACGTCATCCCAAAAACAAAGTGGAAATCTTCAATGCATGACGCACAAATACTGGAAATATTAGGCCCTAATTGTGTAAAACGCAACGCAACGCCAAAAATAGCATTGAAAGCAAAAACCAAGTCAAAAATATTTTGTAATTTTGTTGTTGCTTTCTGCAGAAATTTGTATTTAATTTAAAAACGCAATATGAATTTCTGTAGAAAGCAACAACAAAATTATGAAATATTTTTGACTTTGTTGGTGCTTTCAATGTAGATATTGGCCGCCAGCTCTTATAAAGTGCATACATTTCTTATAAAAAAATCGTGATACTTGGTAGCCCTTGCCACACACAAGCTACGTCATCTAGCGGTAAAATCATGCGCATGACGGAGTCCCTACAATAAATAAATGATCGAATAGTAACATTTTTTACGTTGGTGTTAAGAAAATGTAGAAAGAAATGACGGAAATCAAGTTTTCTGTCATTTCTTTCTATCATTTGCTTAACACAAACGTAAAAAATGTGACTATTCGCTCATTCATTTTTTGTAGGGATCATTTTTTAAAGCCTCTTAAATAATTCTCAGTTGTTAAGGAAATGTAAATAGTAAAGAGTTTTAACCCATAAAAGCCCTGAACTATTTTTTAAGCCGATTATTTATTTTCTCAGCTCGCAACTTTAGTCGACTATGAGCGTTATTCGATTAACATTCAAAACTCTCACCTTGTTCTATTCATCCACTTCGTAATTTCCTCATTCGTTATAGAACTATCGCCTAGATAATAATTTTCCGCTATGTATTTATTACGTTTTAGTAGAATATTTATATCGATTTCTGTTTCTATATCCAATTCACAGCCACAGCAATACAATTCCAATATTTTCTTATTTTCAGCCAAAGACTTTACTATTTTTTCTGCTGCCGTAGGCGAAATTTGAATGGCACATATATCGAGTTTAATTAAAGGCGAATGATGCTTCAATAGCTCATTGGCAATACAACAACATAAACTGGAATCGGTTATGGATTTCAAACCCCTGATATTTAATTCTTCTATATGTTTCGAGCCAATAATATTTGAAACAAAGTAATGTAAAGCTTTATCTCCTATAGGATTTCGAGCCAAACCCAAATAAAGAAGATTGTTGGATTGGTACTTTTTTAAAGCTTTACCCAAATGTAGTAACACTTGTTCGCCTAGATTGTTTGATTCTAATTCTAAATTTCGCAAAGATTTGGTACATTTGAAAAGTTTTTCAAAGGCGTAGCCACAATCATCCAGTAAACGATCATTACCAAAGTCCAAAGTTTCTAAATTTGGCAATAAGCGTAAGGAACGACATAAGGTTAAACATTTGTTAGCATCCATGCGGCTGTTGCGCAAGCAAAAGGTTTTGAGTTTGTGCAAATGGCTTAAGCCTCTGAAAATTAAAGATAATTTTTTCAAAGTTGTTATAAGAATTTTTGGAATTTATAACCTACATTGCCAAATTTTTTATATCTACGTAAGAAAAATTTTGATGCCTTTTATGGTAAGTACGATTTTGCAAAGGTCCCAAGAACTCGATAGTCAAAGTTTCTAAGTTTGTGAAATATTGCACAAATTTTAAATCTATATGATGACAATCCTTGTCAGGATAATTGTATTTTTTCTTGTGCTTTAAGAGTAAAGATTTGTTGCGTTTATCTATAATACGATCTTCGCCATCGTCTTCACTTTCAGAAAGTTCAATATCGAAAACACTGTCCGGTATTTTTTTCAAAACTTTTTTTACTGGCTTCTCTTGAGTACTCCTTCTAGTTTCACGTCGTTTACGTTTAGCTTCTTCTTTATCTTCGCGAGCTTTTTCCTTAGCCTCTCTTAAATTTTGACGTTCCTTTTTACGTTCGGCCTTTTTATTTTCCAACTCTAATTGGGATGAAGTTTTTTCCATTGATATACCTTCTACTGCTTCTTCTTCTTCTGAAGAACTAGTCAACAAAGATTCAAATTCTTCTTCTAAGCTACTCTCCTCTGAGGTTGATTCTGTTTCCGAGTTAAAGTACTTCTCAAACGAACGGTCTTTTAACGATTGCAATCGTTTTATATGCATTTCTATAACAAATTCTTTAACTTTTAAAGCCAATTCCTTCATTTCCTCTTCTGGCCAATATTCAACTGGACATTCTTCAACTAGTTCTACATATTTCAATGAAATACCCAAATTTTTCCAATTAACATTTCGTTGAATCGCTAAAGTTTTATCCCTATGTTTTGTTAAAACCACCCTCTTCCAAAAACGCTCTTCGGTTATGCTATAGCATTCGGTCAAAGGTAGATCCACATCCAGGGAGTCATAGTGGACTTGTAATAGCAGAGGACTGGAAGCAATTATAGGCGTGGGCTGAGGACCACATGTGCGTGCCAATACTCGTACACATAAATCCGCTAAAGTTCCCAGATTTGAATTTTCTATAAATACCTCCGGACATATCGAACGACCCTGTTCACTTTGTAGTCGTAACGTTTGAGGCGAGGGTTTGTAAACATCGTATATACGTTTTAAGCCCGTATCATTTGGTATAGCAAATGTGTTTAAGTGAATAGAATATATTGGAGTTTCTACTAGCGGTGTGTCTTCCATTGGAAAGGCGAGGTTTTTTAAGAAATTATTTTTAGTTTTTTTTTTTTCGTTTTTATCAAAACTGTTTTAATTGAGAACTTTTATAAAAGCCGGCTTACTAAAACAAAAAATCAAATTGGTCTATCGATTTCAGTAAAATAAAAATGATGAGACCAAAAGTACAAATAGTAACACGTGGTTAGTATCCAAACGATAACCGACAAGTAATATATAGTTATTCAAATCCCTTTATATGATACCCTAAAGCATAGAGCTAGAGTACACGGATTGTGAAAAGCCATATGCTAATGTGACTCTGACGAAATTTTGACGTCACCACACAACACACCATGGCCATTGTGGCAATCCGTGTACTCTAGGATTAATGCCCGTAGTTTCAACTCTATTTCAACGTTTTTTGGCCTATATGCTTTTACATTCAGTTTTCTTTTAAAATATATCAGCTTCTGAAACTTTCTAGAAATAAAATTGTTTAAGTAGAAATAAAAAAAATTGATTAGAAATGAAAAGAGACAAATGGTTTGCTCTATTGGTAACAAGCATAGTTGGGGGTAGTGCACTAAATATTGATTTAAATCAGCATTGCACTATCACTTAATAAAACTGCAAAGAAATCAGTTTGCATTCTTTTTTACCAGCTTTAGTGATGATTGTTTTTTTTTTAACTACCACAAAAAAATTTTTTCACTATCACTAAACGCAGATTTGAATGCAAAAATCTGCACTCAAATCAAATAGTGCAAAACTTGGACATGCAATCAAAAAAACTGCATACAAATATTGTCTCACTAAAATTAAAAAAATGTTACTGTATGTGCATGGTTTTTGATTTCTTTTGAGGATATGCATAAGTAAAAAACATTAAACAAAATGAAATTTTGTCAATACCGGATAATTATGGGCTTTAATCATAAAAATATGTACAAGTTTTTAATTTTAAATTTATTGCAACAATTTAAGTTGCACTCAAATGAGTGAAGAAAAAAAAAGCTGCAATAAGCTGATGATTGCTTTTTTTTAAATCAAACAATTTTTTTTTTAGTGCAAATTTTTTAACATCACTATGTTTAGTGAGGCTGCAAATTTTCAATTCATCACACAACATCAACAAAACGATTGCAATATTTTTGCACTATCACTAAGTGTGAGTTGAAACTGCAAAATGGTGCACTCATGGTACCCCCATCTATGGTAACAAGACACCTTTAACAAGGTCAACCGCAAAATTTCAAATTGTCTCCATATATGTATGTATATAGATTAAAGAAAATTAACGCACACATGGCTCATACGAAATAAAACCAACATTTGAAAACATGAAACTATGAATACGCCTCCCTATCTCTGCTGAACATACCTTGTCAATGTGACTTAATTGGTAGTTTATCGGGCATGTTCTAAAGGTTGGTTAAATTTTAAGGGCCGATGTTGATTTTAAATGAAACACAAATTATTTAGGAAATTATTGTCATATCTTTTTATTATGATAATAGTGGTATGTTTCAATTATGTATAGAACAAAATATCGGCCAAATGGCGGCCGCGACCTCGCCGGCACACTTCCATCCGATGGTCCAAATTTTCGATGACGCTGAGGCATAATTGAGGTTCTATGCTGTTCATGTGCCGAATTATCTCATCCTTCAGCTCTTGAATTGTGACTTGCTTATCGATGTACACCTTTTCTTTCAAATAACCCCAAAGAAAGAAGTCCAACGGTGTCAAATCACATGATCTTGGCGGTCAATTGACGTCGCCACCAAGTGAGATAACACGGCCATTGAAATTGTCGCGCAAAAGAGCCATTGTTTCGTTAGCTGTGTGGCAAGTGGCACAGTCCTGTTGAAACCACTTATCGTCCACATCCATATCTTCCAATTCGGGCCATAAAAAGTTCGTTATCATCTCACGATAGCGAACACCATTCACAGTAACTGCCTGACCGGCCTCATTTTCGAAAAATACGGCTCGATGATGCCTCCAGCCCATAAACCGCACCAAACAGTCACTCTTTGTGGGTGCATTGGTTTTTCGACAATCACTCTTGGATTATCATTTGCCCCAATGCGACAACTATGCTTATTGACGGATCCTTTAAGGTCAAAATGTGCCTCATCACAAAAGATGATTTTCTTCGAAAATTGATCATCCACTGTTGCCATTTCTTGCCACCATTCTGACCATTGACGACGATTGGAATGGTCAAATGGCTTTAGTTCTTAAATCAATTGCATCTTGTAAGCGTGTAAATGCAAGTCTTTATGCATAATGTTCATCAACGACAAGCGTGAGGTGCAATTGTTGGGCACGACGACGAGTTGAGGTGGGCGGCTGTTCAGCCACACTATCGCGAACAACAGCAATATTTTCTGCAGTACGAGCATGCACTGGTCTTTTCACATCTCCTACAGACCCGGTTTGCTCAATTTTTGCCACGTTTTTTCGGATTGTACTCACATTTGGACGAATTAATTGACCGAAAAAATCACGAAGTGCACTATATGCATTTTGTTTTGAACGCCCATTATCATAATGAGCCTGGGGCCAGATTCTGGCAGTCGTGATCGAGTACTTTCTCGATTCGAAAGCAATTTAATATTTCAATTCAGTCAATACTGAACGAATTGGAATTATTTTTTCGTTATTGTAAAGCATTAATTTGAGTTTCACAATACTGAAAAAATAATTTCGATTCGTTCAGTATCGACTGAAATAAATTGCTTTCGGATCGAGAAAGTACTCGATCACGAGTGCGAGATTTCGGCCCCTGAATAATTGAATAATTGAATCAAATTGAGTTAGTCTGAAATTGAAAAATGTCAAATGAAAAGCAGAAAAAAACTTGACGTTTATGTGTGGTTCACATTCAACACCGGCGCTTAAAATTTAATCACCCATTACAAATCGAAATGAAGTGGAATCGAACGAAATTTTGATTTCAATTATTTACAAAATGACTGTAGTTTTTCTTTGTATAAACTTTCTTTACAGGCTCGTTTTTAAAATTTGTTCGGTTTTAAATCCACTTCATTTCGATTTATAGAACATACCCGTATGTTTTCGAATTTAATTTTTTAATAACTACAAAACACGTTACTGCTATTACCACAGCTACCGATTATTTCTGAAAGCTGAAAATATAGAATTAGAATTAAGTTGATAGTGTTTGTAGCGTTTCAAACACTGTTTCTTACACCCCGTCTTCACGAGCCATACAAATCTGATATAAAAGAGCTTTCAAGTAGGATTCTCCACCAAAGTTATAACTTTTCGTAAATGCACTTACAAATTCTGAAACACTATGAAATAAAGTCAACAACCAGCTGTTTTTACTATATAGAATGTGTTGTTTCGAATTAGTTAGAGCGGAGTTATCCTTAGTCTAGGTTCACACTATAACCATTTTCTTTTAGAAAGTCTGAGTTTACTGGTTAGAGGGGAGAGAAGAATAGCATGTTCTCTTCTTCTAACACCAATTTTTGTTCTTGACATCTTTATCATTTTTTACACAAACAAAATGCGTGTTGTTTTTTCTATTGTGGGATGGTTTTAGTTGCGTGCAAGACCCACTAATTGGTCCAGGGTTCAAAACAAAACCTAATTTTAAAATTATGGTTTTGTTTTAAATGTTAGTTAAACGAACGAAGTTTTCGTCCGGTATCGTTAAATAGGCAGAGTTACCAATAACAGTAATTAAAAAAATACAATATAAATATTTTAATTTTCTTTACAATAGCTAGATTTAAGTCACACATTTAATCCTTTGCATTACTTTGCTGAAATTCAAAGTGAACCACACCAAAGCCCCAAATATACCATAAATATATAAAGCAGGCCTTAAACAGTCCGTTAATGATTTGACCTCATAACGATCATGTGTTATCAGCATAGAAACATAAAGGATATTCTGAAATTTAACAAAAAAAAAAAAACTATTATTATAGTCGAATCGTATTTTTAACTCTTAAAACCCAAATGATTCATTTTTACTAATCGAATCTTTAGCTTACCATTATCAGAATGGGATAGGTAATAGACACTACTGCCAAAAATGCTCCAGGATAAATTTCAACAAGATATTTTTCAATTGTTATCACGGCAAAGATTAATACTATTAGTAATAAATTTAAACTGAATACGATTAAGACAAAAATTGGTAAAAAATTCTAAAAATTAAAGAAAAAAGAAAATAATTTTTTAATACATATTACAGATTATTTGAATTATACGAAATTAACAAAAAATCGAAGAACTTTCCGTTGGTAAAAAAACAACTTGATTAAACGTAGCTACGATCGTAAAGCAAAATAAATACAATCGAAAGAAAACTATTAAAACGAAACGCAGAATACCAAAGTTGACAAACGGAAAAAATATCAAACCATATCGAAACGCAGAATAAGGGTGAGTAAAAATCCATCAGATCCAGTTGGTCATTCCGTTAAGGAAACTTACGGTTTGATGAAGGAGCTTCTTCAGCTTTTAAACTACCGGTTATTAAGTTGGAAGATATGCTGTGACTTGAAAGAAGTCGCTTTACTTACTGGCTTCAAGATGGCTATACAAGAAACTGCTGCTTCTAGAGTCTTTGGAAGCATATATCACGCATTTTACTGAACACTATTGGCCACGGCGTGAAGATCATATTGTAGGAGACGACAATGTTATGGTAGAAGTACTGCCTGATAAGAACACAATTGTTATTCCACATCTGCAAATAAAGCTTGGTCTTATATAAAATTTTGTTAAAGCGTTATCAAAAACCCAGGAAAACAAAGCAGTGGAATATCTGCAAACAAAGATTTCCAAACTATTAACAAAAAATTAAATCAGCCATTTTCGTTGGTCCTCAGATCAAAAAGTTGTTTAATAACAATAGGTTTACTATGTGCTCAACTAAATCTAAAAGAAAAGCTTGGAACACCTTCTAGAAAGTAGTTCTTAGGAAACAACAAATGCCATAGCGACAATCAACTAATACAATATTTAATGGAAGACTTTCATCCAAATGGTTTGTATCAAATAAATTTAATAAATCAGTATAATTTAAAGTCTAACCAGGTATCTGGTAATTACAGGAGCACGCATGTCATTGAAAATGCATTTTCTTTACAACAATTTGGACTCATTTCCTCGAAATTTGAAAGCTAAGCGTGACGAACTAGGTGAACGATTTCAACAAGTTCTTGCAGTAATGGCAAAGTGTTACGACGACCAGTGGAATCAGGCCATGATGGGTTATGACTTTAAAAGCATTTTAGAACCAAAAAAACTCTTTATATTAAGAGGTTGGTTTTTCATACGCACACCACAATATTGGAGAGGGTATTATGCGTTTCTGCTGATGTTTGTAACACCTTAAGCGCACAAGAATGATATAAACAAGATTACGCAATGCCCGTTTTTTTTCTAAAATTCAACTGTTAAATACGACGTCACATCAGCATATTATACACATATTTGTTCGCTTGTGTTTCTATATTTAAGCCAGTGTTCAAAAATAAACACTTAATATCGCTCTTTAGTGTTCGGTTCGGTAGATTTGTTGGAAAACACAAACGCTAATAGTGTTTGTGTAGAAAATCATTAAAAAAAAAATAACGTTTCCCTGTTAGTCATCTTTCGCACACAAAAATAATACTGTTCTTATCAAACTCTACAAAAGATGAGAATATTTAATTCCATTCGGTTTTTTTAAATCCTCAAACTTTATTTTGTTCGGTTCGGCTCATAAATGTTAGTCCCTTTTGGCTGGTAAAAAAAACCAAAAATTTTTTACAAAAACAAAATACACATACGAAAAAAAACAAAAAGCCAGCAAAATAATTTTACATAAACAAAACATATACACAATACACATACAAGTTGTTCGTGGTGCGGTCGTTGCTAAAATTTTTTGTTTGTTCATTTATTTATTTTCGAACACTGATTTAAGCTGTACTTATACGCTGATGTGACGTTGGTTCGTAAAGACATTTTTAAAAGCTGATTGCATGGTGGAATAAGCAGGTGGCATCGTTACGGCAACAAATACAACATTACAACAAAAATGGAAATTACATAACCGGTTACGTCAAAAAATAAATTAAACAAAAATCAAAGCCTGCCGCTGAACGTGATGAAATAACTAAATTTTTAGCCAATTTTTATTTAATTATGGTCAATATCTTATCAAAATTATCAAAAACTTTAATAAAAAACAAAAATCACAGCACAAAACGTGGACTTTTTGTAAACATAAACAAAACTTTGACATAAACCTAGACAAACAATGCAAGAGCAAAAAATCGTCATCTGGCGTAGTGCTGCCACCTGTTTATTTCACCATGGCTGATTGCGCTATCTTGGTTTCTTTGTATCATGTTAAGCACATGGCATTTTCCAACGGTACTTCACACTCTGTTTGATCATAATATTAAGGCGTTAACGCAAGAAAAGCTTAAGCGACTTCATTTTTACTTTTTGTTTTTTTTTTAATAAATGTCTTTATTGGCAACACTTGCATCATCTCCTGAAATGTCATGGTCACATAAGGTACCGTTACGGCTTTATGGCAAAAACAATTTTAACTTAAGCGAAAACCTTCATACAAAATTTATATGAAATAAAATAAAAAAACCTTCTACTGTAAAATTTTGTTTTTGTCGCTTAAGCTTTTTTGTGGTTATGACTCGATATTTACAAATATTTTTATCCAACTATTAACGAATTAACGTTAAATTTAATTAACGTCACTCATGAGATAAAACTTTTAATTACCAAATTTATTTTTGTTCCAAGTGCAAGTATCAGGACCAGACACATAATAATGAAGGTAAGGGAAATATACAGCACAAACTGATCCGTATGATAAACAGTGACGCTTAAGGCAATGACTAAAATTTCAACCTAAAAAAAGCAGAAAGGGTAATTTAAAATAACAATCATTATTTGCAAAATCAAAAAAATATATATTAAAAAATTTAAAATATCGAGAGCAAAGAAGGTAAAAATGTATACAGATTATAATTTAAATACCGGTTGCTGGTATGGTAAATATATAAAATTTTTTTAGGATCTAATAGCAAATTACAGAACTTGATAGCTATTAAAATTTATAGGGTTTATATATATATATATGGGTAATTCCATGTCAAATCGACCAAGAGTGGGACCCGACCGCTTTCGATTTTAATGAAATGTGGTGAGAAGGTTCCTTTAATGCTATAAGAAACATATAAGAAGGAAAAAAAATTTTAAATTTTTTTTTTTTTTAAGTTATGTCATATTCAAAATGTCATAATTTCACTGAATTAGCCGAATGTGTTGAGATTATTTCTTCAATAGCTCGAAAATTTCTTTACATACGAAGATGAGTTTACTGTCCGTTTAAAGAGAATACTACAAATCATATATCGAAAAAAGCTAAACCGTTTTTGAGTTACGCGAATATATGTATGTTGGGCAGCCTCCTCCATTTTCGAAATAACGTTATCTCTTGAGAACAAGAGCTAACCTAAAAAAACGGTTAGCACTACTGGATTCGGCGTGCCCGAATTAGGTTAAAACGCTAAGTGCCCGGCTTGTCTGTTTTTTTGCAACTAGCACAATATTAAAATTCTTTTTTAACATTATTTTTTAAAGCTTGCGAAAGAAAAAAAATCATGTCTTTAAAAAGAAAAAAAGAAAACACCTCCTTCAAAGTTTCAGAATTTTAAAGAACGGTTTTAGATATAACATATATTAAAAAAAAATCAGTCAAACAAAAAAATATGTTTTTGACTTAGTCCGTTTTTTAAAATTTAATAATTTGCAGATTTTTTTCAATATATTGTTTGTAGCCCCAAGTTTTCTCTTTAAAATCATCTTCGTATGTAACAAGGTATATTTACACAAGGTAAACTCGTTGGCCCATATGTTTGTCAGCTGTTTACCCATAGTTGGAACCACAACGTCAAATTGCGTGTATATGAGCCAAAATTTGTACATGTGTGCGTTAAATTGTTTTTGTTTTATATGAAGACAATTTTGACAACATGGTTCCTTTTATAGAGCAGCATGTCTACACTCCCAAATGAGTCTACCTTGTGTAAATATACCTTGGTATGTAAAGTAGTTTTCGAAATATTGAAGAAATAATCTCAACACATTCGGCTAATTCGGCGAAATTATGACATTTTGAATATGACATAACTTTTGAAAAAAATCTATAAAATTTTTTTTCGTTCATAGATGTTCCTTATAGCATAAAAGGAACGTTCTCACCACATTTCATTACAGTGGGAACCTTCTTCATAAAAATCGAAAGGGGTCGGGTCCCACTCTTGGTCGATTTGACATGGATTAACCCATATATGAATATTCGTGAAGAGTACATACAAAAAAAAATTTGATGAAATTTCTTCATATTTATAGATAATATATATTGAAGAAAAAATCCCATAACTACATGAGTCCCCCTAGGGGGGTAAAATGTGTAATGGACCTCCATTAGTCTTCCGTCCTTAACATTTTTTCAAGGTATATACCCCACTTTTTTATATCCCGCTATCTCTATTCTTAAAGGGGCTCAATACAAAATTTTCAATAGAGACTTGTTGGAGCCAATGTAAATTATCAGTGAAATTTTAAGAAGAACTAGCGAGGTCCATCAAAACAGATGACAAATTCATTTGATATAGAAAATTATTTAAATCAAGTTTTTCTACAAATGTCGACCGGAATAAGACTTTAAGCACAAAAACCTACAAACTGGAAATATACTGAAGAGTCAGTCCCTTAACTGCATAGGAGAGATTGAAAAAGGTGTGATTGCAGACTCCATGTGTCTGAGTTAATGAATGAAGTTAAAATTGTTGAAAAAGTGTGTGAGTCCCCCCCTAGAAAGGTAATATTTATGACCGACCTCCATTAGTTTTTCATCCTTAACATTTGCCCATTATACAAATATGGGAGCTATAGAAATCCTTAAATTTTGTACATAAATTTGTATAACTTTTCAAAACTGGTTCAATACAATTAGAACACCGTTAGCTAATTTAAAAAAAAAAAAAGAAGAAAAATAGTGATCCAACTTAGAAAAATTTTAATTTAAATTGGTCACTTCCTTTCCTGTTTTGGAAATCTAAACTTATTTTCATTTGTGTCTAGTTGAAAACGACAATTTATAAAAACAATTTTTCAGAAACGGCAATACTTTAGCACCCCATAACACACATCTACCAGACCCAATAAAAAATGGAGCTTCAAACGAAGCAGGTTTGTAAGGACGAAAAAATAAGAGTTTCGCTTATAATTGCGCTTACGGAAGACATGAATTTTATATGGCGAGTTCCTACTTTGAAGCAATACATTTTTGACATATAAAGCGCATTATTCAGCGCATAAAAAATTTTTAGATGTAACGATCAGCTTTACACACTGAATGTTTTGATACCGTTATTTTTAAGTACTCTCCCTTAAAAACCTGCTTCGTAGTAAGGGAATGCCGTAGCACTTGAAATGTTATTTTTTTTTTTATAAAAGTTGTTGAGAGTTCTTTCACTTACTTTACTGCTTTTCTGTATGTCTCATTGTGTAGCGCATAATTGTGCGCTTATTCTTTTAAACGTACCTTTAGTGCTTCGCAAAGTGATAACATTTTTTACTGGGGAGCTATTGTTATTATTTTGAGCAAAAAATTAACACTATCTGCCTATTTCCGATGTGCGAAAGAAATCTTTCTTTTGAAATTAGAATTCTAAAAACTTTGTTTTTGTTTTAAATGTAGTTGTACGAAAAATGTTTTTAGAATTTGTTTTTGTTTTAAATTTAGTTGTTCGAAAGAAAGAATTCTTTCGCACATCGGAAATAGGCCATCTATATATTTCAGAAATGGATGTTAAAATCGCTCGAAATTAATCACACCTACTAAAAACAATAGATTTTTTATCATACACCTGAATTTTTTTTAAACTTACTAGTAAAATATCAAATATCCATTTCAATCCTGCTGGTAAACTTTTGCCAATACAATCCAATAACAAAATATTTGTTATAATAACCATAAACATTATATAAGCCCCCAGCAACAGCCATGAATTTAACAAAAACTCAAATGATTTTCTGCGGATTTAATAAAATAGTTTTTAACAATAATTTCCATTTTGATATTTGAAATCTTTTAAGAAATCCTTACAAATTTACCAAAAGACACCATTGTATTAGAGAGCAGAGTATTGGGATTGCAGATAAGATATATATCTTAAAAATTTTATCTTCAAAATTATCAGTTCTTGCAGAAGTTTCCATTTAGATTTGAAAAAAAAAAATTAACAGCGAATTTATTTTAAATAAAATATTTATGTTTTTTTTTGGTACACTTAAAAAAACGTTATGTTAAAATATTAAACATACCTGTAACAGATAAGGTTTCTCGTTTAAATTTAACTATTGTTTCTAATAGTAGATTTAGTCATTGGAAGAATTAAACAATTTATCGGCCAAGTATCATATTTTATGCTTAAACGCTCCATTTAAACGTTATAACTTCGGTTGGTACCAAGTCGAATTCATAACAGTGGGCCTTGACAGCTCATGTGATTATTTTTGCTTCTTGCCAAGGTATATTTACACAAGGTAAACTCATTGGCCCATATGTTTGTCAGCTGTTTACCTCTAGTTGGAACCCAAATGTCAAATTTCGTGTATATGAGCCAAAATTTGTACAAGTGTGCGTTAAATTGTTTTTGTTTTATATGAAGACAATTTTGACAACTCGATTCTTTTTATATAGCAGCATGTCTACACTCTCAAATGAGTCTACCTTGTGTTAATATACCTTGCTTCTTGCCTTTTGTCTAGTTTGCTTGTCAAAATTTGTTTCTATTTTGTTATATTCTTATTTCATTTCAATAAGTCAGCCAAGGCGAATTCATGCAGGTAACCGCATCATGAGCTAGAGTTTTGCTAGCTACATATTACTTTTTGTTGAAAAATACTATGTATTTTGGTTTTGTATACAGTAAGAGTGAATGTCAAAATTATTTGTTGAGAATATAAATAAAAGGATTTTTTTTTATTTATTATTACATATACACATTTGCTTTAGAAGGTAAATCTTTTTCCTGTTTTGCAAATTTATTGTGGCTCCACTTATTTCTTACGCATTTTTAGTTCTTTGTGTTTATATTTTATATTCACTTTCTTTGTTTTATAAAATTAAAATAAGTTTTTTTCAAGTATGTATTTAGATTATTTTTTTTTTAAATTTTAATTAATTTTTTTCACAAAATGTAAACAAAGCAAACACAAAATAATAAACAGATGACTCGAAAATGTCACCTGTATGAATTCGCCAACATGTGCTATTGTGTAAATTTTTTGTATTTTGATATAAATTTATGAAAGTGAAATTTTTTTTTTTTGCTCAACTGTCTTTTAAAAAGCAATAAAGTGTTCTTTATTGTGCCAAATTTTCAAATAAATTGAATTATATTTTATAAACAACCCTACAAGAAGACTAACAGTCATTTTACTAGTTATATGACCGGTAGTGTTGACCGATATATATTGGTTAAATAATTAGTATTGTGGTTATTTTGTTGAACTATTTCATGGTTTTTAATCCAAATTTTTAATAATTTTAATTAGGCTTAAGTTCATTAAATTTAATTTTCATTAAATTATTTTTATGAAGAAAGGAATTTTACAACATTAAAATCAATTAAAATTGCTATTGATAATCTTTCATTTTTGACCGTGGCCAGGGCTCGAACCCGGGCCGGCAGGTTACCATGACATGTTTCGATCGCAACCACTCGATCTCCTCAGATGGATTTGCCGTTTTTACACTCGCAGCCATCGACGACTGCTGACGTCAATAGTCAAACATCAATCCTTAAACCAAATTGTATTTTAACCTTTGGTAGATCGAAGTTTGCTTTTTTGAATGATTATCCATTTTAATTGATTTTACATGTTCTTCCTTACTTCCGTTTTTTCGTACTTTTGTCAAGAATTTTTCTTGAAGTCCAAAGTACATTTTTTGTTTTTTTTTTTTTTTTTTTTAATTTTTCTGTCTTTCCTTTTCTTGTTGACATTTTTCAGCACAACTTGAAGGACAAATGAATACATATTGGTTAAAGTTTCTATTAGTTTATTACAAGGTACATTAACACAAGGTAGATTCATTTGGGAGTGTATACATGCTGCTCTATAAAAAGAACCGAGTTGTCAAAATTGTCTTCATATAAAACAAAAAAAATTAAAGGCACACATGTACACATTTTGGCTCATATACACGAAATTTGACGTTTGGGTTCCAACTGGTGTAAACAGCTGACAAACATATGGGCCAACGAGTCTACCTTGTGTAAATATACCTTGGTTTATTAACAGCAAAATGAAAAAAACTAACCGAAACTCTTGTGTACATGTGAGTTTGCGTCTCTCTTTAACTAATTAATTCCTCTCGTCTACGGAATATATATCTGTACTGCTTACGCTGCTGCTTTTTATTAGTCAATGATAACCTAAATAGTGGTTAACGCTAACTAGTTAGTCTTTACGTAAATATTGGTTAGCAATAACTAGTTATTCATAACGTTTGGTTAGTACTAACCCTTATAAAATGCATAACACATTTTTCAATTTTCATTTTTAATTAAATTGTTTATTGAAAAAACTATAATCAAATTCATAGGAAATTAGAAAAGTATGTACCACATATCGTTATTTCTGTGGCTGCTTTATGACGTTCCACTTCTTGCATGGGTCTAGAAGTGGAGGTACACGAACGTGTGACCAATTAATTGTGACCAAGAAATCAAATACATTCTTGAAAAGTTATCGAGATTTTTAATAACACTATTTGTTCCTTTATTACCACTGGCAAATCTTAAATGATTATTCTGGTCAAATCCACCACCCGCATTGCCGCTACCTGTTAAACGACCTCTCGTTTCAAAACTACCGCTTTGTACATGACCTCTGTTGTTTCCAGACAATCCACCACCACGTCCTCTGAAGCCTCCATCAGTACACCTTACTTTACCACTAGCATTCTGATTACAGCTTTTTTTATAGAAATTTTTTATCTCACTACTAAGTTACAAACTATATAATAAATTTAATTGATTTAAGAAATTCACAAATTTTTACACGCGTATGACAAAAACATATTAAAATATGTATTGGCATTATTTGGGAAATGTTAGTTGTACCATTCTAACATATATGCTAGAGTGGAACGACTATAGTAAAATTGTTGCAAGTGTGTTAGTAATATTTTTAGTTTTGGTTATGCATTTCTTGTAGGGACGTTTGACTCAACAAAGTATTTTCTAAAGCGAATTGAGGTGAGTCTACCTGTTATGAATTTGCCTTGGGTTGGGACCAAGGCGTATTTATATAAGTTGACCGCGGTTGCGATTTCATAAAAAAAAACGAAGTTGATACTGTCAGGTACAAAATATAAGCTTGTCGCAAAAAAAATTAACTTAAGTCTTAAAATTCCGGCGAAAATATTGAATTTTTTTTAGAAAAGTATAAGAAAGGATTTTAATTTTAAAAGATGCTAGTCAATTCGAACACAATTCTTGGAGCAAATATAAATTCACAGTGAATTTTTAAGACAAACTAGCGCTGTCCATCAATATGTCTATCAAAGCACGGCTAAGCTCTTAATAGTTGACTTAGGAGGACAAATTTAGCAAAAAAATTCAGAAGACAAGTCCATTTGATATAGAAATTGATTTAAATATAGTTTCCCTACAAATGTCCGACCGAAATAAGACTTTAAGCACAATATCCTAAAGCTATCAAATTTGGAATTATTACTAATTGGCTATTATTTTATCTATCCCCCAAATGTCCTTCTAAATTAAGCTACAAAGCGATTACACGGAACGAAATGAGGCAAAAAAATTTGGCATTAAATCCTTCTTTTACGTAAAGTAATTAAGCCAAATTTGTATATATTAACCAGGCTAAGGTTCATCAAATTTAATTATACCCACACCACAATAGTGAAGAGGGTATTATGCATTTGTGCTGATGTATGTAACGCCTTAAAATATTAGTCCTAGACCCACCTTAAAGTATACCGATCGCATCAGAACAACTATCTGAGTCGAACTAACGATGTTCGTCCGGCTGGCTGGCTGTCCAACTAACCTTGTGCGCAAAGTACAGGTCGCAATTTTGGAGATAATTAGAAAAAATTTGTGACATAGGTTCTTATTGGCAAAAGCACCAAGGCTATTGAAAAAGGGCCGAATCGTAGGACCACGAGGAAGATAGGGGGAAATTTCTTCCTCTCAGAAACTATTAAACCGATTTTAATGAAATTTAAAACATAGATAGAACCATATCTATATGGACACATAAGCTATACAGTTTTTCAAAAATTAGACCACAAGGGGAGGTAGAGGCCAATATCTACCTCTCACAAACTTTCAAACCGATTTTAACGAAGTTTATAAGCATAGATAAATCCATATTTATATGGACACATAAGCATGATGTGTTTTTAAATACTGTGGTGTAGGATATCATATGGTCGGGCTTGACCGACTCTACTTTCTTACTTGTTTTCATTACATTATTTTTATGAAAAGGAAGGAATTTTACTACTTGAAATGAATTAAAATTTATTGATTATTTTTCATTCTCGACTGACCGGGGCACACTGGTTCATATTTTGAGAAGGCGGCCAAAATTATTTTTTTTTATGTTCTCCGATTTTAAAATTTTTTTATTCATGTGAAAGTAAATACTAGTGAACCTCGGGAGCCAAAACAATTTCAACCCTATTTCAACTATTTCATTGAGAACAGGGTGGTCCGAAATGGACTTTCTCAATATTTGGTTATAGTTTTGAATTTCTGAGTCAATTTTTGAAGTTGAAATGCTCATAACTTTTTTGTTTTTTAAGATTTTTTGACAGGATAAGTTTTGTGTATTAGTTTATTTTATTAGCTATACGTGGTTTAAAGCATTAAACTCTGCGACCTCTAGAACTATTTAATTTTTTTTTTTTTTTATGTCAAAATTTCCCGGAAATTTCCTACTTTATAGAGCATAAGTCCTGAGCGTCAAAATGCGTCAAAAAAAAATCTATACTCTCTTGTAGTCCAGAATCTAACCTACATTTCTATACCCCATTGTACACACATCTGGATACGGCCTTGCGATCTACAGCAATTTCTGTGACCCAATGTAAGATATTCGGTTCAAAAAATAAGTCCTGCAAGGAAACATTACTGAAATTAAAGAAGGTGAATCTTAAAGAATTTTCGACAAATAAAGCAGTTCAGGCCACATAAATTATCTAGCACGTCAGGTTATCAATTAATTTGGAGACGGTAAAGGTATTGCCATTGTTATGAACTTATTGTGGGTGAACGGATGCTGCAAAACGAATAGGCGACATAAATAGACTAACACGTTAGATTTCTGAGTAAGGTAAAAGGTTAAACATTAGTAAATAGCCGCAACATAAACTACATAGTTTAATTACCTGAAAATTGCAACTTAATTTAAAAAAATGGAAGAGAAGGTAAATGGTAAAAAAACTAGCACGCAGAAGCATTTGCACTATTTTTGGATTTAAAACTGACAAAAAATCAGTATACAGAACTGCGAAAGCGAACCAATGAAAAAAATTGTGGAATCTTTCCAGCATATCGAGATTTAGTTTCTGTCAAAGAGTGCTTACCTTCACAAACGGCTATTAGTGTAACTTCAAGTTCAGCAGAAGTAAAATTGCAGGCTCTTCTCGAACACACTGCAGAACGATTATTAAATACACTTGATGCTGACTGTTTAAAAAAACTTAAAAATTGCAGCATCACTTTATTTTCTAAATGGGGATGTGGGTCAGAAACAATACAAGCAATGTAATTCAGAAAATTCATCTGATGCTAACTTATTCATGGTATCTTTAGTTCCATTAGAGTTACAGAAATAGATGTATGGAAAAATGAAATTACCTCTTCAACAAAGTATTGCAGACCAATAAAGTTTGTTTACAAAAAGGAAACTAAAGATGTCATAACTGAAGAAGTTCGAAAAATAAAAGATCAAATTAAAGAACTTCAACCGGCAATATTTAAATTTGATGACCAATGCATTGAAATTAATTTTCAAATGTTCCTTACAATGATCGATGGAAAAGTTGCACAACCATTAACCGAAACAAAGTCTTAGTCAAGCTGTACCATATGCCAAAAGACATCAAGTCAATTAAGCCAACCCCCATCACAAGACAATAGTTTCAATGAAGCATACGAATTTGGAATGTCCCCTCTTCATACCAGAATTCGTTTTATGGAGCATATTCTTAAATTGGGTTATGATTTGGAATTTGGCCCGTTAGGCGAAACACTGAGAAAAAACAAAGAAAATGTGGGAAAAAGGAAGCAAACAAAAACCAAATTCAAGAAAAATGCCTTCACCTAGGCCTTATAATTGATCAGCCAAAACAAGGAGAAGGAAATTCAAATGATGGAAACACTGCTAGGAGATTCTTTTCCGATCCAGAAACTGCAGCATCTATCACAGGAGTACATTTTGAATTAATAAGACGATTCCAGATCATTTTACAAGTTATATCATGTAGCAGAAAGATAAATGCAAAAAAATTTGGCCAGTATGCAAATGAAACAGCATTTCTTTATAACAAAAAATACTCTTGGAGACATATGCCAACCGCAGTTCATAAAATTTTATACCATGCGGAACAAATAGTTCAACACAATATGCAACCAATTAGAGATCTATCTGAAGAAGCGCAAGAAAAAAGGAACAAAGACTACAGATTCTTCCGCGAGCATAACACAAGAAAAATGTCCAGATGTTGTACTAATGAAGATCTTATTACTATTTTGTTGTGCACATCAGATCCATATATGTCCAGTATTCGACAAAAATGGAAATCAACCTCAATCGAAGAAGCTAAACAACTTCTGGAAAATGAAACCCAAAGCTATTTAGAAGAAATTTTTACTAATATTGTTTAATTTAAAATTGTTTATTGAATTACTTAAAATGTTATCGATAGCCAAGAATGCTATTTGGGAATTTTTGAAAATATTCCTTTTCAGTTTTATCCAACTCGTCTCATCCCAAAAAAGCCAACCTTTGGCCCCTGTGAATATTGCGACTAAACAATTTACAGGGGCCAAATATTGGCATTTTCTGACAGGATCTAAGTTCGACAATAAAAAATAAGTATGAGTTGTAAAATACAAGAGAAATAATGATAAATTATAAAAAAATTATATTTGAAATATTCGACTTTTACACCGAAACTCAACAAAAAACTGAAAATGCATTTTGAACTCCCCATAACTTTTGCTCCTATCAGTCGAATTTTACGTTTTATAGCGCAAATGAAAGCCTAACATCGCACCTATCGAACACAAAAAATCGCATAAAAAAATACCGATCCAGTCAAAAGTTATGGAATTTTGACCGCCTTCTCGTAAAATTTCCCACTGTGCGGGGGACCGAAATCACGTTCACGAACAGGTCGATTTAATATGTTTTGATAGTAACCAATTTATCTCCTCAGAAATCTTTGCCTTTTAACACTCTCCGCCATTGACTACGGTTATGGTATTTTTTCTTGGTGCATCGAAATTTGTTGTTTTGAATGATCATCTATTTTTTTTAAATATGAAAACTCAAATAAATGCTTTACAACTGAAAGAATAAGAAATAAAATTGCTTTGAAATCGAAAAAGTAACCGATCACGACCGCCAGAATTGGGCCCTGAAATGTGCGCAATCATAAATCGGAATGTGACTGTTTTTAAAATTATTTCCATATTAAGTGCAGCAATAACGATGTTGCTGTAACTGTTTATAACAGGAAAATTGTATTTACAGATATTGAAGCAACTAAAACTTTCCCTAGTCAAGTTTTGCTTTTATGTACTAAAGCACAAGCTGTCTTCAAAATTAGTCGTAATTGATCAGAAACGCGAGACATAAAAGACTTTCAGAAGAATCGCGGGTAAGGTACTATTTTCTACCAAAAGCAGAGTTATTTTCGACTCAAAAACACATAAATTATTATTTTTATCGCGCAGAGGAGTCAAAAAAGACTCGAATATGATAAATAATTTCATAAGATTTGTTGGATTTGTTCAAAACACAAAGTTTTTTTTTTAAAGCATAGTCTTCTTGTATGCGTTTCAATTAATTTTTTTCTCTTTCGAATCTAGCAAATGAAGATCTCACATCATTAATTTTTTGCTTTTTTGTATGCATTCTTCACCACAGCAATTATTGTCAAACAAAATACGCAAACATCTAAAATGACGCACGAAGTTAAACGATGATGAAAATCCCAGAACCAACCAGTTACGCATTATTTGATCAATTTAAAATTAACAACGAATTTGTATGGCTGAACAGGTTTGAATGTATTTTATGGTGTCGATTTAGTGTGAATATTTTTTTTTTTTTGCAATCACCCAAAGCCGTTCTCTGTCTGCATTATACATACATACAAATGTATGTACGTTTGTTTAACGATATAAGGTTTTTAATAAGCTCTTAACTAATATCCATAATTATTTTCTGTTAATGTTATAATTAATTAATCATCATTGTAGGCTTTTCCATGCGTTTGACTACAAAGTGAACTGAGACAGTTTGCATTCGGCTTCCAGTTAAATGATAAATACCCGGTTTAAATTTTTTGCATTAAAAAATACATTTTATTGTAAAAAATAGACAAATTATTTTTTCTTTTAATCAATGTAAAATATTAGTACAATTTATGTAAAATATAAAAAAAGAACTGACTTAATAAGTTGTCATAAAACCGTCCCGCCTTAAACTCTTAATATAACGCACCGGCAGTTCGGGCAAATAAATGCAAATAAAATACATTAGTGGACCAAATATTACAAAAAATACCAACCAAAAAAATATTGTAAAAATTGTAAATGCATCCATTCGTTTTCTTTTTCTATTTGCCTTATTTACTCTATTGCCTTAATACTCGGTTTATTGAAATCGGAAAAAAGTATGATGTAATTGCTGAGACGGTTTATGTAAAATGTCGCTTAACTTAAACTTAATTGCTATTATCACTATGATTAATTAATTTATAAAATTTTATTGCAAAATCAGAACTCAAGCAGGTAACTTTAGTACACATTAGGAAAAAAAAACCAAAAAATAAGGCTTTCAACGAAATACACCGTTAGAAAAATATTCGTAACAATCTAAATTCAATTTTAATTCCTAAGTAATCCAAAAAATGCGGAACTTTAATTAACACAGTAATGGAATGCTCTAGGAATGCCATCTGAAACGATACAAAGAAACATAAAAATTTATTAATGTTTAAAAAATATCGTTAAAGCTATTTTTTTTTTTTTTTATTTAATGTTAAAAAAACAATAAAGTTGATTGTGTTGTTAAATGTTCAGAAATAAAAAAACCTACACAATTAACAATAAACCGCTTTTGTAATTTTTTTTTTTTTAATAAAGAATTAAATTAGTTTTAAAACTCAATAACAAAATCGAAATTAAACGTTTTGTTTTGCTAAATTTTATAAAATCTTTATAGTTAAAACGGTCTTATTTTGAAATATTGTGTACTTGCACTCTCCATGTTCTGGCTCATACTGATTGTTTGTTAACAACAAACACTTTGTTAACGCGATATTATGGAATTAAAAATTTTACAAAAAAAAAAAACAGTTGTTGTTTTGGCCCAAGTTTTACATACTGATGTTGGCTGTGTTTTGTTTAATGTGCAAAAGTATCTCTATAGTTTTAGATACTTCTAAGTTGTTGGGTTGTGCTGAGCCGTATTAAAAACATACACCTCGTCAAGGGTAAAGAACAAAAAAAAAAAAAAATATGGTAAAAATGCACGAGAGAGATTTTTTAAAAACGTCATATTGAATAAATGTAGGGTGATCGATTCGGGTTTTAAGCCGCTTAAGACCTATGTTTTCTGTCTTTCCAAGGACGGTTTTTCAAAATCGAATGCCTTATTAATTTTTCTAATAATTTTCTAATAATTTTTTTTCTTAACAATCCCCTATCTCAGTTTTTATACGCACACCGCAAAAGTGGAGAGGATATTATGCGTTTGTGCTAATGTGTTTAGCAAAAAAAAAATATTGCTCCTAGCTAGACCCACGTTTATAATCACTTTGTGAGTCAAAATTTGATGCATACGCTTCAATTATCATAAGGACGAAATTTATTAGAAATTATGAGAATTGGTCCATAATTTCACATGGGGCCTAAACTCCTTTGTCACCATAAACCATTTTATTATGTTGTTATTAAGATTAAATTTGGTAAACACTTATTTTATTGCAATCTAAATCATCTTAACAAATTTGTTTGCAATCGGTTCATATTTGATTACACCTCTCAAACAAATACTATTTCCGAAAACAGCTTTAATTGCCATAACTTTCTTATAATTAACTTTTACGAAAGCTTCTTTGTCATAACAAAATGTTGTACTGGTAGGTCCAAAAATAAACATAGATCCCATATATAACTCCTTCCTAAAATCTCTTAAAAGCAAACAAATCTCATATAGATGAAGATATCACAATAGTATTTTGAACTAAGAACTTTTACATAAGTCTTAACCTCAAAAAATAATTGTGTTCTGGCGGGTCCATGATTTCCAATTGGGGCACACTTTCGAAAATTTTTTTTTTTACTGTCGCGTAGGGTATCAAATAGTGAGGATTGATCGACTATACTTTCTCACTTGTTCAAAAACTTTTTGGCAGCCTTGTTTTGATATTAGTTAGACTTATAAAATTGTCTACTGCAGCTAGGGAAATCGATTTTTCGACTTTTTTCAAAAATCAGTTTTCGAATATTCCGAATAGTTGCTATTTAAAAAACCCAATTTACCCAGGCGGTAAATTATTAATAAAATAACCGGTTAACCGGTTTTTATTCGAAGAAATAAAAAGTAAAAACAAAAAAAATCACAACGGTAAGGAACCAACAAAATACATAGATATGAACTTTTGAAGAACAAATTATAAGAATTTAATAAATTTATTAATTGAGATATCTCCCAATTTTATTTTAAATAAGTTTTAATTTGTTGGTGGTTAAGCATCTCTATGTCAGTATACTTCAACCATATTTTTGCAAAGTTGCAAACAAAACCTCTTTGCTAGAATTATATATTTACAATGACTTTGTTTCAGAATTTTAGAAACGAATAGTAATACAGTTGAACTTCTATAACTCGAAACTCCATTATCCCGACAAAAAAGTTCGACTTACAGAAACTCCAAGTTAGAGAATTTTTTAATAAATGCACAACAAAAAATTAAATTCGTTCGGTATTCATGTTAATTTAATTTTATTTCGTACAAATACATATGTACATGTTTAAAGATTTCATTTATTGAAATATTGTATGGTTTGATAAGTGTTAACATGCAAAATTTGAAGAACTTCGAATTATTAAATTTATATTTATCAAATTTAATTTAACTAAATTTTTAAATAAAAAAAAAAAAATTAAGATGGCAAAAAATTTTTTGAAAAAATTCGACTTGTGGAAGTATGGACACGCGTGGTGTCCATACCTTACTTTGATTTATAGAAAAACTCAAGATAAAGAAGTTCAAGAGTTCAAGTTATAAAAACAAAATCATGTGAATTGGCCTGTCTACCGCTATTGCCAAGAGATTCCCTTCGACTTAAAGAATTTTCGACTTACAGA
The DNA here is from genome assembly GCA_963931875.1 of Pollenia griseotomentosa. NCBI lineage: Eukaryota > Metazoa > Arthropoda > Insecta > Diptera > Polleniidae > Pollenia > Pollenia griseotomentosa. The sequence continues at coordinate 27,857,797 of OZ007564.1, forward strand.
AGTTCGACTAATAGAAGTTCAACTGTATAAACATGTTTTTTGTGTGAAATATCTGTCCATTCGTCGACCACAATTTTAAACCTCCCATGACATTGTTTGATTTCTTCAATTTTATTTTTTAGTTCTTGGTGTTTTATTAAATAAAGCTGGTGAATTTCTTCCATATCTTTGATTCCGCCAGAATGTTGTAGTTTTTAGCATCGTTGTAACTATTTAAGATTTCTTTAGCGCCTTAACGGGCATTCCGTCCTCGGCAACATTTTAGCATGGTAGAACTTCCTAAGATTTTTTTTTGCATATTAACCGTCTCTCTATAACTAAGTATGTACTTGGAACGGGGTCAAGTTTTATTTGGCGCACATTTATGTAAAGCTTGTGGATTTAAAGTGATTAATAAGTCGTCGAAGAACGTTCGATTTATCTCCAGAGATAACATCTCAATATGTATATAAATTTTTGGAATTATTTTATATTTTTATATCGTTCATAAAGTTTTTTGACCTTTGTTACATTTTGTTTTGACATTCGTCATAAAAAGTTCAAGTTTGCCTAATATTACAATTGAATCACTTAGTGCCGAAAGGGAATTACTGACATTTACTTCATATACCTTATTGCTAAAAAACCATTGTAAAAAGTGTCATTTTAGGCTACTTAAAATTAACGTCAGTTCTCGCCTTTACGAGCTAATAACATAAAACTGTCGTTTATTATTACTAACTACACTGTTTTAATTGATTATCTTAAAATTAATGTTATGAAGTAGTTCCCTTTCTGCACTTCGCGATTCAATTAAGCTTCGGTCAGACTTATCAAATATTTGACGAAAAAAACGGGACCAACAACCAAACTAAAAAATCATTTCGCTTAATATCAATATTTATTTTGATTAAAATACCACATCTTACAAAAAACTGTTTTTTGCTAAGTCTAGTAGTATAATTAGTTATTTTTGTAATATTAAGACCATTTTAAATCTCACTAACTATTAACAAAAGTAGGGGTTACGCTTATTTGATCAAATATTTAATAAGTGTGACCGTAGCTTTAGAAAAATACTTAAATTAATGGTACGTTTACAACAAAAGTAAAAAAAACATATATAAATTACACATTACTAAAATAACCGGTTAATTTTACCAAAATAACCGGTTTATTCAATATTCGAAAAATTAAAATTTTAAAATAAACGGACTGGGCAAAACTAAAATAACCGATTGAAACCGGTCGAATAATAACCGTCCGATCTCCCTAGCTGCAACTATTTTTTTTTTCATAATGCTCCTCTAAACATTAAAGTTTTACATATATAGCAAGTAATGAATTCGTTCTAATAAGTCACTTAACTTAAACGAACTATTTTCAACTAATTTATATAAATTTCTAAATTAATAAATTTTTGAGAAAAATTTATACTTTGTACATCCGGTTACTTTTTAATTTTATTTGAAACCCGGTTTTGGAAAATCGTCGAATAGTCGATCACCCTAATAAAATGCTTTACAGTTAAACCGCAATAATTCGTACCCCGTTATTTGAAAAAACCTTAACAATTCAAAATAAACGGCTGGACTCTTGGAAAAAACTCTTTAGTTCATAAAAGTCCCATACATTTTGGTCCCCACGATAATTCGTATTTTTTTTTTTTTTTTTGTAATTGGAAGTCTGAGGAGACCCCTCTAAATCTCACTTATTCGTTGAAAACCCTTATAATTCGTAATAAAAACCAAAATGTTTTGAAAAAAGTACAATGGCAAAGTTTGTTTTACAAGTTTCTTTACAATTGCCGTATGTAGTGGAACCTCATCATATAGGAAAAAATATATTTTTAAATAAATTTTGTAAAATAAGGTGGTACATCGAAATAATCATCAGAGAACATCTAAAGTGTATGTTATATTTTCTAAATTGCAATAAAATTCTAGGAAGGTAAAGTGGTGTCTGTCACCCGGTAAGTCAAAATTACGATTGATCTTGGAGTAGTAAGGTTTCTATTGGAAGGCGAAATTTAATCTAAGTCGTTTGCTATTGAATAATTGCCTATTATTTCACCACAGTTACAAATATTCTTTGGAACTTAACGAAATTAACGAAATCGAGCCATTATTAAAATTGGACTTTCTGCAAATATAACTAATGGATTAGAAGTTTTGGGCACGATAGCGGCTTTAATGAATGATCTAGTGCAATAAAATCAAGCTCAAATACTTTGTTCATGAGTAAATGTTAATATAGCCGCTATACAGTTTACAAACATCTTAAATTTCTAAAAGTTAATTTTTTTGGGGTTTTACAATTTCTTGTCGTTTTCTTTTAACTGATTGTGGTGAATATCTTAGAATCGGACCGATTCACTTGTTTTCGATTATTTGTAACAAGATTGTCTTAAGTCAAAGTTTTTATTATTTCTTTTTTATTAAGTTTTTCTAAGAAAAGCAAAAAAGAAAGTAGAGTCGGTCAATCCAGACCATTTGATACCCTACATCACCGTATTTAAAATCAAATTTTCGAAAGTGTGCCCTATTTGACTATTTGACTACATGGCTAAATATAGAGCAATATTTTAAGGCGTTACAAACCTTAGCACAAATGCATAATACCCTCTTTACCATTGAAGTGTGGATATCAAAAAAGTTGGGTAGGGAGGGTGTTTGTGTTATGCATGAAAATAATTGTTATAAACCCTCCCTTTATAGTGAACAACTATTCCTGTATACTAAAAAAATGTTCAAATTTAATAAAGGTTTAAAGTACAAATTTACTATGAAAATTATCCTTAATAAACGTTGGTTAAATTTAATAATCGTTTATGAATATGGGGGCTAATCTTTTGTTGCAAGTAGTAATATTATAAATACTATTAATATTACTTAATAAATTTCAACAAAAATATTATGTATCTCGTTAAAATCCTTACTTTCTGAGTCGATCTAACGATGTCCGTCCGGCTGGCTGGCTGAATGGCTGGCTGGCCATATAAACTTTGTGCGCAAGGTATAGTTCACAATTTTGAAGATAGTTCGATTAAATTTGGTACATAGATTCTAATTCGCACAAGGACCAAGCCTTTTGAAAATGGGGCGTATCGGTCCACATAAGCTTCTTTCCGGAATAGGGTCTTTGAGCCCATAGACCATCTTATTATGGTGGTATTTACATTTCATTTGGTCCAAACTTATTGTAATGCAATCAAAATCATCTTTCTAAATTAAATCGGAATCGGTCCATATTTGCCCATAGCTCCCATTCAAATATTACTCCCGAAAATATCTTTTAATGCCATAACTTCCTTATAAATGTTGGTATTAAAATAAACATTGGCTATAATAACTTTTACGACGGCTAATATATCATGACAAAATGTTGTCTTGGTAGGTCCAAAATTAACGATAGGTCCCATATCACCCATATCAACCCCCGTCCTTAAATCGTATATAGGTGAAGATATCTAAATAATATTCGGCACAAAGAACTTTTACATAATTCCTAACCTCAGAACACAATTTTGTACACTCGCAAAAATTGTTTTGTATAAGTACTGTGGTGTACGGTATCATATGGTCGGGCTTAACCGACTTACTTTTTTCTTTGTGGATATTTAAATACGCCATTGTTTATGGTATAAATTAAAAAAAAAATTAATTTAATTTAAGATTTAAACAAACAAAAGGCAAAAATAAATTTATTAATTAATGAAACTTCCACCTGTACCATAGATGGGATTTATTGTAGAATTGTCGTTTTAAATGTTTTTAGTACCGTGGTACTACCACGAATTATTTTATACAATATAAAAGCGAAGCGGATTGGTTTTCGAAAAACCCCAGATTTTTCGGGATTCGGGGTTTTTGAAATTTAATGATATATGCTTTTTATAGATAATTTAAAAAAAAAATTAAAAATAATTATCATAAAATCTTTATTTTATTCCATTACCTAAGTTGATTAAAACTAAATAAAAAAATAATTAATATTGTAATTGAGTAAAGCAAACTAGTTATTGATTTATTTGTTAGATTATATAGAAATTTTTATAAAATGAATTATTGACATTTGAATTCGAAATTAATTAACCAAATCAATTTAATTAGTTAACCATAAAAATCTTATTTTAACAAAAACACATTTTTATACCCACCACCACTAGCGGTACGAATTATGCAGTGCACTGCAGTGTATAAAATACATTACTTAACTTTCGTGAATTCGCTGCCGTAGGTCATATGCCCACTCTCGAAAATAAAACTTTAATAATCCTAACCCTGTAAAGAGTTAAGCTTAAATTTTGAACCAGTGGAATGTTTTGTACATTTCAAAAGACATTTTTTCTTTAATTAATGTTCTTCTTTAATTATTTTCAGCACTTCTCACGTTAAAATTTCTTTGTAATTATTGGACACACTTAAAAAGAATAACAAAGTTTTCCTTTTTTCTTTCGTTTTCAATGACAGTATTAACAGAGTTAATCAAATAAATATTTAAGATCAATATTTTGTTCCAAATCCTCTCAAGCGGGGATGTCATGATGGATTTCTTCTTATAAAAAAAAATGCAGGTGCTTTAATTACACATTTTTTATGCTATTTTGGATAAACGCAGATTCGTAGGCAGTATTCTTTTGTCTCCCATTTAGTTTTTATCTCTGGCAGTTTTTTTAATCAATATGCTATAGGTATTTATTTATGTATCTATTTTAACAACAAAAATAAACAAAAGAAATAAAACAAATACAAACATGGCTTCAAAAATAGTTAATGCGGAATTAATGTAGAAAACTATATTTTTAGTTTTATTTAAATTGTGTGTTTTTTCTTACTTTTTTTAAGATGAATTGTTTTTAGAAAATGTAAGTTATTGTTTACAATCAAAACACAGCTGTTAACATATATCTCTTTAAAGCAACAACAAGTACAGATCAGTTTATAAATAACGTGTAAGTTCATGTACGTAAATTCTTCGTGTTAACTACATAAAATTTATATGGAAGTTACAAAAAGTGTTGTGATTTGAGGGTTAAGGGCAGTGTTGCCAAAACTTGATGACCAAAAATGGCTAAATTTACGGAAAAAAATGGCTAAAAAATGGCTAAAAATGGGCTGAAAAATGGCTAAAAGCTTTTTTAAATAAAAACACATTAAAATTCAATAACAAAACCAGAGTATGAAAACAAACAAAACATTTCGCAAACGTTTGCAAAATGTACAAAACTATTGAAAATTTTTAAATTGTATTGTACATGAGCAAAACCAAAACAAAAACTTTTCAAGTGTCAAAGAGAGAAAACGAAACAATTGGCTTTCCACTCATCTGCATTATTTAATTTACCGTTACAATCGTACATCTGAGTACAAAACAGATAGAGAAACGTTTTGTTTTGAGTAATTGATTTAGTTCTTGCTTGGTTTTTGTAGTGGCATAACAAGAGTAAAATCCCCAATGCCTCGTCTTTTTTTTAAATTTATTTTTTTTCTTTTTTCTTTGATTAACTTTTTATTTAATTTAATTTGTTTTTTTTTTTTTTTTAATTAGTATAGTAGTCAAAAAAAGCATTAATAAAAACAAAAAAACCTAAAAACCTCTTTTTATTTCACTTAGAAACAATAGTTATATATATATATGACTAAATATTATAATGAGTAAATCAATTACCAAACGTTTGTCAAACGTTTTTACTCTGAATGTTTCAATATTGTTCTTACTCTTTTCTTTTCCAGCTGTGTACTTTTATATTAATGTACAATTTGCGCTCACGAGCAAAAATAGTACAAAACAAAATGGCACAATCATTCTCATTGTTTTGGTTTTGTTTTTGTTTTACTCACTGCAAAGAACAAAACAAAACGAAAGCAAACGTTTCGTTTTGTTTGTTTTCGTACTCTGAACAAAACAGAAATAATTCATTTAAAGTTGTTTACGATGAAATTGTAAGTCAAGATCAATTTCTTAAATAAGAATAAACGTAAATTAATATTTTGATATATATTTTAAAAATTAAATCATCGATAAATTCGATGTCGTTATTGTTCATCTCATAGGGATCACTCGTGCCTATTAGTTTTAAATAATTTGAGGGAAAATCATAATCACGACAACAGTAACCCAACCTTTTGAGTCCAGATCTACAATAAAACAATTAAAATAGTATAGTCGGTCAACCCCGACTAGATGATACCCTACACCACATTATAACCTATGTACCAAATTTTATTATATTATCTGCAAATTTCCGACCGTTACTTTGCGCACAAGGTGTACATGAACAGCCAGCCAGCCGGACAATTATCGTTAATTCGACTCAGCAAGTGATTTTGAGTCAATCGGTATACGTAAAGTTTGACTAAGTATCAATATTTAAAGATGTTACAAACATCAGCACAAACGCATAGTACCCTCTCCACTATTGTGGTGTTGGTAAAAATAGTTTATTGTTACGGTAAAAATATGTACCTAATTAAAAAAATCGAATTAACGGTTGCTAAATGTAACCTATTATTTCTCAAATTACTTTTAACGATGTTTACTTGGCAAAATACCCTCTCTACTTCAGCATTAGACCATGGAAGTGAGAGCAACTTTATAGTCAATTCTGAAATTTCTAAAAAAAAATTTTGTTGCCGACTGTATCTCTTTATTGAAATACTTGCAACCAGAAAGAAACACCGATGTTTGTGTTGATCCATTTTATAAATTAAATATTGGAATACTGTTACTTTACTTTGAAAGATGTTTCATCCTCGTTTATAGCGATTTTCAGCATTTGTAAAAGTTGTGATTTAAATTAAAGGCGTTTTAACTGTTTAAAATGTTTATTTTACTTTTATAAATTTTAAAAAAAAAATAAAAACTATTCTTTTAAAAGTAAAACGGCAAATAAAATTTTATGGCTAAACAATTTGAAAAATGGCTAAAAAAAATGGCTAATGGCTAAAGTCATTTTTTAATGGCTAAACAGGGTGAAAAATGGCTAAATCTAGCCACTAAATGGCTAAATTGGCAACACTGGTTAAGGGCCTCATTACTCAAACGAAAATGTTGCAGACACATAAGCGTTGTTGTCGATTGGTAGTAACTAAAAATATATTAACATGTTGAAATGTGTTAAAAAAAACCAAAAATTTGCCAAAACTTTTATAATTTAAAGTTTTACAGCCATATTCATAAAAAGTTCTTATTTTAAGCTTATAGTATGTAATAACTATTAAACGCTTTTTGTCTTATAAACCTCTTATAAAAATTTGTATTCATAAACGTACAATAACAGCTTTTTTACTCTTAACTGTTTGCAGCGATTTTCTGTTTAAGTATGGCAACTTTCTTTATATTTAGCTGCCATTTTATTGTTAGTGATGCATGAAACTTCTATGAGGTTTACATGATATTCTTTATTTAAATTTCTTTTATATTTTTTTTTTATTGTACCCCTTCAAAATTATTCTTATCAAATAAAACTATATATTATTTTAGTTTCTGAACAAAATGTTGCCGAAAGCTATTATAAAATCATTTGTTTGAACCTTTTTTAAATATTCGATAAGAAAGTATTCGAATAAAAAGTTTGTTTACTTTTTATTAACATCACTATTATTATGATTTGCTTATTTTAATTTTTTTTTAAATATTTTTGAACAATAATTTGTTGTTTTAAACAAAAAAACAACTAGTTGCAATAATTTAATAAATAATTAAAGAGAATATCTGCATTTGCTCCTGAACATATTCATTTAAATCATATAAAATTTTTATAAATAAATATCAATATAACTTTAAATTGGTTGTCTAAAATAAAAAAAAATTAGAAAAATATATTTAACATGTCCATATTAATAAATAAAACATTTTTTTTATTATTTTTCAACATATGTATTTTACAAAAATAATATCATAAAATGCAGACACCTTTCAAAATGTCATTTTATTTTTGGTTTAAAGAAGGGCAAATCCAACAATAAATTTTTTTACTTTATAAATGGTTTATTAAAGGTTCAATAGACTATTTTTCGTTTATGAATACAACTTTAGCAATTTTTGCTTAAAACCGGTCAATTAATCATCAATAAGTTTTTATGAATACGGCTGTTAGCTTTTCTTATTTGTACGTTTTGTATAAAAAAACGTCGTATATGTCGATAGAAGGTTCGCTTTATCAATAAACACAACAAACAAAAAAATTCCTTAACAGCTTGTACGTAAAAGCGTAGAAACATGTTATCATATCATCTTTATCCGCAACGTTAGGTTTACGTAGGAGTATCTATTTATACATAAGCATGGTAAGGAAAATGGAATATCTGATCCGCAAAGTAAACGTAAGAGTACCGAGGCCGTAAGGCTAAAAATGCGTAACATAGAGCACTAGCCGATGTGATAGAACTAAAACAGTGAAGTTGTAAGTTCTCCTGTTGAATAATTTTGTTTGCTTTTGAATATACCGGATATTCCACATTTGTTAGCAGACGTGCAAGCTGTACCCTTACTGCATTATATCAACTATAAAAAACACATGCTGCTTTTAAAAACAATCGTCTTGGTCTAAGAGTACAATTTGTACAAAATTATAAAAACCATTTTCCAACTCTGACCTACATATGCACCGTATAATCAACATATTTATTAACATCGTATTTTAAAGCATAATAAACATTTAAAATACTTTTATTTTAATTTTAAAATTAAATTTTCATATCCGCTAATATGAATAAGATTTGCTCATTTTAAAACTACCAAACAGTGGATTCACTGGAGGAATATATTTTTATATTATGATTAATATTATAATTTATAAATAACACGTGAAATAAAACCGGCTTAGACAGGTTGTTAAGGTAAAAGTATCAATTGTGAAAATATAAAATTTTATTATCAAAACCGGTCGTGTGCGGGTTGATAAAAACTTGTACTTATCGAGTGCATTGATAAGACTATTATCAAATTTATTTTTTTATTTATTTTTTAAGGGGCAAGTCATAATGTTATCTTTAAAATATGTTTGTATATATTATATATTTTACTTATAATATTTATATAAGGATAAATACAAATATGTACATTAGAGCTATAACCAAATTTTGTCCCCAGTACCACACGTAAAAAAAAAATCGGGTCATTTTGGAATAAAAACCTCATCCACAAAAACGGTTTTGTAATATCTCCCAAAAAAAAGTACATAATTTTAAGTTAAAATATTTAAAAAATTTTATTAAAGAGTAAAGTGAAAAATGTTGTTTAATTATAACATATTGATTGAAAAAAATATTTGCGGTTTTTGTATAAATTAATTAAAAATCTGATTTCCAAACTTTACCGCATTTTGTGGGTGAATTTTTTTAAATAATTTTCAGTGGTCTATTCGATTATGCTAGGGCCCATTTGATTATCGCAAAAAATGTAAAAAGGTTATAGCCCTAATGTACATACATATGTATGTATACAAATGTTTTTTAGATGACGTTTATCTTTAAAATTACAAAAAAAACGTCTTGAGATTTTAACTCTAAACAAAAGCAACAACTATTAAATATTTTTTATGAATTAAAAAACAAAAGATAACTCTGAAATTATTGAACAGATTTGAATAAAATATATATTCTGCACTTCTGTAAGTAAATATCTTTCAAATGGTGTATATTTTGTTCAAATCGGTTGACATACAGAGGAGGAAAGTGTTTTTAACTGTTTTGCCTTTGCCAATTTATATATAGATAATTAAATGTTAAAAAAACAATTTTCATTTTGACATCTACTTTAAAAAAGTATCAAAAGTGTAGACTAGATTTTTTAAAATGTACTAGTGATTCACTGGTTGCAATGTCTACATATTGTCCCAAAAGAACTACCTATTTAATAGTACCAACGTCAGTAGTAGATTTCCAATGACACGCACATGTTGAATGTCTATGGTAAATAACATTGCCTGGGGTATAATAAATCACTAGTATACTGGTGAACTGTGTCAGTAGTGAATCAGTACAGATTCACTAGTGACATTTCCTACAGGGAAGTTAAACTTTTGATTTTAAAATAAACCAGGCTTTTATGGGTTCAATATTGAACAATGTTATTTTAACAGTGAATAATATCAAATAAACGTGATTTAAGTTTATTTTAATATTTTTCATTAAAAATTAATATGAAATAATAATAAATTCAAATAAAGGGCATAATTTTGCAGAAATTTACTATGATTCTCAATCAACATTTCGCCGTGTTAATTAAACATTGGTATTTTTTTCTTTGTGTAATGAAATAGCTCCAAAAAACTTTGATTTGATGCCACTTAATAACACGCAGAGAAAATACGGGTTTCCCCCATAATCACCTCCAACAAAACTATTTTTAATTTAAAAACTTTTAAACTTATTATGGTTACTTTAACCATTATGTTGTCACAAGCAATCATATTATACATAGTTAAATAAGTCCTGAATCAAGTCAAAAGCATATTATTAATCACCGAATATTTTATGGTGATTAATAACAATAATTTGTTTATCACTAAAAAAAGAGTATCGTTTTAAATTAACAATAACATTTTCCTTTTATCCAACAAAGGAAACTTCTTATGGTTGAAAAACGATCATACTATTATTATTGTGACTTCTTGATAGAAGACTAATTAAAGAATAATATAGTTGCCGGGGACAATAATATCATTAAAGTAATTTTTTTCATACTTTTTACTTTTATAAAAATTATTACAAACAATACTTATACCGATATTTATTTCTGTAAAATTGGAGACAGTAAGAGCGATTTTCGAAAAAAAGTTTATGTGGAAGCCATAGTCCATACAGAGGCCATTAAAATTTGTTTAAAAGCTATGATTTGCCAAACATTTATTTTACGTACATAAAAAAGAGTTCACTGTTTTAAAAATCCATTTAAAATTCTCAGCAGATATGATAAATTTTCGACCGTTAACCCATATACCTTTTGTAAATAAATAATAAAACGAATTTTATCTAAAACACAAACCTGTACAATTATAATTAGTCAGACTTTAAGCCAACACTTAAGTCAATTTTTAACCTCGAGTTTAAACACTATAAATACAATACAAATTGTTGTTTTAATAATATATTAACTTATTTTAGACTGGTTTTTAACAGTTTAATAAAAAAAAAAAAAAAAATTTATTTTGCTTATACTCGTGCAGTTGGCAATGTAATATTTGAAGAAAATAAAAAATAATAATAAATAAAATGGATATAAACAACTGCAGTTTATAACTGTTAATAGACGTTATGCCACTCAAATACTTCGAATATTTCCGATTGTAATCTGTCCGGAAAAATATCACATTTTCATTGATACATTTCAATCTAGATTAGACAGACAATCACTAAGACAGTGGGTGACAAATAAAGAAAAATATTAAAAATGTAAATTGTATACAAACATAGGTAAGTTAAAAAATACGTATTTATACCGTTCACCAGGTGGAAAGGGTAAATATCTATACGTGTGGCATTCCCTTTGTAATTTCTACAATATTGATTTTAGACCCCATACCAGTGGCCCTATATAGTATATATATTCCGGGTCCTTATGAGTAGCGAAGTTGATTTTACGATGTCCGTGTTTCCGTTGAAATTGTTTTTCCGAAGACCCCATATATGATGGGGACTGGGTTATTGTATATTTATATCACATATAATCCCGAAAATTTTGCTAATGAAATTCAGACAGAAATGTCTGAGATTTGTACAAAAAACCTAGACTGCCTCTAATTTTATTCAGACTTATAAAATTATCACAGTACTTTCGGCTTACTTGTTAAACTCTTCACCGAAGGGTAATTTCTACAATATTGATCTCTGAGCCTTTAACGTGTATATATTCTGAGTTCTTATGAGGACCGAAGTTGATTTAACGATGTCCGTCTGTCCATCTGTTCGTTGAAATGGGGTTTCCGAAGACTACAGATAAGATGGGGACTTGGTAGTTATATATTTTTGTCACATAAAGTCCGGAATTGTTTGCTATTAAAAATGAAACTAATCGGTCCACAAATGGCTTTGATATGAGAAGAACGGTATTTATAAAACATTCTGTTATCATTTAGATCAGAGGTGGCGAGAAATAAATCTCTATAAATGAATATAAATATATATATATAATTTAAGGAATGAACCAAGAGTAGGCAGATTTGTGTATATATTGCTATGAAGTGGCAATAAAAAAGCGTGTAGGAGCAAGCTCTGGTAAAGAGGGAATTTTTAAAGTGACCAAAGGGTAGTTGAACTGGAATTTCTCATGTAATTAGATAGTGTCCTCTCGATGTTAAGAACTCACCGTAATCTTGAACATATCTAAAAATTAGTCGTTATTTTTATAATAACTTTTTTGTGTTCGGAAATGTTACATTTTTATTCGTGAAAACCCGGAATTTCATTGAAAATATTATTAAAAAATTTTTTAATTATAATTAAGGCATAGAATTTGTTTTTCCTGGCGTTTTATAGCTGATCTACATTTTTAAGATCTTGAATAAATCACTTTTTTAGACCTGTTGATCTATACTGATACCCCACGAATTTTTGTTAAACCAACCCAAACTCTATACGAAGTCGAATTAAAATCCATATTCTTTAAGATACATTCATATCGAGTTATTACTTTAAAAGTGTCATAACTCAAAAAGCAGTATTTTTCGGCTTATTAAAAAAATTATTTCTGAATCGTTGGAAATTTACCGCCTGTGATAAAAATGTGCGAACGATAACGTTCGAAATCGATGAACAGGCTGTCAGTATTTTGCTTGTAAGAAACCGGTTAAAATCATAATATTATGTGTAATTTAGTATTAGTTCTTTACGCAGTTTTGTGGTAGAAAATCAGGTGGATCTGATTTTAAATGGTTAAATTTTAAGGACCGATGTTGAATGTGAACCACACCTAAACGTCAAATTTTTTTCTGCATTTCATTTGACATTTCTCAAATTCAGACTAACTCAATTTGAACCATGGAAAGATAGACAATCGAGCAACGCGTTAAAGTTATTCAAGAAATGGCAACAGTGGATGATAAATTATCTAAGAAAATCATCTTCAGGGATTAGGCACATTTTCACCTCAGTTGTTCTTCAAAAATTCTACGATATCTCTGAAACTACAGGGAAAATTTAAAAACACTGTAAGCGCGGCTTAAAGATAATATTTTTGCCGAGTTTCGGATTTTTTTTTTACTGAATATGGTCAACCGTTTTTAAGTTATTTCAATATATGTATTGAAAGTGTTTTAATTTTTTCAAGTTTAAAGTTTTGTAAATTCGGCACGTTAATGGCATAGAACCTCAATTATGCCTCAGCGTCATTGAAAATTTGGACCATCGGATGGAGGTGTGCCGCCGAGACAATAATTTCCTAAATAATTTGTGTTTCATTCAAAATCAACATCGGCCTTTAACATTTAACCACCCTTTATTTCTAATAAATGATTTCAACATATTATTCACATCAAATCTTCTCAAAGTCTCTCTCCTTGTTTTAAATATTTTTATGTACAAAATTTGTTTTAACAATTATTTTCGATTTACAAATCTGGCTTTATACTTACAATATATAAAAAAAATTATCACTATCTTTCCTCTTCATATCGATAGCATGATTTTGTATGTGTTTTCTATTACCCGAAGGCATTTCCCGAAAACCATTTGAGGACCCATCCATTCCTTTGTTGACATTATTTTGTGTTACAGTTGAGACAACATCTTTTGTTTGTCCAGACGAAAAGAAACGCAATGTTTTATCCATGGTGCTATTTTAAAAAATGAACAAAAACACACACAAATTGTAAATAAACAAATATTCAACTTATGCGTAGTAAAATTAGTATAACAATCATGTTAATAATAACTCTTTGTTTTCGAAATCTGTTATGTACAATTCTTATCAAATACTATTTAATACTTATTTCTTTATCAAGGTAAAGGGCATGTTAACTGATAACATTTATCGATATATAAACATGTGTATATACAGAAGATGTATACATAACGAATGTTTATAATCAGAAAGTGCTATCTGCAAAATCACAATTTTACAGGAAAGCGAAAAACTGAATTTTTCGTTAACTCTAAGAGTAAAAACTAAACTTTATTTTCCAATGTTATTTATTAATGCTGTTTTACACTATCACACAAGTCTTACGTATTTTGACGAAAATGCAACTCTGATATTATTATTGGTTGAAAATTTTGATCTTGGTGGTTAATTGACGTCGCCAAAACCGGAAAATACGCGGTCTGTAAGCTTCCACCACATAATATTTAATTGCATGCCAAAAAAAGTCAGTTTTCATATGGCCATAGCGCTCCGAACTGAACCAACGGTAACTGTTCTTTCACACTTTCACCAACAGAAGCGATATTTTCAGCAGTGCGCATTTTTAAAACCACAAAATGAATAATCCGTTTATGCCAGCCTAATTATGAATAAAAAGTCCCCGGGAGTTGCCTCCCATGTCCCATTTTTTGTATGTAAATTCAATTGTAAAAATGGGAAAGGGCAAAAAACTCCCGGGAAATTTGTATTCATAATTGGGCTGTATGTAAAAGTAAAATATTAAGAAATACGTAATAGAATTTTAAATTATAGTTAATTAATTTAACATTAAACTATATAGTAAAATCCCAAATATTTCAAACCTTTCACACGGAATTTAATTTTGGCAGAAAAACGGAATCGTTTTCTTCTACGATAAGAGACTACATTATGGTTAATATGTTCATTCTCGGAATGTAGAGTATATTTTTGGTTACAGTTATAACTGTGACTGTAATATTTCAACTTCCTTAGATAAAATATAACTGATTGTCGGAAATTAATTTTTTTTGTTTGATCAGAAATTACAACGTACATACCCGGCGGGAAAACTCAGAGGATCGTCTTACTTCAGGCCTTTTTAAAGGCCTGCTTAAAAATTTTTTGATTCAATTACTATTCTTATCTACTTGCTAAATAATGCCTAATAGAAGGCCTCGGCTCTTTGGTATAAACGATTCCAATTCTATGGGAAGGGAGAAGAGACGGAGTTAGGGTTGCCATCCGTCCTCTTTTCCCCGGACACCGTCCTTTTTTTTTGGGTATCCGGGGCAGTCCTACTTCTTTTTCATCAAGTGTCCGGGGTTGTCCGGCTTTTTACACCTTCATTGAAAAATTGTTCCTGCATTTAAACTTTAAATCACAGTTCACAAAATTAATTAAAAAAAAAGATTTAGGTGCTCGGGTTTTTTTTTATGATAGGTATGATTTAATTTTTGGGGACGTAACGTGACAAAAAGAGTACTTTTCTTTTAATGTGCCCAAAATGGAGCTCCCAAAAAATGCAACAAACAAGCAAAAGCAACCTTATCAATGTCGTTACTTTTGTTCAAATAAATACTTATTGCTCAAATGATTATATTAAAATTTTATTAAAAGATTATTTTTGGAAATAAAAAAAAATCATATCTTAAAAAAAAGCACATTCTTCAAAGTTTTAGGAATTTTAAAAAACAGTTTGAAGTATTATATAAAAAAAATTCAGCAAAAAAATAGGGCTTTGACTTAGTCCATTTTTAAAATTTGATATTTTGCATAGACATTTTTTTCAATATATTTATTGTAGCCTCAAGTATTCTCTTTAAACTGACAAAAATCATCTTCGTATGTAAAGTAGTTTTCGAGATATTAAAAGAATAAACTCAACACATTCGGCTTATTCGGCGAAGTTATGACAATTTGAATATGACATAACTTTTGAAAAAAATTAAAAAATAGTTTTTCGTTGATATATGTTCTTTATGGGATTAAATAAACCCTCTCGCCAAATTGCATTCAAATCGAAAGGGGTCGAGTCCCACTCTTGGTCGACTTGAGATGGAATTACCCAAATTAAGTTTTTTTGTACAACCCAATTTTGGTTGTTAAATTTTATGCCGTCGTTAATTTTATTAATGTTAGGTTGTTTAGAAAGTGTCCTCTTTTTTCGAACAAATGTCCTACATTTTTTATGCTGGCGTCCTCTTTTTCTCAAAATAGAAATGGCAAGCCTAGACGGAGTAACATTTTTTGTATTGCTTTTTTGCACAAGCAAAATAATTATTATTTTTAATCCCGTTAACATTCTTATGTACTTGCTAAAGAAGCAAGAAGGAAAGGCCTACTCCGCAATGACAACGTTTTTAAAAAAAATATTAGTATGGATTAGAGCGATCAGGCCTTGTATATCCAAAAGAAGGAGTACAGAGGCCTTCTAGAAGGCATTTTTTTTATTTAATTAGATACTTAGATACTTATTTACTAGGGTATCCATTTAATCGACCTTTTGCTTTAATCGGTTATTCGCTCGATTAATTAACCGAGGCTTTGGTTTAATCGGTTAGTAATCGGATAATTTTGTTTTTGATCGGTTAACCGATTAATCAAGTTTTTTTTTATAAATTAAGTCATTTCAATATATAAAAATGCATTAATTGTTTATTATTTGGAGTTTATTAGTAAAACAATAACATGCCAAACATAACAATTTTTGAACTTAAACGAACAAACAAAAAAACAATTCAAAAATATGTAATATGCCTTTTCTTAATTAATACACAAGGTGTGCTATCAGTCATATCGTCATAATATCCTAAATAATATTTTACAATTGTTTAAAATAAATAAAAATGTTAATACTGTGTTCATTAAATCGTCATAACTGTACAGTAGAAACCTAAATTATAAGCGATAGCCCACAACAGTTCGACTTAATGCAAACCTGCTAACTCACTTTCAGCATATTTTACAAGAGAGGCAAAAAGCTTTTTATTTTCTCTATTTGCTGCTTGATAGAAAATTAAGTTCAAGACTTAAATAGAAGAAGAACTACATGCTGGTCGACGAGGCGTATCTTTCTCTACCACACGGCATTAAAATCTCAATTTACATAAAAAGTGGACTTAGCCGGTTTGCATATTAAGCCGACGATATATATTTCTTCTAATTATTTTAAGACATAAGTCTTTATGACGACCTTGTGAATCCCCCAAATATGTATTTATAAAAAAATAAACTGAGATAACTTTATTGGTTATTTCAATAGTTAAAGGAGATCTTATAAAATAATCTTTTATAAAAGTAATTTGGTTTAAATGTTTAGGATTAAACCGATCCTTTTTTTAATTTTGACAAAACTTGACTTCTTTTACTTATCGTAAATTTAATGTCTCAGTCCTTTTCCAGGATTTCTCTAAACATATAAAATACTCCATTATGCCATTAGATTTTTTTTAAAATTTTAACACTTCTAATT
This sequence comes from Pollenia griseotomentosa, assembly GCA_963931875.1. Taxonomy (NCBI): domain Eukaryota; kingdom Metazoa; phylum Arthropoda; class Insecta; order Diptera; family Polleniidae; genus Pollenia; species Pollenia griseotomentosa. The sequence continues at coordinate 27,875,072 of OZ007564.1, forward strand.
GTTTCGGTTAATTTTGGTTTAAAGACTGATATGTGAAGATATGTATGAGAAACGTGAAACAAAAAAAAGGTGTGGACAATCAAAGATTTAACCCATTGTCACTACATTCCTGCTGATCGATGATGAAGGTAAAAAAAACATTGTAATTTTAGTCACCGGTCGGCAGAAAATGGGTTAAAATGAAGATCACTGAACACCTTCTTTGTTTGTATAAAAAATATTTTCTAAATACATACATTTTGTATATAAGACGAAACAAATAATTAAAAACACAAAAAAAATATGTTATAATACTACAAAATATTGAAATTTTTGTTACATCGGTTAATCGGTTAATCGACTGAAATTAACCGGTTTAATCGTTAATCGAAAAAAGCCAATTTTAAATTAACCGATCAGTTAATCGGGTAGTAATTAATCGGTTAACCGATTGACGGTTAACCGAATGAATACCCTATTATTTACTAACAAAACAACAAGGGTGTTAGATATATCTCACCTAATCCTATAGGACAACAAAAATTTCAAAATAAAAAATCGTTTTGGAAAATATGTTTTTTTTTTCTTTGAACTAAAATGATAGATGAGAATTCAGTCAGTAAACACGTTGTTATAAAAAAATCATTTTCGAAAACATTTTAGATAGCACTATTTGAATATAAGCCTTTGATACATAGAAGTAATACGCATTTTTTATGATTACCGATGAAAAAATTTGCAAAACAAAACTCTGTTTAAACTTTAAACAAACAAGAATGTATTGTCGGCCAAGCCCGACCACATTACACTATACACCAAATATTAAGAGACAATATTTCGAGAGTAAACCCCTTATGGTACCCAGGGGCAATCATGAACTTCCTAGAACAAAATTATGTTATGAGGTTAAGGTTCATGTAAAAGTTCTTTGTGCCGAAAATTATTTAGATACCTTCATCTAACTGCGATTGGTTTGCCTTTAAGATATTTTAAGAAAGGGACATAGTAGCTTTCGTAAGAGTTATTTACGCAAATTTTTATGTTTCCAGGCTCAAATAACAACATCTTTGGAAAAGTTTCTTCAAGAACTTGTTGCAACTCTTCAATCCGACTACTCATTATGGTGTGCAATTAAAAATCTTAAAAAGAGAATTTGAAAAATGTATTTCCCCTAATATACTAAGCGATATATATAGATAGAGTTTTCACCGGTCGTTCCCGGAACAACTATACCGCAATGATATGCGATAAGGGACATTGAAAAGACTATTGCTTATTTTAACCCCAAAAAATAAGTTACACAATGCTTATGAAGCATTGGAATTAAAAAAAAAAATCAAGTTCTCCTCAACCGATTAATGTTGGACCTTTCTTGTATCTTGTTTAAACTTTAAACATGCCAATCAACAGCTATACCAAAACATTAAGCTTTGCTAATGATACAGCTCTTCTAAGCGTTCGCCGCTATAAAGCCAATCTGGCGCTACGGTTTTAGGTTATGGGGCACTGTTTCAACCAGTGATATAAAACAAATCCGGAAGCATTAAAAGCTATTTTCGCAAAAAAAAGCTATTTTCTATTATGGTCAAATAAGGACCCATTACCATAAAATTTGGTATGTAAAATGATTTGGATTTCGGAAAACATAGGTCTAAACCAAATTTAATTTAAATACCAATATAATAAGATAATAAGGTCTATGGGCACAAAGACTATATTCCGAAAAGAAGAGTGTATGGAGGCTATTTAAAATTGCGGACCTACTCTCACCATTTTCATATGGCTCGGTCCTTCCGTCAATTAGAACCTATGTATCAAATTTCATCAAATGAAATCTAAAATTGCGACCTCTATTTTGCGCACAAGGTTTACATGGACAACCAGGCGAATCGATTCAAAAATTGATTCCAAGTCGTTCGGTATACTAAAAGATTTGACCAATATATTAAGGTGTTGGTTGCTTTCGAATATTCAGGTATGTGATGGAAAACGATTTTGAAAAAAATACGATTTGAAAACGATAATGTCGTTTTCAGTATCTTTAAAAGTTGATTTCCAATAAATTTCCTCTGTTTTCTTGTATATATTCTTTTAAATTCTTTATTATATATTTTAATTGAACTGTATTTTGAACAAAAAATTAAAACTTTACTTCAGAAATGGATTTAAAAATTGGTCGAAATTCATCACACCTGCTTAAAACGATCATTTTGAAAACGATCGTTTTTCATCACATACCGGATTATTCATAATTTTTTAATAAATTTAGTTTTTTTACCTAAAATTTAACTAGAAAAACCTTCTTCGTTATACTGTTTACTGTTCTGCACAGCACAAAACAATGGTGAGATATAAATAAACTTTTTTTTAAATGTTAAGGCATATTATGTCTCTACGTAGATAATTTTTTAAATGAATAAAAACGACAAAGATGGTTGTATCAATAAACAAAAAAAAAATAAAACAAAAAAAAAAGCATTGCATTGTTCTGAAAGTGTTCTTTTTCAAGAACAAAGAACTTAAAAACTCGACACGGTCACATGATTATGAAAGTTATTATAAATTTAGATATTTTTTAAAATTTTTAACAAATACTTTAGGTTTGACGGTATATGTAAAAAATATTTAAGGAATGAAGTAAACCTGAAACGAAACTAAAACAATCGCCGATTGTAGTAAACATGCAATATCGACAACCAGCAATGATTAATGATTAGATAAAAAGGTTATTATTTACTATTTACTGTCGAACAAAAACCGAAAATTTGTGTACAACTTTTCGCTTTTTGATTTGGTTTGATAGCGACTGTTAATGAATTAGATGTAAAAGCAACAGTTGTTTTTTTTTGGCCAATGATAATTTAAGAATTGGAAGAAATGGCAGTTCTTTGACTACTTTGACTGCAGTTTTTTAAACGCTGACTAATTGTTATTACAGTAGACTCGCGATAACAAAAACACCGCCTTACGTGAACACCGGCTAGCATGAACATAATTTTTTTTACACTGACTACTCTGTAGCGTGAACACAGTAAGAAAGCCCTATAACGTGAACAAATGTAAAATTCATGGAACATAGAAAAAGTTGTTTTCTTTTGAACATTTTTAAGCAATCACTACTTCTTTAAAAACTGGGAATCCCCGTAAATGATTGCTTATGAATATATTCTGGCATTTTGTGTAACGCGAGCTGTTGATTTGCTTAGTTTGTTTTTAGTTTGATATAAAGTCTGTCGTGAAAAATGTCGCAAAAACTAAAAAATTTTTTAACTTTAAAGGAAAAAGTGGATGTAATAGAAAAAATAAAAAAAAGATCAAGCGTGACTAGCGGTGTTCAGCTTTTTGCAAAAAAAGAAAATCCAAAAAAGATAACCCATTTTTTTAAATAATTTTAATGTAAATTGTTTTTCTTAACAAATCAAATACGAATATGAATTAATGAATATGAATTAATAAAAAAAATATATGAATTTATGTTAAATATATGACTATTTTATTTTTAAGATGTAAAAAATTACACCTTCGTAAACATGAACAACTTCGCAAACGTGAACACGCTTAGGTTTTAATAGTTCACGTTACCGCGAGTCTACTGTATTTACTTTAAAATGTGATAAAATACTTCGGGCACTTAACATATCCAGGGATCGTACTTCCTTAACCGATTTTTTGTTTTGATTTAGAAAAAATCAAAACAAAATTTATGTTATAATTTAAATTTTTAGGGGTAGGAACTTAACAAAGTATATGGATAGATTAATGACAGTTTAAGCATATGCAATTATGAAAGATAGGATGATGTACACCGATGTAATCAATTACCATCTAGATTTAAAAAAGTAGATCACTATCATGTATTCTCACAGATATTTCTTTATTTATTATTTTTTTTTTTTTTTTATAAGAGCTATCTTATATAATTTACTTTTGTGTTGCGAATTTTTACTTGTCTTTGTTGGAAAAGAACCACTCCAACCACTGAGCATGGCTGGTAATACAAGATAGCCAATTTCCATACAAGGACAGGGCCAATTGGTCAAGTTCGTTACATAATTACTTTGGAACTTAAGCAAAATTAATCATCGGCCAGTGTTCTTTATTAGTTTGAAAAAATATTGAACATTTTTGGAACAAAAGAAAATAAGCTATGATTGGATGCCAAAATGAATTTTTTTATGAAGCTCCTGCGGCATTTCTGGACATGCAAAATCGTCTTTACAAGTCTTTCGTCTTTATGTCATATCGCACTCAATTTTCTTACTTTTGGATGAATTTTGCTGCTTTAAAACGTTTCGAAATTTTTGGTTTTGAAAGTTATTCCGAAGTTTGTCAACAATTTTCATGGAGTAATACCTTCAATTAATCATTTTTTTATATCAAATCATCACTTCTAAAACACACAGACCATCTCTCGCACATTTTAATCGATTCTTCGTTGAGCAATCAATAAGCTTCAGCTGCCCTTCTTTTTCAAAAGAAAAGCAAAACTTTTCGCAAATTACATATAATTTTTTGTTGGCACAAAATTTTACATTTTCGAAGCAAAAAGAGTATTTCGTTTAACGATTGCTTAATTGAGAATAAATGACAGATGTTAACTTTCCAAAATGGACACTATGACACTTTTAAATGGCAAATGGACATTATTAGACTTTTAAAAGTGTTTAAAAGTAACCAGAACGGCAACGCTGCTTGTGGTGGTGGCATGTCATAAAGTCCAGTGTCATAGTGTCCATGGACTCTATGACACTCCAAAAAGTGTCAGAGAAGCTTTAGTTAGCGAAGCCGGTGTTTGTTATACCATTGAGGAGAAAATCCTTGCGCCCAAAAGTATTTTCGTTATATATTTAATATATACAGCCAGAGAAAAAGCAGCAAAACCATTTTTAAAGAAATTTTAAACAAATTATGTTTAATTTAACCAAATCATTGTCACCGACAACCATATTATGGTTAAATTAGTTTCTTTAAAAATAGCTTTGTTGGTTGTGACCATAATAAAACATTTTTTTTTCTCTGCGTGTATGTAGATTTTTTTTGCATTTAACTTCTTTAGTAATATATAAGAAAAAATATATGCACTTACATTTTTCTTTTTGTTATATGTGGACATTATGACACCTTCATATTTGACATAATGTCCATATTAAAAACGACTTAATATCCGCGGGCATTATGACGACATAATGTCCAGGGGCTTTATGTCGCATCGAAGGGCGTCATAATGTACATGGACATTATGGCCGTGGACACTATGAAATGCCACCAGAATTCCCCCTATGGGTGTTAAATGCAGGGTTTAAAAAACTGCAGTCGAAAACAAAAACTGTCGAACAAAAAAAGAACATTTGTGTACAAACTTTTCACTTTTTTGAGTTAGTTTGACAGCGACGGTTTACATTTAATGAATTAGAAGTACAAACAGCAGTTTTTTTTGCTAATGACAAATAAAGAAGAGGAAGAAATGGCGGTTTTTCTACTTTAATAGCCTTTTCACACTTGTCAACATTTAACATCAATTTGCGAAGATGTTGGAATTTTCCCATAAGAAATACATAGGGCTAAAAATCAAAATTTTTCAACATCTTTACAGAATGTTACTATCTCATTTTGTTCCCTTTAACATTTGTCGATTCTTTTAGTGTCATCACTAGAAAAGTGGCAATAATATTCTATTATTATTGTGGCATCACTGACAAAATGGAAGTTGCTTTGAAAGCAGCGTTACCATTTCTCAAGTTTTTCCTTTTTTGCAAGCCTTATTTTGCTTAATTTTGCTTAAATTATTAAAAAAAATGAATGAGAAATACATTTTGGTATTATCTTTTAGAATGTTGGCACTTTTGTAGAAAAAAAGTATTTAAAAAAATAAAAGTTTTTTTTTCAGAAATGGTGACATTTTTTATTAATGGTAGATGTTAGATGTTTCAAGTGTGAACGCGTATTTCACATTTTCAACATCTTCCATGCGTTCCTCCGAAATGTATGCAAGTGTACAAAGGGTATAACTGCAGTTTTTAAACCCTGGTTAAATGTATAACCGATCTACATTAGTTTAGTTCTACAATGTTTAGTTCTTAATACATTTTAAATATGCGAATTCAGTTATGTTTAATTTTGAATATTCTTATTTTACTTATTTAAAAGTTTACAACCAACTAGTATTAATATTTTGTTATAAAATTTCACATTAAAAGGGGACTTATCATTTTTACTTTAACATTATTGGACTTTGTACTTTAACGTTCCATTACGAAAACAACAAATTAAACCTATAAAATAGTATTTTTCTTCGGCAAATAATGTAATTTTGTTTACTCTATTGCACTGCATCAAAAACAGAATTTTCAAAAAATTTGGACTTAGCTCCATTACAACGTAAGATTACGCTATGTGTGTATATACATAGAGACAAATGGTCATTAAATTAATTGACAATGAATTAATTAATTTTTTACATACATGGTATTTAAATATTTTTAGTGTTATATGACCTCATAAAATTTATTGTTTTAAGTTCGTTTCGCATTTGAATTTTGTTTAAAATAACAATCAATTTAAAAAAAAAACACCTTTTTCAAAAAATTTGGTCATGTTTTAAAGAATTGCCTGCACGTTTTTTTAAAAAGATTCTTATGTATTCTTATGTATACTGTCAACTAAACAAAATTTATTATTTTTTAACATACAAACCACATACAAAGTTGAGCCTAAATATGCAATTGATTTGATCAAAATGAATATGAAGTGTTTGAGTCTTTAAGACCCAAATTTAAAGTCATTAGTTAATTATTAGTAAGCTAAAATGATAACTATTGGTTATATTTACAGTATATTGGTTAACTTAAAATTGTTATCAGAGCAAAAAATTGTTAATTCTATCAAAATACTTAATTTCAATGTTGGTAGCAATGTTTTTGCTTACATTTTTATTATTTCATAAAATGAAAAAAATACCGAAATGTTATAGAAAACAAAAAAAAAATGCGTGGCAGCATCTGCCTACAATTTATAATAGTCAAAAAAAAAAAAAGAGAAAAAAAATTTTAATAATTTTTAACGCAATAGCTGCTGTCTAACTAGTAGTTACCCAATAACATTTTATCGTTTAACTAATGGTTAACAAAAAGCTGGAAATAATATCTTATAAGCTAACTAATGACTGTTAATTTTGGACAATAATGAAGCAATATGGTATCAACATCTCAAAATAGAAAAAATGAACATACGCGGTTGCCCATGAAAAGCAATTGTTGGTACTTCAAAAAAACCCCATTTTTTTCTTTTTTGTTTCTTTATTTATCCTCTTGGGAGCATAGGGCTTCAACAGTAAATTTCCAATTTTTATTTCTTCCCATGTCTTATTGATATTTTGTATTTCATTTAGGATAATTCTTCGCCATGTGTTCCTGGGTCGTCTCCATAACTCTGTATTTTTTATAGTTACAGGCAGGGCTGTGGCGTCGTATTAAAATGGTTCTTACTACGACTGTTACCGCTGAAATTTTAAAGCCCGTTTGACTTCGGCTACAACTTCGATGCTTGCAGTATACAGACATACATATGTATGTATTTATAAAAACTAGATCAATAACCAAGTTCTGCTCGAGCAATTAAGACTCTTGCTCGCACTAATAATTAAAATACCAAAATAATTTTAATTATTTCACACTTTTAAAATGTTTAAGTTAAGTACTTGAACGAACTAACTCCCATTAAATCTACTTATTAATATTGATCTGTAAAATATTACGTCGCCAATTTCAAAGAATTTTTATATTGAAAAATGTTTGAAAGATTCTTTCAGTTTTTTATGCAGGTGTAATATTGAGAAATTTTGAAGTCGTAGTCGCGAGTTTTTTTAGAAGCTCCAACTGCGACTACGGTACAAACACCGCGACTCCGACGCTACAGCCCTGTACCCATGTTCTGTAACTCCCAATTCGAGAAACGTTTAGATTGAAACGTGAGAAATGCAACAAAAATGCCATAAATGAAACAAACAACTGTTTTTCTCTCTTAACTACGTCTATAAAATTGTTGACGAGTAATAGCTGGCACGTAAGGAAACTACTCGCCAATTTACAGAAAAAGTTTGTTTCGCTTTGAATTGTCAAATAAACTCCCGAATAAAAATTGGGTAGGAAAAAATTTCAAAACAAAAAATATGTATGTATATTAAAATGCAATATGCAATGAATAATAACACGGAAGAGATAATTATTTTGCTCTTGGTTGATTTTTTCATTGTTTAATTATTTTGCTTTTAACCAGGGTTTAAAAAACTGCAGTCGAAACCAAAAAATATCAAACAAAACGAAAATTTGTTCAGATTTTTTCGTATTTTGAGTTAGTTTGACAGGGACTGTTTACATTTAATGAATCAGAAGTAAAAGCAACAGTTTTTTTCAGCCAATGACAAATGAAAAAGTGGAAAAAATGGCAGTTTTTTTACATTGACTGCAGTTTTTTAAACGCTGCTTTCAATATTTAAAAAAAAAATAAACCAATGTTGAGCCATTTTATAAACAACAAACATTAAAGTTGCACTTTACAATACTTGATTTAGTCGAAGATTTAATTTTCGCCGCCGTTGTGAAAATGTTTCAATTTTTGTATATTTTTTTGTAGCGAGGTAATCTCTTTTTATAGTTTTCGACATGAGTTACAGACACACTTTTCTCACTTTTCGAGAAACGATGGAATTTTTTGTTTCACATCTTTTCGATGCGAGAAGTTCTCACTAAAATTACAGAAAATGGGCACTGGTTACAAGCTAAAATATTCGGCATATGTTTCTTTAACACTTATTAACAAATTATTGAATTTGCTCTTAGCCAGGTTTTACTGTCATAAAGAAGAGTCGATTTGATACAGGGGGCTAATTCTGGCAATCGTGATCGAATACTTTTTCTATTTGAAATCAGTTTTATTTATAAATCTTTAAGTCGATACTTAATGAATCGAAATTATTTTTTCAGTGTGGTGAAAAATCAATTAAAGGCTTTGAAAAACTGAAAAAATAATTTCGATCCGTTCTTTATTTGCTGAAAGAATTAAAATTCTAATCAGCAATAAAATTGCTTTCGAATCAAAAAAGTATTCGGTCACGACTGCCAGAATAAGCCCCCAGGTTTTAAATGAGAACTGTGGGTCAATTCTCGTTCTGTTATAAAAAAAATAGCTTGAAAAGAGCAAAATTGCAAAAAATTACAAAATTTTCAATGAAGTTTGAACTTTTGTCCCCTGTAACTCTGTCATTTCTTGACTAATCTTCATTAGCAATCCATTGTTATTTTAGTAATTTTATTATCTTCTATTAAGAAAAAGAAAGTACATGATTTCTTTGGAATAATTCATATAAACTTATAGATCCGGACATATTTTGTTTTCTTTTTTCTGGTTTGACATTTGTTTACAAATTTTCTTAGCATATAAGTATGAGAAAATAAGTATTCATGAAAAAATAAAGTGAAAAGTACTCTTGAAAAATAAAATGAAAGGTTTTTTTCACTTCAATTTATCACATAACCAGAATTGACCCCCTGGTTTGATTGCCAAATTTTATTTAACCGTCCATACGCTATAGGTACTCGCCTTTTCAATCTGTTAAAGACCGATTAGCATTAAAAAAAAATAACACCAACTTGCTACCCGGCTTATAGTTGCTTGTCAGAGCTATGTATGTATAGATTGACTACAGTAAAAACAATCTTACGTATTTACACTCTCCGATCGATCATACGATCTCTTATCGACCCAAAATAACAAAAAATAAATCGTTATATGCCTATAGTTTAATATTTATTTTTAATTTTTATTGATTTACATATATTTTATCTTTCTTTTTGGATTCATTTTATATTTGGAAAAGCAAGGTTTTTAATAAACTGCGGTTAATGTCTCGAACTTTTTATCCGCCCTAGTAGAGTTATACGAAAACCTCACTGTTTCCATAGTCCGTCTAAGGACTATATAGCTCTTAAAGTTTAAATTGTGTATGCCCCGCAAGCTCCTTTATACACACAATTCTCGTAGGATTAAAGTAAAATCTTTTTTTTTTTTGTCTTAATCAATACAATATAGAACATTTTAGGATAAACACCGTAATAATTAAACTCGCTTTAATAACCATGGTGCGTCAGTAAAAGAAAGTTATATAAATAACTTTCTTTAGATATAAACTTTGTGCCACGCACACTCGTCCGATCCCGCGACATTTTGTCGGATGTTGGTTATTGATAACCAAGATGCGTTCTCCAGATATACAGAAATCTTTAATATCTTTGTATGGGAAGTGCCTCGCCTACTTGTCCTATACCGCCCACATTTTACCGGTTTTAGGTATTGATAACCAAGATGCTGGTACCTAATTTGAACGCTTTGGCGCTTGCCATTCTCCATATATACAGAAATCTTTACTGTCGTTGTATGGGGAGTGCCCCGCCTACTTTACCAATCCCACCAGGATGCTTATACCTTATTTTGAATTTTTGGCTCCTGCCGTTCTCCAGATATTGGGGTAACATTAGAGGTAGTCGTGATTTTTGTTCATATCTCAGCCATTTGTTGACCGATCAGGCTTTATTTCAATAGCAAACAATTCCGGACTATATGTGACAGAAATATAAAACTACCAGGTGCCCAACATATCTGGTGTCTTCGGAAAACCCATTTCAACGGACAAACGGGCATCGTTAAATCAACTTCCCTCCTCATAAGAAACCATGATATATATTCTTTATAGGGTCTAACATCAATATCATAGAAATTACAAACGGAATGACAAACTTATATATACCCTTTAACCTTCGGTGGAGGGTATAAAAAACTATAGTACTTTGTCTTCTATGTTATAAAAAATATGTATGAAATTTAAAGAAATTCGCGCCGCTACGATTGTGTTTTCACAAAACTTTGCTTGTATTTTGAAAGTCTACTGTTTACGGATTAAAAAGGTGTGCAATCTATTTGGTATTCGGCCGTTCTTTATTTAATATTTTTTGTATTCAAAATAAACTTGTTTATTTTTTTTATTTCTTTTTGTTATTGTTATTTCTTGATAAATACCTATTGAAGGCATTTGTTTTTTAAACAAAACAATTAAAATTGTTTTTTATTAGATACAATTTTACAATTTTCTCAGTAAAAAATGTGTTAGCATTGTAGGTTACTTTTTAACTTAATAAAATTTTTACATATTTATAACAGATTTTGTCAATTACAACGCAATTACAACTTGATTTGATTGTTTCTTTTTTTTTTTTTTTTTGAACTTTGCCACCACAAATAATATTTCAAAATATGCATGCATGCATTCGTAATTTTTTTTATGAAAATAAAAATTAAAAATAACCGGATTTTATATACTTTCGTACCTTTTTTATTTAGTTAGAAACTAATTGAAATGTTTTAATATTGCTTTATATTTAATTGATTTGATTAACTTGACTTTAAATTTTTAGTTATTTATACGTAAGTATTTTCGTAAAAATCAGCCACTAATTTAAATATTAATTAAGCGATCGTTTCTTTTGCCGTCTCTGATCAAACTGATCGGTAGTTTATTTACTTCAACTACAATGAACTACACAAGGTATATTTATAGCAGGTAGCCGCGAGATTACAACAATTGTACAATAAAACAAACAACAGGGCTTTTTATTGTTGTTATGTGGTACGAACTGTCAAAAGGCAAAGGGGTTGATAAGAGACAAAAAAGACAAAAGATAGAGACAAAAAACTTTTTTACATGTTTACTATACAACATTTGACAGTTCGTACCACAAAACAAGCAAATAAAAAATAAACAGCTGTCTTTCCGAGACTACCTGCTATAAATATACCTTGGAACTACAAAAGATACTCGTAGACCGAATAGGTACCATAGTATAAATTTCAGGTATGTGTAATTTGTAATTTAGTACTATATCTTAAAGAAAAAAGTACCTACATATTGAATTTGTTAAGTACCAAACATGAATTTGCTTGATAACTGTATGTCAATCAGGGTTGTCAGATTTTTTTTCACCTTCATCGCCAAATAGTATACCGAAATTCGCCAAAAATCGCCAAAAATTTCTTTTTTTAGATTTTTGGTAAAAAAAAATTCGCCAAAAATCGCCAAATAAAAGTTTTATATAAAAAAGAGTATACAAGTGTATTTTACCTTTATATGAATTTTCCATATTTATCCTTATTCTAGTAGTGTGCTTATATTACAGTAGAACATCGCCAAACGCTTAACATTTGTGATTCTGACTTGAATTATGTAATCTGTAAATCATTAATCGCGACTTTAAATTGCAAAAGTATGCTGAAGGGAACTAGAATTTTTGTAATCATAAGAAGGCTGATTATATTAAAACCTAGAACTTGTGAGATCAGTTAATTGAATTTTGCCAAAACATTAATTTTATCAAGCATGTAAACTGAGTAGGTTTTGATGCAAAAAAGTGAGTTTTTATAAGCGTGATTTTTTATGTGAATATAAGCCAGAATATGGTAAAATTTTGTATTTATTTGAAGCAAAGGATAAATATCTTAAAAGGTGTACTATTTAAATTAGATATTTGAAATTGAATTGGAATACTTAAAGTCTAAACAAAGTACATGAATTATTTTTAAAAATTACCTTCTAACCCAGATTCGTTTTCGATTCTATATAAAATCAGGGTTTTCGAAAATTTTAGGTGAATATTTAATTTTTTTTTTTTTTAATTTTTTAAGGTTTAAAAGAAATATTTGATTTTATTTCGTGTAAAAGTACGCATTTTTTCGCTTTGCGATTCATACTGCTATATAGAATCTGATATCAAATGCAACTTTTTTAAGAAATTTTCTGATTTTCTTTCGCTATAACTCAACTATTTTTGCATACTACCAAGTGTACATTATTGTTTATTTATTTTAAAAAACCCATTTCTTATGCAATCGAAAACGATTGCGTTTTTAAAATTTCTTTTGCAAAATAAGTTTTTCGGTAAAGGTCCGATTATTGATAACTTCTGATCAGGAAAATGTGCGAAAATCGAAGAAAGCTTAAGCTTTTTTCCAAATTTCTATGGCAACCATTCTTTAATATAATCAATTTATCATTTTAAACAATCGCATGCGTATTGCGATTTTAAAATTTGTTAAAAATTCAAAGAAAAAACTTAGCAAGTACTTATAAATTTGTTTATATAAATATGAAAAAAAGATAAAATGTGTTTTAGAAATCGCCAAATTATCGCCAACTTTTTTAAATTTCGCCAAAAAAAAATCGCCATGTCGCCAAACACAAAATTGCATCGCTAATAAGGTTTGTAAATCGCCACGATTGGCGAAAAATCGCCTCATCTGACAGCCCTGGGGCCTGATTCTGGCAGTCGTGATCGAGTACTTTCTCGATTCGAAAGCAATTTAATATCTTATTATTTCTGTCAATACTGAACGAATCGGAATTCTTTTTTCGGTGTTGTAAAGCATTAATTTGAGTTTTACAATACAGAAAAAATAATTTCGATTCGTTCAGTATCGACTGATATAAAATTGCTTTCGAATCGAGAAAGTACTCGATCACGACTGCCAGAATTAGGCCCCTGATGTCAATAAAAAAGTCGTAGGTAAAAGGTATGGACTACAATCTTGTCAAAATTTACAGATTGCTACTATAATTTTTTAGTAATCACCAAAAATTTATTGGGTTATACAATATTAAATTTAAAAAGTTTTAAAGGCTTAAATAAAAATACAAGACTGCCAAAATTGCTTTTATTTTAAAATACTAAAAAAAATTATCAAAATGCTACAAAATCGCATTTAAACAAAAAATTAAATTAAGTTTTCTTTTTTTATGTTTATACATACATTCACATGGTGGAATAAGTAGATGGCATCGTTACGGCAACAAAAACAACATTACAACAAAAATGGAAATTATATCACCGTTTACGTTAAAAAATACTTTTAACAAAAATCAAAGCGTGCCGCTGAACGGGATGAAATAAATAAATTTTTAGACAATTTTTATTTAATTATGGTCAGTATCTTATTTATTTTAATTTAAAGTTATCAAAAACTTTAATAATATACAATTATCACAGCATAAAACGTGGACTCTTTGTAAACATAAACAAAACTTTGACATAAGATTAGACAAACAATGCAAGAGCAAAAAATCGTACATATGTCTATTTCCAATAAATAACAAATAAAACGATTAAAAAATATATACCAAAATGTATTAACAAAGTGACCTCAGTACTACAACAATGAAACAATAGAAAAAACAACAGGCAATTTTGTTGCTAGAATTGAGACGGCAAGTGTCAAAATGCCTTATTAAAAAAAGTAAATAAACAAAGAAAATGACAACAAACGTCACACACGAAGAAAATCACTGCAAACAGCTGTGCTGGCGAGGTCACTTTATTAGTACATTCTGATATATACACTCTGAATTTTTAAGTTTTAATCATATTTCAAACATTTAGTAAAACTTAGAAATAAAATCAAAGAAATCCAGATAATGTTAATAAAAAATCACTAAATTCGCTTGAATTTAATATAAAAAAGTTTTAAAATTCTGACTAAAACTTGGCCCAAATTAGTAGCGTTTTGTTTAAAAATCAAATTAATATTATTAATTTTATTTAATAGAATTTCAATTGAAATCAGTGATTTACAAAAAATCGCCATTTTAATAAATATTAAAGAAATAATTGATTATTTAAAAACTAAAAACATTGACCCATAATCATACTCAATCGTTAAAGTCGGTTCTTTTTAAAAACAACTTTAAAATAAGAACATACTTTTAATTATTTTACTTTCATAGTTTAAATTAAAGTATGTTTAAATTGAACCGAATTTAACTGGGTGCCACCTAAAATGTACAAATTTGTTCATACAACATACAACAAAATATAAGCAGTGCCACTTGCTAAACAGCTGACATTGAAAATTAACAGCCTGTTCAACGATTTCGAACGTTAACGTTCGCATAGAAAATTACATTTAAAACAAAAACAAATTGTCAAATTTTTGAAATCGTTGAACAGGTTGAACAGTAAAACAAAAAATAAAAAACTGTTTATCAGGTGGCGTTGAAAAACGCAATATAATTTTCTGTAGAAAGCAACAACAAAATTACAAAATATTTTTGACTTTGTTTTTGCTTTCAATGTAATTTTTGGCGTTGCATCTTGCACAATAAAGCTTCGTACAGATTAGTCAATTTTAATGACAACATTGTAAGATCTACTGCCTGTTTTTATAAAACGTAAACAAGTAAGTGAGTGAGAAATTATATTGAAAACAAAAACAAATTATTGTTTTTATTGTTGTTTTCAATATAATTTCTCACTCACTCACTTGTTTACGTTTTCTAAAAACAGGCAGCTAACCACTGTCTGTACGAAGCTTAATGTGCTGTTTGCACAACACAAGTGACTGAACGTGTAGTAAAATTTATATGGAAAACACTCAAAAAACTGAGTGTTTCTCATATAAATTTTACTACACGTTCAGTCACTTGTGTTGTGAAAACAGCACATAAGACTATCAAGAACAACTTGATCGTGTGGCCGCAGGGTATGAAAAAAAAACATTTTATATACATATGTATGCAAGTTCAATTGGTACTGAAATTGACCATCTCTGTTGTTATTACTTATATACATGTATATATGTATGTATATAAACGTTATATATTTAGTGATTGTTAAGATATTTATACATACATATATGTATCTGTTTAGTTTAAATGTATACGATACACTCAGGATTAAGTCGAAAATTAGTTGTTATATTTGTTTAATATGAAAATCATAAATTACAGAAAAACATGCCTATGCAGAAGAAGTACTTTTTTACCAGATTTTAAAATAGGGAACATTATCATGCATACATACCTACATACATACATATACAAATTTACAATATTCAAAAAGAATATTGTTTTCTATATACAAAACGTGAAACATGTAACCCAATTATGCAAAAAAACTCCCCCGGAAATTTTTTCTTTCTCACATTATTTTTCTATTTAAATTAAATTGAGAAAATAGAAAAAAAGCACGCGATAAAAGTTTAATTTTGTTGCATAGTGTAATTTAAACAAACATTAGGTGCGTTTGAGTACTTCTACAGTAAAATGCAGTAAATGAGAAAATTGTAAAATTTGCTCTCACAAAAAGCTGTTGTCCAAAAAAGTACGCGAACGCAAATTTTGTAAAAATTCGTAAAATAAAGGCAACAGCTGATGACAAATAGTTGAAGTGTTGAAAAATGTTAACACTTTTGACTACTTAACTCGTTTTCTTATCGGTACTCGATTAAATACTTTTTATAACACAAATATTTTTGAAAAATACAAACAAATTATTTTATGTAATCTTTCATATCTGTTTGTTTTTTATTTTATTTGATGTTACTAATTTGTGGCGGGTTAATTTATTCAAAAAAACATGAATAGTTTTTTGCTATTGATTACTTAAGTACCCAAGTACTTAGCACTTTTACAACTCTAAAAACTTAACATAACAAAAAAAGTTTCAAATGTTGGTATTTAGCCCAGTAAATGATTCACAAACAAGTTTAATTAACAATTATTTATTCACATTTTGTTTTTATTTAATTTTTATTTCAACTTTACGTTTATTTAACAATTTTTTCACAATTTATAAGCATTTTGTTTGTTACTTTTGTTTGTTTACCTTTTCAAACATATGTTTTTTTGTTTTACAAAATTTTACTGCAAAAATTTCTGCAGTAAAAATTTGTAAATACTCAGAGAAGAACTGTCACTTTTCGCTCTCAATTTGTGTTCTCATTTACTGCATTTTGTGTACTCGAACGCAATTTCGTAAAATGCAGTAAAGTTCAGTAAAAAATAGTAAAAACTTTTGTGTTCTCGAACGCAGCTATTAACAGCTTAAACCAGTAAAAGAAACTATAAATGTTATTATTTAATGTATATACCTACCTAATATTCATATGTATGTATGTATAAAGAAATTGTTATTTATTCATACTAATTACTACAGCTGATAGGTTATTTGGTTTCAGATGTTTACAATTCCAAATAACCTAAGTGCCATAACATAAGCTGTGTTTAGAAAAACCAAATTTTCTCAACCGATATATATTTCTGGTTTCATTTTAATCAAAATATGTATGTAATTTTCGTTTCAATATTGTAAATAGTTCCAATTTTATAACGTTTTTTCCCTCTCTTGTAAACTTTTGAAAACTGCAGATACATATGTAGGTTATTTCGTCTTTAAGGTGACGATATGCTCATATAAGGAATGTTATCTACAATTTTGTCTTTCTCAAATAATAATAATATCTAAATAATGATGAAAAGGTGCTCGACCTTTGGGCCCTATTTCTCAAAACTACAAGTTAAAAATCTATTTGAAACAAAAACATGTATGTTTCTTTTTTTACGTATTTTACTTGTAGATTTGTAACTAGTTTTGGGAAACAGGGCCCTGGTCGTTTTTGTCGCCATGCACTATTTTAGCACCATAACATATGTTAGTCTTAAGGCAGTAAGTCCCCCAAAAAAAAAAAAAAAAAATACCCTCATTAAGAAAATTTACAGAAAGCAACAACAACGTTTTTTGGGGACTTATTAATTTTTTTGGGAATTATTTCGTTTTAGGATTGGGGGCTTATTTTACATACATATATGAAATATCGCGAACATACAGCAAAAATTCGCATAACTTCCAAAATTGGAAATAAACCCTAAATTTTATTTAAAATCGCTAAATCGGTTTTAAAAAAACAAAATGTCGGAAAATAGCATAAATATAATAGTAAAAAATCCCGGAATAAAACTTCAACAAATCTCGAAATTACAAAATATTAGCACAGATATGTACTACATATATTACTACAATTTACATATAAGAAGCCAAGTTTTGCAGGCGCTTACCATACTTACAAGAGTACATTTTTTTTATAAAAAAAATAAATTCTATGAAGGTATTTGTAAAAACATGTATTTTTATATTTGTTATTAAACCTCAAAATTAAAAACGAAAAACTAGTAATAATAATGTAAGTTTAGTATACATAAGTAAACAAGTATGTACCTACGTATGTATACATACCTACATATTGTTTTACGTAAGTTTTTAAAATAAAACTATACTAATATTAAATAACCGAACTTGATTCGTAATCCGCCGTAAATTGAGCTATTTTTTCATATACTAACTTACAAACCGAACTTTCTATATCATTTTTATGTTTCACTGTTAAATTTGAATCATTTATTTTATTAGCCAAACACTGAAATAATTGTAGCGTACAGTTTGTATTCTTTTTTGTTTTTTGATTGTTCTTAGTTTTACTATTAGTAGTTTTTGGTTCGATTACAACAGATGATGTAGGAATACCAAAAGGATCTAGTGATGAATCAGTGGCTGAACATGATGTCGGTATATTAAATGGATCAATTGATGAATCCTCAATATTTTCAGTCTTACATTTCTTTGTCCTGGTAGAATATGAAAACTCAGTGTCGCTATATGCATCTGTAGTTACATCTAAAGAATTTTCATATATATGATTCGAGTTGCTGCTGTAATAAAAAAAAAACATTTTTATATTCAAAGTACTTATTACTTTATGGTAGGGTATCTGAACTTGACTTACTTTTCCGTTGTGGGTATATCATCCAAAAACTTCAAACATTGGGCATATTTATAAGGTTTGCGTAAAATGTTATCTTTAGTTGGTGTGTACACAATTTTTTTGCATTTTCTGTAGTTGTCACGTATATTTTTAAATTTCTTTTTGGTTTCACTAGCTAAACAAACAACATTAATAAAAAAATTTCAACTATGCATTTCTACTTACTAGGCAATCCAAGCTCTTTTCCAATTTGATCCCAAATAGTTGTTTTATATTCAAAGTTTTTATATAAGGCAGAACTTTTGTTGTACAGACAATCATATTTACTAACTTCTTTTATTAGTTTTTCATTTAAATCCATTAAAACTAATTCGGTTAAATAATGTTTATACTTTTTGTTATATCTTGTTTACCTTTTGTCACAGACAGCGTTGCCAGAGCGATGATTATATCATATTTTTGAAGATTTTTTTTTTATTACAATATGATATCATGATTTCTTTTCTCATATGATGATTTTTCATTTTTAAACTTAATAATTTTTTTACTTTTGATATGTTTGTACCATATAAAATATTTTTCTAGAATTTTTACTTACAGTTAATTTTTAAAGAAAAGTTTTGTATCAGGTTTATCAGTATTTAGTACCAAAAGGCAAAACAAATGGAACTTAAAAAGCTTTTAGTTTGAAAGATATATGGCTTTAAAGTTTGAAAATTTATTAAATATGTAACATCTTCCAGATAAAATCCTTTAAATATCAACGATAATTGTACCAGAAATAGTATAATATTAAATTAAGAACCATTTAGATTTCATTTGATATATGAGTTCATAGATCACATACTAAAATCTTCTTGCCCAAATTTTATTACTTCTTTTAAAATAAAATTATATAAAAATGGTTAAGATTGATGAGCCTTGTTTAAAAATGCTTTAAATAAAAGAAAAATTTGATTATTATTCTTCAAAATTTTTGACATGATTATTTTCTTCCCAAAGCTTCTGGCAACGCTGGTCACAGTGCTATTGTTTTGAATACTTTTTTAGAAGCCTTTTTCTTTTTATTATACATATGTGTAATTCATAATGGAATGTTAGCTGCGGCTTAAATGTAGCTGGACACTTTATTCTTTAAACACATAGACCACAGCAGGCTACACGAACACAAATCGTACCATATTATTACAGAGAGTAAATATTTAATATTTTTTTACCGGTCATCTTTTTCTTCGATATTTCATTTTTGAGTTATTACTACGTGGTATAAGTAAAATAGCACTATGTTCTAAGATGTGTATGTACGTGTTTGCCACCTCAAGATATGATCTTGAATACCGATAATTGTGTACACACCAAGTAAAGATAACATTTTACACAATGCCCGATGTTTGAAGCTTTAAAGCGGCTCATACACTTGCAATAAAATTGTTAAATTTTACGTATTATACAATTATATCGTCAATGTGTATGTGATATTCGAAGGTGGCACAATATATTGGCAACAATCAAAAGACTTTTGATTTTATTGCACAACGAAAAGAAAGTGAAATTTGTTGGCAACATTGTTATGTTATTCCTATAGGTTATTTTCACCTTTTTATTGAATGAATAAGACCATTGTGCGACTTTTTGAATAATATAGGACAAAATGGAAATAAAATGGCGAATATCATATACAATAATATTGGAAGTGTATGGACCGCTTAAGATAATATACCCACAGCGGAAAAGTAAGTCAAGTTCAGATACCCTACCATAAAATTTCATTTTTTGAGTTATTACGTGGTATTAGTAAAAGAGCAATATGTTCTAAGATGTCTTGGTAAGTGTTATCCACCACAAGATATGATCTTGAATACTGCTAATTTGACGCAATAATTGTGCAGGCTTTACGCTGGGTCTCCACGTTGCAATATTTATTGCTGAGTACAAGCAAAAACGTCGGCAGAACAATGACAGAATAGTGGAGCAATAATTGCTGAATTTATTGCTGGAGAACACTTGAAATTGCTTTGCCATAAATTTGCAATTTTCACCGCGAGTAGTCGTATAAAATTTTGTGGCTGTACATATTTATAACAAATGTTTTATGTTGTGTTTTGAAGTGGTTGTTTAATTTTCTTTTTTAAAATAATAAAATAATTAATTGTAATTGTCGTAGCTATGTTTTGTATTAGTTTTTTGTTTATTTGCGTTAAAAAAAAGTTGAATTGTTCTATTGAAAAAATAAAAATATACAAAAAAATAAATTCGTCGTTTGCTTCTGTTGATCTTGACGTTTATTAAAAAATATAATATATAATAATATATTTATTGATTGTTTTTTTAATAAATAAGCACACAAACAAAAAACAACCGTACAGAGAAATGAAATGTCAGATAAATTACAACTGATTTGACAGCATATTGCTAAGCATTAATTGCTCAAGCAATAAGAAGAGCAATCATTGCGTAATGGATTGCCACTTATGGCAATAAGCGGTCTATACGTCGCAAATTTTATGGAGCAATGAAATTTGACGTTTGCCGCAATAAATATTGCTACGTGAAGACCCGGGGTTATTGCTTGTATAACCCGGGGTCTCCACCTAACATAAAATGACTAACTTTAACACTAACTGCAAGTTAGTGTTAAGTGGAGACTGCTCCAGTTAAAGTTTTAACTTGATTGTTATAACATTTCTTTTGAAAGTTCTTTTATAACATAAATTGACGTTTAAGTTTGACAGTACGCTATTTTGTATTTGTTTTTCGACATCTTTAATTAATTTGTTAAGAGCGTTGTAAACGACACATAATAAACTTTGCTTTTTGTGAAAAATATAATACAAACAAACATTTAAGTATAAAATAACTTTAATTATTTTCCACAAACACACTGTAGCTACATACTTTACGCGTCAACGAACTGAAAATAATGAAAAGTTTTAACTCTAACTTCACTACGTGTACGCCACCATAAACATATAACCATTTTAACAGCAAGTCTTAACTTCATGTTTTAACTGCATTTCATGTTAGGTGGAGACTGGGTGTTAAGACATCACAAATTGCTGTCGTGGTCGGTGGCGTAACTCAAAAATTGCTAGTCTGGACAGGGGTTTTATGTTAACGTACTGGGAACCCTAAACCAACGCCTGCTCAAATGTAAATCAGTGATAAAATGTGTAGCACAATTGGGCAATTTTTTGGCACTATTGAATGTTGTTTGGCCCTTTCGCGAAATACCTTTTACACTGCAGTTACACGCTCAAGTTCTTCTTGATAGTCTTTTACATATACTGTTTGCCAAATTTCCAAAAATTGAAAGTTGTGACGTAGGCTGCATTCAATTTTTAAGCAATTTACTTTCAAGATGTCATCAAGAAAACAATTTATAAAGACAAACGAAAAATTTGCTCACTAACCTTGAAATCCGCTGTTTTCTTGAACGCAAATTGAAACACTCACTGGAGAGAGAATTTTATAGGCAAGCTCGTTTCAAGTTTTAAATGTATGAGTGTATTGGTAAAAAAGTGTGAGTGTATTAAAACTTGATAGGCTAAACTTGATCGTGTAACCCTCAAGTTAAGAATAACAAAAGTTCAACTCACGTTGTAACTTACGTAACTTACGTTGGATCGATGGTTCTAGGAAAACAATTTTTTAAATGACGAGCATTTTACAATATTATTTTGCTAAGCATTTTTAAACGATGTATGAATTTAGATAAAAAGACTGGCTTATATGCAGTCAGTGCGGTAGAAACATGTGTAAAGAAGCCTAATTTTGATCAAGTAAAAATTGCGAAAATTTGAACAAAAATTGGGATAAAATAGGATTAATTTTAACAAAAACTGAACAGAAATTAAATGGTTAAAAAAATCAATAAAGACTTTAGTTAGACTAATTGATTAGAAAGTGGCAATAATACCAATTACAATAAATCATCGGAAATCTAAAGTAAACGTCATATAAGCGACGCTAACACATATGCTCTGATTGACCGGTTTACTTGATATTCTCCAGGTAGCTTAAAAATATTCACATTTTCGACTGTTCCTCTTTGGGGCCAATGGGAATTAATACCCCAACCAGAATAAAATTAAGTTATGAGGTTAAGATTCATCTGAGAGTTATTTGTGCAGTTAAAAAAATTAGCATGTATCCAAATATGCTTCGAAGGATACATTATACATTATTAATAAAAAAGGCTTTTTTGACTTCTATATACTAAAAGAATGCTGCAAAGGGTAAAATTATAACAAATCGACTCCAACATTCGTATAAAGTCCTAAAATAGATAAATATATATATAAAATATATCCATAGGTCGTACAAGGAAAACTTATAGTTGCATATTTACGGTTTCCCTGATTATTGTTAACTTGACTAAAAATATAATTTATTTAACTTGACTAAAAATATAATTTATTTAACATTTCTAACAGTTCCAAAGCTATGCATAAGCTGTTTTATTTAATCTTTTTATCAAGTTTTATGTATTCAACTTAAAAAAATTATTTGTTAGATACATCTTTTTTTATTTAAGTTGCGATATGTAATAATTTACAACTCGTTATATGCAAATATGTGCATACACATTTAATTTAATGAAATGCTTTTTATAAAATTTAAAAAGAAATGCACAATCAAAACTTAATACTGATCCTTTAAAGCATCTTTAAATTTTTTATAAAATTTAAAAAGAAATGCGCAATCAAAACTTAATCCTGATCCTTTAAAGCATCTTACCTTAAAAGCATTATTAATTATAAAATGTAATAAATATCCATTATATATGCAATATTTAAACTAAATTTACAAAGTTTATTGTCTATATTAAAGGCATTTGCCCCTTTACAATCAACTTGGTCCGTTTTTGTTTCCAATTTGGCACAAAATGAAAATTTTGTAAATCCCATCACTGATGTGAACAACTAAAAAACAAGAACGACAATTTGTTTAATGCGGAAATAATAAATACTATGAACAATTACCCAAATCAACAATTAAAAAAAGATTTTGGAATACGAATACGACCTCCAAAATGTGAACTACCATTTCCGGATATTAAGAAGCCCCAACCAATTGGTTTCTACAGTATAAATTGTAATCGCGACTTTGAGCCCAATGACCAGCAGCTGCGCTATTTTAAATTGCCAAATTACCAGAAAATGCCTCTGGATTTAAATGCTGGTCTGGAAAAAGCAGTTAAAAAACCCGAATCGGCTCATGAAGAAACATTAGATAGTCTTTTGAAATTTATTTACGATCATTACCAAAGAATATTTGGCCATGGAATAACAGCGCCAGAGTTTGTCACATGGCGTGGCATTTTACGTCTTATAATGTGCACACCATACGAATACCGGCAGGACTGGTGTTTGCATGTGACTCGTTTCAATAACACATTTTATTTATTGAAAAAAGAAACTGCTCAAGATAAATATCAACGCAGCCAGGAGACGGAACAACAAAAAACATTTATGGCTTATGGTTTTAAATTTGAACAGTATTGTTTGTCAAAGTCACCGTTCATAGAGCCGGATACTTCGGCTCCGGTTAATGAATGTGAAGAATTTTCTTTGGTCTTTCAAACTCGATTAGCAGGTCTGAGTTTGTTGTATGGTGCCGAAACGGATGGTATTATAAGTGATCAGCCAGTGGAACTGTAATTTAAATTGTTTATTTTTTCAAGTTAAATTTTTTTAATTTTTTTTCTTAAATTTCAGTAATTATGATAAACCTTATAACTTGGATTCATTAAAATATATTGAACTTAAGGTGCGCCAAGGCAACTTAAATCCTTCTCAATACAAATCTTTTATACGGCACAAAACACGCAATTGGTGGTGTCAATCGTTTTTAGCCGGCGTTCAAGATTTATATATAGGCATGAGAAATGAGAAAGGTTTTGTACAAGATATTGAGCGTATGGAAATGAGAGCTTTACCGAAAATGGGAGGGGTAAGTAAATAAGAAGTGTTTTTTAAATTAATACTTAAACTTGTGTACAGATTAGGAATCACTACGGCCCAACCAGAAATAGTCTAAAGTCTTACTTAAAAAAAATATTCCTTCCAAGTATTGTTTTTTTATACCTATCTATTGTAATGAGAAAACAATATTGCGTTGTAACAAATCGGTATTTAATTACAGCTAAAGGTGCTTTTGCGCGATCTGTATTTTGAAGTTTTTTTGTCAGATGTAAAATCCATCAGGGGTGTGCTGGAAATCGCAAACGCAAAACGCAAGAATTTTAAAAGTCGTTTTTTAGTAAGATTTCTGTAATAAATGAATTTTATGGCAAATATTATACAAACATTTCTCTATTAAACAGACTTTTATAACAAAATTTATAAAAATTAGATTAAAAGTGTATTAAAAACAGCCTCCAAATTCTTGCGTTTTGCGTTTGCGATTTCCATCACACCCCCCATATGTAATTGCACATCCTGTCAAAACTGACAAATACAGAAGGTTTATAATTTTTTCTTTCGCATGTTCGTTTTTGGTTTCATCTGACATAATCTAAAATCGTTCATAACAATAAATTATTTACATACATATTTTTATTTAATTGCATTTCAGTTAATTAAATTGTTGTTTTTTTTTTAAAGAATATGTGCAAAAAAATAATGATATATGCAGCCACAAACCAAGGTATATTTATAGCATGTAGCCGCGAGATTACAACAATTGTACAATAAAACAAACAACAGGGCTTTTTATTGCAAATAAAAAATAAACAGCTGGCTTTCCGAGACTACCTGCTATAAACATACCTTGCCACAAACAAATAACCTGAAAAACAGCTGATGCCAGATCGTTTGTCAGATCAAAATAGAACAAACACGCTCTAACCCTGCGGCCACACGATCAAGTTGTTCTTGATAGTCTTTTACATATACTTTTCAACCCCTTTGCTGTTTGGCAGATCGTATCACATAACAACAATAAAAAGCCCTGTTGTTTGTTTTATTGTACAATTTTTGTAATCTCGCGGCTACCTGCCAAGGCGAATTAACAAGAGGTGGTGTCAAAACGGCATCTGATTTTGACATTTTGAGCTTATTTGTTTTGATTTGTTATTGTTTTGCTAAGAATAGTTGACATTTCAAGCTATATATGCAATGCAAAAAACCCTTTGTTATTTCTGTTGTTTTTGGATTGTTGTAGTTCCGGCATAACCTGTAGTTGAATTCGCCTTGCTACCTGCAATAAATATACCTTGCGACGTTTACGTTTTTCAGTTGGAAATTTGACAAGTACAATGCTAAATACAGATCGTGTAAAATCATCTTAAGTTAAATAAAACAAAATTCTGAGAAAATCGATCAAAACAGTTTTATAAAAGTGAAATCAAGGTATATTTATAGCAGGTAGTCTCGGAAAGCCACGTGTTTATTTTTTATTTGCTTGTTTTGTGATACGAACTGTCAAATGTTGTATAGTAAACAAGTAAACAGGTTTTTTGTCTTTATCTTTGGTCTATTTTGTCTCTTATCAACCCCTTTGCTTTTTGACAGTTCGTATCACATAACAACAATAAAAAGCTCTGTTGTTTGTTTTATTGTACAATTGTTTTAATCTCGCGGCTACCTGCTATAAATATACCTTTAGTGAAATGAAAAGCAACATCGACTTTTGCAGCAGTATTAAATATTTACCCGGAAATTGCGCATAACCTACAAAGATTTGAACAAGATTAATTAATAATGGCTTACGGAGGCATTTTTAAAAACAAAAAAAATGGTGGATTTAACAGAATTTTTATTATTTACTCTTAGCAGTGCTTGCAAGCGAACTATGTACTCATTTAAAGAATAAAAATTATTTAAATATCGGCAATATGTATTTAGTTGGCATTTAAAAAACGGTCTACAATTTTACCAAAATGTATTAACAAAGTGACCTCAGTACTACATAATGAAACAATAGAAAAAACAACAGGCATTTTGTTGCTAGATTTGAGACGGCAAATGCCAAATGCCCTATTAAAAACAGTAAATAAACAATCAAAAATGACGACAAACGTCACATACGAAGAAAATCACTGCAAACGGCTGTGCTTGTGAGGTCACTTTATTAGTACATTCTAAATTTTACATTTTCATCAGTGTTGCCAGAAGTAGGGGAAAATCCCTACATGTAGGTATTTTGATACTAAAATAGAGGCGTAGGGAAAATCGGACAGATTTTTTAAAATCACCAAAATGTAGGGATTTTTCGTCATATTTATTTATAAAATAAATTCAGAAAAACGTTTTGTAAGTAATATTGTCTTGCCCAAAGCGGTTGAAAATTTTTTCTCTTTTATTATGCATTTATTATTATTTTTTACAATATTATGTTAAAATTTTCATTCAAAACTAAATAAAATTATTTTAAACGTCAGAAACAATTTCATACAAATTGTTGCTGAAGTTCTAGTTGACTCAATTTTTTAAAAACTTTAGTTACATTTTTGTTTATAAAATGAAAGGAAAATATATATGAAATACTTGGGGAAGAAATAAGATAAAATGAAAGGAAAATATATATGAAATACTTGGGGAAGAAATAAGATAAAAGAAAAACCGAAATTGTTGCTCTGATTGTGAACAAAGCTTTAATATACATATTCAAACAAAATTTATTTCAATTCAATTCAATTTCAATTTATTGCAGGTAATATTTTAATGACAATAATGCGTAGGGATTTTTGTAGGGGAATTTTTTTCAACGTGTAGGGAAAAATCAGATTTTTTTTAGTATGTGTAGGTATTTTTTCAAAAATTCACTGGCAACACTGGTTTTCATTTATGTACCTACTACCCTGCAGATAAAGAGGCTAGTCCATACATGCATGTAAAGAGTAGTCCATAAAGGAGTAGGAGTACTCCAAAACTACCGCAAATATATGGGTAAAGGGTGGTCCATTTAACATTACGATGTCCTAGGAGGGGACCATATAACCCACCGAAGTGGTCCCTAAACTACTCCAAGGAGTACTAAAGTGGGTTAGCTTTAAAAGTACTCCATGTCACTACAGTATGGACACAGAATACTACAGAACTGTCACGAGACGGAAGATTGTGCGTTTTGTTGTCTCTTTTCAAGAAAGTTTCCCTTTTTGCATTTCTCTTTGTGTTCACATCAGTGAACAATTCAACAATCCCATCCTAGATGTCAATCACCACCTACAATTAACATCCACTGCCTTTGTTTTCATCCTGTATATTTCATTCGAAAAGTATATCTTGCGAAGAAAACAACAAGCCGTGCGCTACCAGCTTAATCGTTTTAAATTAGAGTTATAAATAAAAGTTATAAATTTTTCCTAAAGTGAAATACTGTAAAACCATTGTTAACCCCATCCCCAAAACTTAAAAGAAAAAAAAAGACTAAAGTAAAGTAAATAAACTTAAAATAAACTGAAAATATAAAGTAAATAAATCCAGATACCTACCCAGTGAACTTAACCTAAAAATCAAAGTGTTTTTATTTACCCAATAAATATCTAAATAACGTACATATACATATATTGCACTTCCCCTTAAGAAATTAAAGAAAGGTTTGTTGACCCTTTAATAAATAACTAGATTTATATGCGTGTACATAGTCTAACTCTACCATATACCCTACCCTGTCTAACCCGTATAAACATTGGTCCTCACGAACCGTCAGAGTGAAACAGTGAATACAGTCCACAAATTAAAAAAGAAGTGAAAATAAATAAATTCAAATTAAAGATAAAGTTAAAGTTCACAACACACAAACATACATAAAAATAAATAATACCCTACAAAAATTAAAAACAATAATAACTCAAAGCATTAAAATAACAATAAAATAAAAAAGTGCAAGGCAACTGATAGTTTAAAGCTAAAATAAATAAAAACAAAGTCACAGAAAACAAACTTATTTTTTAAAAAATAAATAAAACAAAAAGAAAAAACAGTGAAAAAAGTCTGCACAAATAAAATAATTTAAACAAGAAAAAGTGCACAAGAAATATCAAAATTAAAAAATCAAATCAAAATAAAAATTGTGAACAAAAATTAACAAAAACCATACACAATATTTACATAAAAGCTAAACAGAAAATATTAACAAGAAAAACAAAACAAAAATTTGCTTACATATTATAACAATCCACATTACAAAGTTACATACGTACACACGCATTTAATACAACGAATTTACAACAACAACACTACACACAGAATCAACACGCATCATAGCGGGAAGACGACACAAAAGAAAAAAATAAAAACACAAGATATTTTTTTGTCTTGTAAGGTTTGTACCCTACCCCCAGCAAACAAGGTAAGTGTGTAATTTTACAACTTACAATATACACAAATTTCCAACTTTTTATTAAGATCGTGGTATTTTTATTAAACAGCAATACATTATAAAGATATTTCTTTACCCACTTACCCATCCTACTCAAAAACGTGAACATAAATAGGAATATTTTTTTTATATTGCTGTTGAAGGACAAATATTGCCTTCCCAACTGTGTAGCGTACATAAACCTATATAAAATACCCAGTTGGAAATTTAGTTTGCTGATTAAAATTTTGATTTTTATGTTAAAAGCTGCATTATTTTAAAAAATTAAAACAAACCCGTTATTAGATAACTGTTTTTTCTCAATTAAAATATTTTATTAATTTTTTTAATAAAACCCAAAATGTCTAACTTACAATCTTTGGCCGCCGATTTGATGAGATATATCCAAATGGACTTAGAGGCATTTGATGAAGATTATGGCTCTTCCTCGGAAAATTTCCAATCATTACCCGCTCTAAAATTCAAGAAACGTGAGCTTAGTGAATTATGGTCCAAGATTGACCGTAAATTCATGCAGATCAGAGAATCTTCTGATTTAGACGACCCAGTGAATTCTCAGACTATTAGTTTATCAGAAATTGTAAAACATGTAAGATCTGCTAAGAGTTTTTATAGAAACAGTATGATCGCGATTGATGAATCAATTGAAGAAATTACCCAACTCAATGAAACTCGACCCTCTTTACCCGAACCCATAAATTCACAACCCAATAATACGGTAGCCTTCAATGTACCCCCTTGCGATATGCCAACATTTAGCGGTGATTTCAAATGCTGGGCTTCCTTTAGAGACCTTTTTAAGGCCATCTATGGCAATAACACTCGCTTAAGTGGAGTTGAAAAACTTTTTTATCTTAAGCAGAAGACAAGCGGCGAAGCCAAAGAAATAGTAGACAATGCACCCTTAACGAATGACGGCTTTTGTATTGCGTGGAATCAGTTAACTGCTCAATATGAAAATCGTAGAATGCAGATTAATGCGCAATTAAAAACCCTATTTAATCTACCCCTAGTAAACACTATGTGCAGTGTTTCTATAAGAAAGCTGCAAAGAAAGATAAATTGCTGTATTTCGAATCTGAACTCCTTAGATATTGATACGGATCACTGGGATCCTATCTTAGTATACCTTTGCTTGACAAAATTACCCAGAGAGACGCGAAGAGAATTTGAGAAATCCCTCTCAGATTGTGCTGAAATGCCTTCATGGACAAACTTGGATTTGTTCCTAACTAACACATTCAAGGAACTAACCTCTGTGAATGATGTTCAAGATAACAGCGGCAACCCTACTCAAAACCCAAAACCCAAACATTTCCAAGAAATTAGAGCACAGTATGACAGAAGAGGCAAAACATTTCATAATGTTACCAATGATTCAAATGGAAAGACATTGCCAAAACCCACCCAAAACCCTCCCACCCAAAAACGCAATAATGAACGAATTCTCTCAAACCCAACTCAACCCACAACCCAGAACTACCCTAAAACCCAAAATAAACAAGATGGTTCCATTTGCAAACTTTGCAATGGAAATCATACTTTGAGAGAATGTTCTTCGTTCAATTCACTTGGAGTAAATGAGAGAATTAACTTTGTAAAAAATAATGAAATATGTTACAATTGTTTAGCCATTGGTCATGTCATACAAAATTGCCGTAGCACATTTATCTGCAGGTATTGTGGTAAACGTCATAATAGTCTTTTACACAAACCAAGTTCAAAAATAAACCCTAAAGATGATGATAACCAGCCTTCATGCTCGTCAAATACAGTTCAGTCTTTCTCTACACATACCCAATCAAGCAAACCCACACTAGATGACAGAACGAAATTATTAGGAACAGCAGTTCTGAATGTTGAGGTTCAAGGAGAATTATTTCCAGCTAGAGCGCTTATTGACCCAGCCTCAGATTTTTCGTTTATCACAGATAAACTGAGAAAGAGATTACATTTACCCACTACACCCATAGTTGCTGAAATTTCAGGATTAAATGAGATAGTTTCTGCCCGTTCAAACAAACTATGCCAAGTTTCATTGCGCTCAAATACCCATAATAACTTCAAATTGAATATCCAAGCAATAGTAGTAAAAACTCTTACTAAAAATTTACCCACCCAAAGCTTAAACCCAACCCTCATAAAAGACTTGGAAAATATTCAATTAGCTGACCAAAAATTCTATGAAAGTCGACCTATTGACTTCATTATTGGCAGCGATTTTTACCCCCAGATTCTAAAATCTGGAGTTAAAAAAGAATTTTTAAATACCCTAATAGCTCAGGAGACTGAGTTTGGCTGGATTTTAACGGGCCCCATTCAGAAATCACACAGTACCCAACCCTTAGTTTCATACTTCAGTTCAGTCACGCTTGATAAATTTCTGACCAAATTCTGGGAAATTGAAGATGTACCCACCCAACCCAAAGTTTCAGATGAGAGTTCTTTTTGTGAAGAAACATATAAAAACACAACCCGTCGATTACCAAGTGGCCGTTATCAGGTAAATCTTCCCTTTCTTTACCCTCCTGTCGAGTTAGGCAACTCACGCCACGTAGCAATGGCTCAGTTCTTAAGGAATGAGAAAAGCCTGATGAAGAAGCCAGAACTTAAATCAGAATACGATAACGTGCTACAGGAGTATATCGACTTGGGTCATATGAAACCCATAAAGTATAACCCTAACACTCCTTCAAATACCCAGTATTACTTACCCCATCATGCTGTTGTAAAACTTGATCGTGTTACGACAAAAGTTCGAGTTGTATTTAATGCCTCTAGCAAAACTTCGAACAACAACAGCCTTAATGATACCCTACACATTGGTCCTACCCTACAACAAGATTTAGTTGTACTTATCTTGAAATGGCGCTTTTATAAGATAGTTTATAATGCCGACATTACAAAGATGTACAGGCAAATTATTTTAAACCCGATACACACTCCATATCAAAGAATTTTATTCCGTAAAAGCGTTAACGAGCCAATTCAAGATTATGAACTGCAAACAGTCACATTTGGTGTGAATTGTGCGCCATATTTGGCTATAAGAACCCTACACGAATTAGCCAAAGACATTCAAAACACCCACCCTATCGCATCGCAAATTTTGAAAAATAATATGTATGTAGATGATGTCTTAGCCGGAGCTCACACTATTGAAGAGGCTAAAGAAGCACAAACGCAATTAATCACGGCTCTTGACTCTGCTGGTTTTCCCTTAAGAAAGTGGATTTCCAATACAAAGGAGTTACTTAATGATTTACCCAAGGAACATCAACTAGATGTTGATCTGCTTACCCTACCAGAATCAAATAATGCTAAGACGCTAGGTATTCGGTGGAACGCAAAAGAAGACACGTTTTTCTTTAATGTTCCTTTAATTGAGAGAAAATCAGCTTACACGAAGCGAACTGTGTTATCAGATATCGCTCGTCTTTTTGACCCAGCTGGGTGGTTAGCGCCAATTGTTATATCTGCTAAGATTATAATGCAACAAATTTGGCAAGATAACACAGCTTGGGATGAATGTCTTACCCCACTTACCCTCATAAAATGGCAAAAGTTTTTGCAGTTTTACGATAATATTAATAAAATTCGAATTCCAAGATGGATTAACTTTTTACCTTCAGCAAAAATTGAGTTTCATGGATTTTCAGACGCTTCGGAAAAAGCCTACTCTGCAGTTTTGTATGCAAGAGTTACACCCGTTGACGGACCTAATTCCGTAACCCTGCTCTTTGCGAAGACAAGAGTTGCGCCAATCAAAGTAGTCTCGTTACCAAAACTAGAACTTTGTGGTGCAGTGTTGTTGGCAAATATGACACACAATTTACTTACCCAACTCCGCCTACCCCTTCATCAGACGTATTTCTGGACAGACTCATCTATTGTCTTGGCATGGCTTAGCAAACAACCGAATTCATGGAACACGTTTGTAGCAAACCGAGTGTCTACAATTATTCAGACAGTCGGTGTTAATAATTGGAACCATGTGGCATCACACGATAACCCTGCCGATGTTGCTAGCCGAGGATGCAATCCCGATGAGCTGAAAGATGACAGCTTATGGTGGAATGGACCATCGTGGTTGAAACAATCTGCTTCACAGTGGCCAACAACGAATAAACACTTTATAACTCAAGCTGAAGCTAAAGTTAGTCAGTCGTTTTGCACGACCGTTGATACTCACCCTACCTTGGAAAATACGAATATTGCAAACCCAGATATATTATCACGGTTTTCAAAACTGTCTAATGCTCTTAGAGTAATGACATATGTCTATCGATTTTGTGATCGCGCATTATGTACCCGAAACAATACAATTCGAAATAATAGAGTTATTCTTGATCGAAACAACCCACATGAAGTCAAAGAAAGACTGCACATGTTGATAACACACCCAAGTATTGAACTTAGTGCGTCTGAGATAAAATCTACCCGTGATAGACTTATTATTCTTTGCCAGACTGAATATTTTAAACACGAATACAACTGTCTGAAGAAAAGAAACCCTATACCCAGTAAAAGTAGCCTACTCACCCTAACGCCATTTTTAGATTCATCTAATGTAATGCGTGCAAATGGTCGACTAGCAAATTCCAATGCTTTGTCATATTCCGAAAGACATCCGATTTTATTACCCTACGGAAGTTCTTTTGCTAAATTATTAACCCGACACGTACATCTGGTAACCCTACATGGGGGAAATCAACTTATGTTGAGAATTATAAGATCAGGATACTGGATTCCGAAACTCAAGAATCTTATTAGTTCCGTTATTAACAAATGCTCACCTTGTACCAGATATAGGAATAGACAAACATCCCAATTTATGGCGGCGTTGCCACCAGAAAGAACCCAAATAAATAAACCCTTTACAAATGTTGGAGTTGATTTTGCAGGACCATTTGATATAAAAGTTTATAATGCCAGAGCTTGTAGAATTACAAAAGGTTACGTGTGTGTTTTTGTTTGCTTTGCAACAAAAGCTATTCATTTGGAGCCTACATCTGATTTGTCTACCCAAGCCTTTATGGCAGCCTTTGCTCGATTCTTTTCGAGGCGGGGATGCCCTGTCGCAATTTTTTCCGATAATGGAACTAATTTCATTGGAGCTAGCCAATTATTAAAAAAAGAGCGACAGGAATTTATTAAACAGTTAAAAAGTTCGGTGGTATCTGCTAGCAGTTTTCAAAATTTGACGTGGCATTTCATACCCCCGGGAGCACCTCACATGGGCGGTTTATGGGAAGCCGGTGTGAAAAGCTTTAAGTCCCATCTTAAGAGAATGAACAATCTTAAATACACATTTGAAGAGCTAGCTACACTCCTCGCTAGAATAGAAGGATGCCTAAACTCAAGACCCTTAAGCCCGTCAAGTGAAAACTCACAGGATCTTAACCCTTTAACTCCCGGACACTTTTTAATTGGTTCACCCATACTAACCCCTGCAGAACCCGATTTTAGCAGTGATAATATTACCCTAGCAAACAGATGGCAAAAGTTAAGGATTCAACATCATAACTTTTGTAGAAGATGGAAAGATGAATACCTTAAAGAGCTCCATAAAAGATATAAGTGGAAAAACCCTCAACGTCAAATGGAAGTTGACGACATTGTGGTTATTAGACACGATAATTTACCCCCTAACGAGTGGTTGCTCGGTCGAGTAATAAAGACGCACCCTGGCGCTGATAGACGAAACAGAGTAGTTGACCTACGTACAGCAACTGGAACTTTGACTCGACCAATAACGAAAGTTGTTGTTTTACCCACTAGATAATTAAACCCGAATAACACTTAGTTCCTTACTTACCCTTTTTAACCCATATTATCCAATTATCCACTTGTTACACTTACCCATTACTTACTCTACACCCTAACTTTCTAGTATACTAACCCATCCATTCACTAATTTTTAAATTTTATTCACATGATTTATTTCACATAGAATATGGCACCAAACAATAACCATCATAATAGACGCTCCAGTCGTTCTGAAAAATCAAGTAAAGGCAATAGAGCTCGTTCCACACCCAAACGCAAAAGTGCTGATCGTCCACAAAAACGACATTTTGGTTGCGGTCTTTGTCAGGCAGATCACAGCTTGGCAACCTGTAGGAAATTCACCAAGTTGAACTTGGCAGAAAAATATAAAACGGCAATAAGACTGCACTACTGCATCAATTGTCTGGCTAGGAACCACCTAATTGAAAAATGTCCCAGCAACTCTCGGTGTCAGACATGCAAGGGCAAACACCATACATCCTTACATGGCCCCGAGAGAATCGTAAGAGATTTGACAAAGGAACGGATTCAAACAACTGCCGCTAAAAGAGACCACACTGCTCCGATTCCTGCGCCACGAACTATTGTGATGCCAATTAAAGCAACAGGCTTACCCACGTCGAAAACCCAAACCTTTGTGCCCACGGTTGTCGTTCAGGTTATAACGCAAAAGTCAACCCAACTCGCCAGAGCACTCCTAAATCCTAGCCTGACAA